>JANDJT010000148.1:18070021-18103145 GCA_024331685.1 Stegophilus panzeri
CATCCTCATCTGGGTAACAACAGGTAGTGTGAAAAAGTTCATTATGGATTTATATGAAGTCTGTTTGGCCTTAGAAGAATTATTACATACATTATATTACATCTTAATATTAAAATAACTGCCTACCCTTCTATCAGGTGTCACAAATATATCACAATGCATACAAGAAAAGACTATATTCATATACCAGGCTATAATACCAGGCTTATTATTCAGCCATTCACATGGTGAGATTTTGACATGTTTCCACTATATACTGTATGTATGTATATATAAGTTCTGAACTTGAAGATGTTTCTCTTATGCATGCATCTCATTTAGAAGTAACATTACAGCATTTTAAATTCTGCTTATCCCTAAAAATGAAAATGGAGAAATTTACATACACTGATTTCAACTGGGGCACTGCAGTAATTCTGACAGCCAGCATCTGATGAACTGAATAGGCGTATGTCCGTTTCACTATGCTTATGTTATGCTTATGTTATGCGTATAGGCAGAAAACTTGTTCTCTGGCCAAAATGATTTTTCTACTTTTTAGTCATTTGCAGGAATTCGGCCACAGCGACATCTGACTGGTTTTCACACGCCGCTACACATATTATTCCTGGACTACAATGAATTTACGGTGAAAGGTGTGTAGAAGAGTAAGAAACGTATGTCTGGACATTACAAAACATATAAGGTCATTGAGTTTAGATACAGCTGTAAGGCATTTCTTCATTTTATGACAAAGCAACAAGCTCGAATACTTTCAGTGAAATTCAGTGCCTTTGTACCTGTGGCACACCATTAGTGTTTCAGGTCGCAAAGCCCCATGGACAAGTCGACACGAGTGCATACGTTTCACCATCTCCAACAACCGAATGACCAAATGTGGAACATCCCGTCTATCCGTGTGGTCCTCTAATAACTCCTATACAGAAACAGAAAAGACTTCTTAAAAAAAAAAACCAAAAAAAAAAAAAAAACCAGAGTAGTAGAAAATGTATTCAGCACCATTACTGCGATAAAGAAAGTGAGATTCATACTTGAATAGTTTGCCCTTGAGGAACCTGCCACAAGGTGAAAGATCCATTTTCATAGAGGTAACAGGTGCTCTGAGCATGACAGTGCTGTAGATCAGCAGGCAGCCTGGCCCTCAGTTGAGAGTCAATATAAAAATCCCATGGCACTGTAGATTTATCCACCTGCACAATCCAGAAAGATACAACAATGGACTGGTTCCCATCTAAGGTATTTCACATGAAAAAAACATTTTAAGACTTTAAACAGAAACAGCAATTATCATCATAATTGTTACAATATGATTATATCATAAACACTGACAACGCTTATTCAAAAAAAAAAAAAAAAATTGTGCAATGTGGTTTCTGACAAGAAAATATTGCAATTTCTTTATTAAACTGTTTATCACGTCTTTCCAACAACGAAGCAAACCCACGGGAACAGCGATAAAAGCGCTGTTGTGCCAAAAGTTTCCTTTCCCTCTACATGAGCACACACATCCCACACTCCTCCAACTAAAATGATCGATAACAACTCCTGTTTCTCAATGAAAAACTAGAATGGATTCCCCACTGCTTTCTGTAGTCTACAGTGGAAAGGAGGACAATTCTGGGAGACTTAAATGGTAAATGGTCTGCACTTATATAGCGCTTTTTAACCTTAGCGGTTCCATAAAAAGCTTTACACGGTTTCTCATTCACCCATTCAACATCCCCCTTCTCCTCTTGGGGTTGAGTGTCTTGCCCAAGGACACTGCGTCATGTGGAGACATGTGCACCGGGAATCGAACTGCCAACCCTATGATCAGTGGACAACCCTTACGATACAATACTCAGTATGTATACCAATTTTGAAAAATAAACTTGTGAAAAACTTCAAATTACACCATATCACATGTCCTAACTTGCATGGATAAGACTGTAGGCATGTGATTTATTTCGATTCTGGCAGCATCTGCTGAAATTTTCCTGCCCTCTAGGTAAGGACTAGGAATTATATTATTCTAAAATGCAGTGTCTGTAGGCTAGTCTAGGCTAGTGGACATATATGGACTGTCATACAACGGACTGACTCACTTTTAAATGGGGTCAAAGTGAAAAGCCTTGAACCAGAATCTGGATATCCTGCGAAGTAGACGACTATAATTTGGTAGAATCTTAGAGTTGCCCAGGTCATGCACTTTTTAGACGGTCCCTTACTGACTCCATTACTATAAAGCGCCGTTGACCTGCGTTCCGAAAGATCGGCTTCAGCTGCCTTTAACGGGTGAAAAGTTGTCCATGGAAAAGAAGACAATTCCGTTATCTTGATTCTGATTGGCCGAAAGACTTGAGGAGCCACACCAAAGATGTTTTATTGGGAAAAAGATCGCAACAGCTCGAGCGACATCTGTGGTCTCACTCCAGTGTATGGGAAATTTGCCCATTTCCGACTCTTCTGAGGTTTATTGTGCTTGCGATTTAAATTTAAATGAATAATATTATATTATATATGTAAATTAAGATGTAAATTTGATGGGAATGAGAAAGCACCAACAACATTCATAAACATTTATCTAATGCAATAATCACCTGTATTATGTACATGAAGTCAATGGAAATTTAGATCATGAGTGCAGTCGAGACATACCTTAACAAGAACACTACCACCATTTGAAAAATATAAGCACACTCCCTGCTCGTCCATCTTTTTGAGGAAGAACAGTGTTTCACCATCTGGAATAATAAATTATATTTAGTCAGAAGTCAATTTAAATCAAATAAATGTAAGGGTCATATACATTTAAAAACTGTACCAAGATGGAGGTCATCAGGGTCAGGTAGAGGTCCAACTTTCCTGCTGAAATTAGCAATAGAACCCAGGTCCACATTATCAAGCAGTGCTTTTCTGACATCCAGACTGCATGGATTCACTGTCTCTGTTAAAACAAACATTTACAGGACACATGCTAAACGTCTTATTCAAAATGGTGAAAAATGGTGGCGAAGCAGTTTAACTATGTAGCAAGTATTAGATTTAGAGATACAATATATAACAATTATATATTATTAACTGGCTCTATGTACATGGTTTCTGAATGTCTGAACAGCTCAGTTGAATCATACCTCCGATCAGCATGCAAGATTTTTGTTCAGAAAATGCTAGAGACTTTTTTCTTTTTTTTTTTTAAATGTAAGTTAAGGGTTGAGTGCCACCTAATGGTGTAATACTGCCATAACAAGCCCACTATCCCCAGTGCACAGGAAAGAGTTAAACGGGACTCAAATGAAGAGTGAGATAAAGTCAATGTGACATTATTTGCTACCACAAGTGAATGAAAAATTTTTCCCCTTCAAATGAATTGGCCTTTTGTCTGTTTGGATTTTATTCACAGTTGGTCTTAGCACCGCTTTAGCTGAGAAACTATAGCGTTCAGGCATCTCCCATATAGTCATCTGCTACAGCGAAGCCATAAAGGTCGACGCATGACAGACGCTATGCCATTAAATGATGACTAGTATTAACAATAACGGCATTTGGCAGACGCCCTTATCCAGAGCGATTTACATTTATTTATGCACCGACATTAAAAGTCTATGGATCAGGTCACTTTCACTTGGAACGATCCAGAACCTGTAGAACTGTGGATTCTGGTTCCAGTTAAAAACAATTACACCCTTTCACAGAGGATTGGCTCACCGAGGGCAGGAGCAGACAATGCTTTTCCTGAGGTAGGCTGAATGACCTCTGTGACTCCTGAGTGAACTGTGGTCCTTCCTTGTGATTCCAGCTCCAGAGGACAGGTGGAAGCTAAGGAGGTATAACCCCACTCATGACTGATCTCCTGGATCGGGCTGTGTATGAAAATAAATAGACATTTGAAGGAGCAAATTAACTGAGTCATAAAACTTAACTGAATGATTGCAGGACATCTGCATGCTTAAGTTCAAACACTTTCGTTGAAGAGCTGATTTACGCTGGCTTAAAAGAACAAACGAACACAATATTCCAGATCAGACGGTACATGTCTGGTGAAGTTTGCTTGCTTTTTTTTTTTAGATTTGAATTGTAATTACAAGGCTAATGCAAGGAAAGCCTACAGCTACTGCTTGACTAAATCACTTTGCCTAAACCATACAAGGCAATCTCAAGTTGAGTTTATTTCTTACACATAGTTTGGTAAGACATTACACAAGCAAGAGTCTCAGGTAGGAGACTTTATTGTGAATTTATGTCCATTCATGTAAAACGGTAAATGCCGTGTTCATTATCATCCTAATTCTCAGCATAAAGTTTCCCTCACATTTATAAACAAAAATATGATTCATGTAAGAAGTACCTCAGCTTATTTGTCTCTACTTTGGTCTCAGAGTTTGGCTCGTTGAGGACAACAGAACCAGTTTTGTTGAGGGCTTCATGTTCTTCCATCCGGACTCTTTCTGAGGGGTTTTGTCTCCCTGGTCCTCCGAATGGTGTGGATGCCAGCTGAGCAGCACAAACAAAATCACGTGTGTCATCTGGGCTTCGGCAGAGAGTCTTATTCCAGTGGGCATTGATGATAGCCTCCTCAGATCGTGAAAGGGAGGCATCCTAAATAGAGGGGGAAAAAAAAACAAAACCTGAAACCACTATATACAGCAAAGAGACAAATGAAACCCAAGTTAGGACAATTACTGGAAAATACTAAAAGACACAAAATGGCCAAATGCTGAGATATTCAAACTAAAACCTTTACTTTATCACTCGGACACTCTGATGCAGGTTGTCTGGATTTCAAAATGGAGGTGGGCAGCTTTAAAGATTTAAGGCTCACAGACGATGATCTTAAAAGAAAACAAGAAAAGTAGAATCATGCAGAAATTACTTTTTTTTTTTTTTTAAAGTTGCTTTTTTTTGTTGTTTTTTTAAAAAGAAGTAAACTGAAATGAAACCTAAACCTGTTTAAGAAAATGCTTTTCTTAAAAATTTTAAAATAAATAAATAAAAATAAATATAGATTACAGCAAAAATACAAAATATTGCCAGTGAGAAATTAACTTCATTTCTATTACAAAATACAGTACTATGATTTTTTTTTTTGTATAATTAGTCAAAAAAATATATATATAAACTGTGAACGCACCTTGTATTTGGCTTCTCAGACAAAACATTCTCATCATACATAGGAAAACATCTTGATGCCTGTGAACGCCTCTGTTTAACACCAGCTGCACCTGAACGTTGGATCAAAAATAAATAAATTAATTAATTAAATAAAATAAAATAAAAGGGACTAACCAATGTGAGATTCAACAAAGAAAGCATCATTGAGGGCTGCAATTAATGAACAGTTGGATAGAATATAGCTGCACAAATCCAGGCACAATGACCATCATGCTGTAAACTTGTGTATGTGTGAAAATAAACAGCCAAACACGGTCTTATTATCCTTTATACTGAGAAGAGGAATGCTGTGAGGTTAGATTCTAAAAATCAAGAAGCAAGAATTGAAAGGCAGTACATCTCTAGTTCGGTTTTAAACGAGTTGACCGTGTCAGTCCCCACTTTTGTGGGAAGTGTCAGGCAGTAATGACCCGGTTACATTACAGTTTATTTAAAGATGACATAAATTACACCTACTCTTTCTTACATAATCATATAAAGACAGAAATGTGCAGCATTTGCTGTAGCTATTCTTCTGAGACATTTTTTTCCCCCTCTGTGGGTGAATCTCAAATGGTATACGCTACATGTAGTACACTATATAGTACACTATATAGTGTGTACAACAGCATTATGTCATACTCTAGTTAGAGCGCGTAGTGGATGAGAGATGTGGAGAATGCCATTTGCTTTACGGTAAGAAATAATGGAATTATTACTGTATAATCCAGAACCTGCTTTTCTGTTCATGATTGTAAAGAGTGGATATTTGAGTTACCATAGACTTCCTGTCAGCTCAAACTAGTCAGGCCATTCTCATCTGACCTCTCTGAACTACCACTTCCTGGATGGTTTTTTTTTTTTTTTTTTTTTTGCACCATTCTGTGTAAACTCTAGAGACTGTTGAGTGTGAAAAGGATATCACAGCATACCCCCCACTGATTATTTCTCTTTTTGCTGTATTGCAACATCAAATTCAAGCCTCTCGGGAAGGGCATCTTGCTCAAAACATTTCTGGTCCTTTTAAAGTGACTCTCTATTCAATTAAATGAAGTACTCACATGTTATCCGAATTATTTAAAATGAAGAAAAATCTCAAAATTGCTTAACGGATAAGTATTCATCCTACGTTCGTTTAGCAATCTAAATTAGGACTAGTATTTAATGTTTTATAACTTACTGATCACGTGTGTATGGTGACCAGTCTCATGATTGGAGTATGCTCGCTTGACTCAGGGTTAGGGTTAGGGCACAAGTGAAAACGTGCGTGCAAACAAACAAACAAACATACAACAACAAAAACAAATGCACTGAAAGACATCCATAAAGAATGGAGCTTACCTGGTCCCATGTCTTCATGGTTTATGATGAAGTTTCTGATGGAATATATAAAGCAATCTTAAAAATTAAGTAAAAAAAAAAAAAAAAAAAAAAAAAAAGTGATATTACTAAAATCTTTGCGATCAACAATTACCTCGTGGCAGAGTTTCTAGATATTTCTGGCTCACTGTAAATTTTCAATGGAGCAGCCTCATTCGGAACAACAGGAGCACAGCTGACATCAGCAGTCTTCTGGGAATGCTGTGGTACATCAAGAAGCTGTAAATCACAACGAACATCACAAAGAAGGTCACAAAGATATTAGAAAGAAAGCAAAACAAATTAAGATGGTTAAAGACGGTTCTAATTCCTCACGTTCCCGTTCTCATTTTCCTTAGAACAGACACATGACCTATTGTTTGTGTCCATGCAGTGGATCCTGAAAGACTAATTGTTTATTTTCACAGACTCTTATAATTATATAGAATTCCAAGCTGTGGCTGCGTCCAAAATCGCGTACTACCCTACTACACAGTAAGCGGAAAACAGTACAGCAGAGGGGTGATAGGTCCGAATTCTCAGTAGGCGAGAAATATCCGGACGGCGTACTGCTTGCAGCAATGTTTTTGTAGTATGCTTCAGATGGACGCTACGTGAGTCAAAAATCCCATAATGCAACAGGACTGGTGAGGACGAGCTCAGGAAAAAAGGAAATTGTGGAAGACGGCGCGTCAGCTCTTTTTAAGGATTAAACCTTGGTTAAACAGGACTTGTTTAACAATACCTGAATAAATTGTTAACTTGTTGAAGGTTTAAACAAGAAAACAGTTGTCACAGCGTTTGAAACCTTTTTTGTGATCTCCATCATGCCTAAACCGGCCAAGATAACGGAAACGAGTATACCTCAGCCTGTAAATACTGCCCACATTAAATTACTAATTCAGTTAATTTTCCTTATGTGCATTTCCCGATGTGATCCCTTTAAGATTTGTGTGTTTATGATGACTTTGAAGGTCACGTGACAATGCCAGCATGGCGGATGTAGTATGTCCGGGATCGTATTCATACTACATACACATACTGACTAGTACGTACTGTTTCAACGGCCGTGCAGTAGGTACTGTCACAGGACGCGATTTCAGACGATTTCAAAGCCTGTGTCTTTTGCCAGGCACCGATGGTACTAGATGATTGCCCTCACTGCAGCTTAACACCAATAGTGACAGGAAAAGAACATCAAACGTTTCAAAATTGACCCATGCTAGTGAAGAACAGGTCTGAACCGCTTACCTGATGTTGGACGGCACCATTCCTCCCTTGAATAAGTTTCTGTTTCTGCTCAATCTGAAACCTCAGCTCTTCTTTGACTTGGTTCAAATATAAGACTTTTTCTGATGAGTTAAAAAAAAAAAAAAAAAAAAAAGAAATTCAAAAATGTATTTACGTATTTTAAGAGCGTCGATATTAACTGATGTACTGTACTGTGAAGGAAAATGTCTGACTTCTACTTGCTCTGATTAGCTATGGGGAAATCAGCAATGCATAGTGAGGAGTTAATACCAAAAATGCACATTTTATTATTCAGACTAGCGGCTGGCCTGGCCAATTAATTAGGCCGATATAAAAGCATTTCAAGGTAATCAGCTTGGGTCAATCAGTCTGTAAGCATGACTGCTTAAGGGTGCAATTATCATTATTTTTCATTTCTTAGTAATACACTGTGAAAAAAAAATAACAGTTCAAGCCATTGTCTCAGAACAAGTGTATTATGTAGCTGGAAAGGAGGACGAAAGAGAGAGAGAGAGAGAAGAAAAAAAAAAAAAAAAAAAAACAACACTGTTTGGAAACCTGCCTTCTGACCCAGATGGTTTGTTTGGATTTGGATTTGCCGTTTGTCAGTTATCTTATAGACACATCGCCAATTCCCCCTCACATTCGCATTAATCATTATGAGGAGACGTTACAGGCTTATAGAGTTGTAACTTGGCTTTACTGTTAGAGATCTTTTTTCACAAATCTTACCTAACACACCTTTAATAAAAGTGCTCAAGCTCCCCCTTTTGTCCACCTGGGCTGAACGCTAGGGGCTGTTGTGTCAACGTTGATATCAACGTTGCATTTTCTGCATGTGAGGTATTGCAAAGGCTGCCCTAGGCAACGTGGCCAGTATAGTTATACCAAACAATTTTTTTTTTTAGCCATACCATTGAGCCGTTTATAATATCGCTGGGCACGCAGCTCTTCGAAGGAAAACTCCGTGTCACCTCCAAGCACAAGCTCCTTACAGTACATACTCTGTACTGCACCAGGCTGCTCTTTATTCTGGCTAATACACTCTTCCTTGGTCCCACTCCATGACGATGGGATCTCACCCTCCACGGGGTTGAATGGGAAACTGTGGCAGAGGAATACAATGCATCTAAAGGAATATCGGGTCACTGTGCTCATCGAGCTAATAAACTTTACTCGATCATATACATTGGTGTGAAGAATGTGCGACGTTGCATCAAGTGTAATGAATGTGTCACGGGAAAGGTGCATTTAAAACCTTGACCTGTAGAGTAGGCTGAATAAAGACAACAGTTCGATTTATAGAAGGATTCATTTGTCATTTGGCGCTGATGTTAATGCGTTTTTGAATTCATTTGACTAGACCCTCAATGCTAAAGCATACTACTTTTGATTTCGCTGCACCGTATGAGATTTAAAAACCCAACATTTTACCCGGCCTCTTACATGATACATTTACAAGGCTTAATTTTCAGTGATCTCTCCCTAGATTGAGGAGTGTGTGTGTGTGTGTGTGTGTGTGTGTGTGTCACACAGGAGAGCTCAAAGATGCCTTTTGACATGGAAATGAAACTAACCTATGCCCAACGTTTGGAAGGACATAAGGTTTTCTGTAAAATACACTAGTTAACAGGACTTTTCTTTATAGCCAGAAATGATCAAAATAATAAATGATGCACTATAATCATGTCTCGTTAGCTTTTGTTATGAAGATTACTCTTTAGTAAATGTCGAATACGCCAAAAGGAAAAATGGCTCCAGTCTTTGGAGAAACTATCAAATAAAACATAACTGCACGGGGACAGCGAATTGCTGAATTGCTTGGCATTTTCCCTTCCATAAACCCTCTCCAAAAAGTGTGACACTGTGGATAGGGTCTGTTTCTGAAGGATCCCTCTGGATGTGTTCTCAGTTACCTTTTAACTCTCTTTCTGGGTTTATTAGCAAGTGCATGTTTGGTGATTTGATTTTGAACTTTAGCGCATACAATAATTTGATTGTACTGTTGAGAGACTGTGTCATATCCAACCTTGTCCATTTTATTAAGCTAATCTCACTAATATTGCAGATGATTTATTATTATTATTATTATTATTATTATTATTTAAACGAGAAGCCAGTAATTATGACATGATGTGATTAATTGGGGGGTTGTTTTCATATCCTAGTAATTAAAGTAATTTCTTCACACAGTACTGCCATAATCTTTACTCTACTCTGGAAACCAGTGTGTACTGTACATGCATGTAACAGCATGAGGCTCCACGTCATATCCTGCTCAATTCATATACAGTAAATTAAGTTGTACTGACAGGGTAGCCAGCTAATTCACAGTTCAAACTGCTTTACACAAACGTTTTCTTACTTAATCGGGATTAATTAAGTGATCTGTTCAACATTAGAGAATATACTCACGTGCTGGTTTGTTGTGTAGTAGACTCCCACTTTTCCATGGTCCGGTTTTTTTTTATTTATTTAATGCGTCAAAAACTCTATCCTGTACTCTTAATTGAACGAACCCAGCTATCTTAGCTAAATAAATAAAATCATCTGAGAAACTCGTACAACGAATAGCTACACGAGTTTACTCAAATGCATGTAAAACACGTTCAATAACTATAGGTATGACTGTAATCCCGTCACAAACAGAAACGTTATCAACTGCCCAGAATTCAAACGCGTTTCCACCCGGACTGAATTCAAACCGTGTCACGTGACAATGACGTAGTAGTCATGCAGATTCGAGACATGTTTTAGGTGCTTTCTTTGTACCTAAAATGTTTTAGGTGCACTTAAAACATACTGCAATAATCTATTAATAAAATAGGTCAGTTAAATGAGAAATGAAATGGCAATTAAATTAAAAAAATATATATATTGCGTTAACAGGGAGTCGCTGCAACTTCCGGTTTCCAAAACGACTCATCAGAGGAAATCTTATTAATATTCATGAGGAAAGCGCTACCTGATTGGCCGGTGAAACTTTTCGGCTCTGACGTTTCATGTTGCTGCGCGCAACTTGTCAAAAGTACGGTGGCCGAGAAGTTGAAAACGAATGGCAAATCTGAAAACAAAACAACAAATTATAAACACAATGACAAATCTAAAAACAAGTTAACAAGGCAGAAAACACAACAACATATCCGAAAACTATGGAAGAATTTTGTGGACAATATTCAAAAGCGATTGCAAACTGTATTTGAAATTGCATTTCCTACTTGTGTGATGCAGAAATTGTGACACAATTCTAATGAAAATGCAAATAGTGTATTATCGTTTTCATTTTTATTTACACGAACATACAGTGTCTGCCACAGTTCAAATGGAAAGTTTATTTGCAGTTGCATTAATATTAATATTGTTAATGTTGTTAATATTTTATTTTTTTGCAGAAAAAATGTAGCAATAAAAACCACTTGCTTTTTATGTTTGTTTGTTTTTTTGGGTTTTTTGTTTTAGTTGCTAAGATTAACCCTGGGTTTTATGTGGCACAATAATGCTTATATAATAGTTGTGATATAATTCATAATTTTTGAATAAAATATATGCTATAAAATGTAAATAAATACTGTATCCATACTGTATCATAATACTGCAATACGTTAGATATCATGTGATGTAGATGACTATAATCTTGGTAGAATTTTTCACAGTTGCCCAGCTCATGCGATTTTTAGATGGTCCATTACTGACTTTATTACTATAACGCGCCGGTGAGCTGCGTTTCTGAGAGATTAGCTTTAGGGTGATTTAACGGAAGAAAAATTAAAAAATATATTAAATTGTACTTGGTTCTCTTTCCACGCCAGAGTAAGACAATACACATTTTGTCCTCTCTGTGTGTTTACTGTTTGAGAAATAGAAGAGAGAATCTCAAACGTACAGTGAATGTCTGGTGATCGTGAGTCTAAAATGCGGTCGACTGTGTGTGACATCACTTCCAAATACAAACACACCGCCTAGTATACTCCTGCCCCCAACACTGATTGGCAGGTTTCTGTGCAAGGCATGGGAAATGCAAATACAAAGGGATTTGAGACTCCTTTTGAATATTGTCAGGCTCCATACGCACCACTGAGGAAGTGAAATAGCAAACAGGGTAATTGCTATTGCTGTTTCAATATGACAGGGTCATAAAGCGTAACACATGGGAAATGCAATTGCAGATAAACTTTGCGTTTCCTTTTGAAATTTGGCAGACACTGTACGATCGTGTAAATGAAAAGGGTAATACATGATTTGCATTTTCATTTGAAATGACGTACCTGAAATGATCCAGGTTTAATCTGTTTTGAACGCCTTTATTAATCTTAATTGATTTATACCATCATAGCTTGCTAAGTATTATATCCACAGTTATGTTAGCCTACATGTTTATTACAAGTAGAAACTTGACCAATAGTGTTTTAGCTGTCATCTATGCAGATTCTCAAGCCACTATGGGCTTCTACTGTACCACTTTCATTTTATTTATATATATATATATATATATATATATATATATATATATTATATGAAAAGACTGTCACTCTTATTTTTATTGAAAGAGAGTGAAGAGTTTGAAGGGGAGAGAGACAGTGAGATGGGCAGGATGAAAAAAAAAATATTATTAATTTATTACTATATTAAATAACTTTGGACCACGTTGTAAAAAAAAAAAAACTCGGAGTGAGAGGGCAGAGAGTCATGATATGGAAGATAAGGATGAATGAGTATTTGTTTTGTGCCACACATCCTTTCATATCTTGATACTCACTCAAGAAGCATATTTTTTGGAGGAGATATTTAATAAGTATAATGTTATTATATTTTATAGAGATATTTATATTTATATGTTTATATTTATATTATATGTACACATTTGTACCCCCCCCCCCCCCACACACACACACACACACTTATACAACAACATATACACACATGAGTGTAAAGAAAATCAGCTTTACTGAAACTGTGGTAGATCTGGTGGAAATATTTATTTTGATTTGGCCTATGAGAACATTTACACACAACTTTACAAAAAAATTAATGAATAAGGTCTGATGAAAATTAACATTTAGGGAAACTGTGTGGTTTTAATAGTGATTTCTGGGCAGGTTTATTTAGAAATTTGGCTGGAGCATAGACCTGCAAACCTATGTTCTTGGACCAAAATCAAAATAATGGTGTGCTTCCAACTTTGTTGGCAGTTCTAGACTTATTCTCCCACCTCGGCTTTCAGCTCCTGGATAGCAGGGGGCTCAGCCATCCTTCATATCAGCTCACTATTTCAACACCAGTGACTCTCTCTCTCATTACTGTGCTTGGTTGGAGAATAGGTTTAAATCACCAACTCTTTTTAGACCACAGTGTGCGCCCAGTTATTCAGGACCTATGACGCATTCCCCTTACTTATTTACTTCCAGGCGCCATGCTAATGGCAACCTGTTGCAGCAGCTGTGTGTAGTGTGTTTTAGTTTTCGTCTTTTCTGTAGTATAGTCCCTAGTCTTGAGTGTAGTTGTTAGGTTTTCAGTGTTGTATTGTGTTTAGCGTTATTTATAACTGTTCTTTGACCCTGAACAATTGCAGAACTCCAAATTGGGATAGACGAAGAGTGCTTTGTTCATACGCGGGACCAGCTGACAGTGCTACGCGAACCTGCTTTGTTACCTGGAGATAAACTTCAGATCCTAGATGAGCTAAGGAGTCGATGTTGCGGATGTAGGACCGGAGTGAAACAAAGACCAACAAAATGGTGGTTTAAACCATTTCTCCCATCAGTCATCATGGGGAATGTGTGGTCTCTAGCTAATAAAAATGCATGAACTTGGAGCATTTGCAAAGTACCAATGAGAATACCAGGAATGTAGTATAATGTGCTTCACTGAAACATGGCTACAGGTGCATATCCCCAATGCTAATGCTACCACTGCTGGCTTTCAGATGATACGGTTGATTGGGACACCAAACAGAGTGGTAAGGGGAAGGATGGGGGCCTTGCTGTGCTCGTAAACACAAGCTGGTGTAAACCTGGACATATTAAGGACATGTTAAGGAGTGCTTTTGTAGCATGACCATAATATCTGCCAAGAGAATTCCCATACACCATTGTTGTTGTAGTTTACATTCCTACATTCCCCCATCCGAACGGATAGAAGAAGTGTGTGTTATCATCCTTGGTGCCACTGCTAGACTGTGACACAACACCCCAACGTTTTCTGGCCATCTCTGGTGACTTCAACCATGTCTCCCTAATCTCAAATCTTCCTACTTTTCACCAGTTCATCAAATGTTTGACCAGAGAGAACAAGACACTGGATTTACTGTATGCAAATGTTAGAAATGCATACAACTCTACTGCTATTCCCCACTCGGCAGATCAGACCATAATACGATCCTTCTCATGCCCAGCTACACACCAGTTGTCTGTCAACACCTGCCACTCAAAGGAAATGGACTCCTGAAGCACTGAAGGCTCTGGGTGGCTGTGTGGAGACCACAGATTGGGACGTACTCTGTGATCCACATGGTCAGGACATTAACAGAATGACTAACTGTGTCAGGAGCTACATCAGTTTCTGTGTTGAAAATATATTTCCCACCAGAGAAGTTAACTGCTTTCCAAAACATAAACCCTCGATAATCAGTGAGATAAAGGCATTAATAAACAGAGGGAACTGAAAGTGAAGATAAGGGAATGAAAGGACTCCTACAAAAAGAAACTGGAGATGAAACTGCAGCCGAATAATACCAGGGATGTGTGGAGTTGTACGAAGCTGATCACTGGCTTCAAGAACAGCAATGAACAAACTGAGGGAAGTACAAATTGGGCCAATGAGCAGAACCAGTTCTTCAACCAGTTCAACACTTGGTCTCCAGCTCTCCACATTACCACAACATAAAAATCTACACCTGCCCCTCCCCATCTACTCAGCTTCAGAGGTTAAAACCAATGGTGGTGATGCCTCTTTTCTCTGCCCCCTGCTTCCTGGTACAAAGGTCCTTAAGGCATGCACAGATCAGCTTTGTGAAGTACTACAGCGAATCTTCAACCTAAGCCTGAGGAAAGGTGAGGTACCCACAATCTGTAAAACATTTTACCCTGTTCCAATGAAGGCATGTCCAACAGTTTTCAGTGACTACAGACCAGTTACTTTAACTTCACACACATTGAAGACCCTGGAGAGATTGGTTCTTGCCAATCTCAGACCTAAAGTTGGCTCATCACTGGACCCCAGCAGTTCGCATATCAACACCAAGTCAGTGTAGACGATGCCATTATCTATCTTCTACAGATAGCCCACTCACACCTGGGGAAACCTGGGGAAACCTGGTTCTTTGACATTTCCAGCGCCTTTACTACTATACAACCCTTCTTGCTTGGTAAAAAGGTTAGGGCAATGTAGGTGGAAACCAACACAGATTTTGTCCCACTCTTCTTTATAACATTACTCAAGTTCATTGATGTTTGAGGACATATATGTATGCACAGCTCTCTTAAGATCCCACCACAGAATCTCAATGTAGTTGAGGTCTGGAATTTGACTTGATCATTGTAATACCTCGATTTTTTTAGCCATTCAAATGTTGCTTTGCTGGTGTGCTTTGGATTATTGTCCTGTTGCATAACCTAATTTCGGCCTGGCTTAAGCTGCTGGACAGATGGCCTCACATTTGTCTCAAAAATATTCTGGTATTAAGTGGAAGTGGAAGTGCAAGTTTCCCAGGTGCTGTGGCTGCAAAACAAGCCCAAATCATAACCCGTCCACCACCATGTTTGACAGTTAGTATGAGGTGTTTGTGGTGATATGCTCTGTTTGGTTTTTGCCAAACCTGGCTCTGTGCATTATGACCAAACATCTCCACCTTGGTCTCATCAGTCCAAAGGCTATTGTTCCAGAGCTTTTCTGGTTTATTCAGATGCAATTGTGCAAACCTAAGTTGTTGCCATATTCTTTTTGGAGAGAAGGTGCTTTTTCCTAGCCACCCTTCCATGAAAACCATACTTGTTCAGTCTTTTTCTGATTGACTTTTCATGAACATAAACATTTGATGTGCTTACAGAGGCCTGTCGGTCACATGATGTAGCTGATGATGGGTTTTTCTTTATATCTCTGAGCATGAAATAGACTGACCTTGGTCTGAATTTGTTGGGACACCCACTCCTGGGAAGATTGGCAACTGTCTTGAAGCCTCTCCATTTGTAAACAATCCTTCTCACTGTAGAAAGTGAATTTCAAATTGTTTGGACATGGCCTTATAACCCAGATTGATGAGTAACAACAGTTGCTTCTCTGAGGCCATGGCTGATATCCTTTCTTCTTGAAATGATGTAGACACACACCTGAGTGCTCCAGAACACCAAACTGCCTAAACTTCTGCTTTTGGTGAATAGGCCTCAGGCCTATTTGTAACAGAGCATTTAGCAACCAATTTAAAAGTCAGGTTGAGTAAGCCATGATGTGGCCATCACAAATAGAGTACATGGCCCTTTTACAACCCCCCACCCACCCAAATGACATTAAATCTAATAGTCAGGTGTGAATAGAATTTTAGCTCGTTAGCTAGAGTTAGTGGACTAGCAGAACTGTCTCTGATGCAGAGAAATGCGAGCCCACACAAACAAAACTTAAGCTTTTACATTTTCATCTGGTACTCACATTAATGTATTTTTTTCGGATAAGTATATCCTCAGTGTTGTAAATACTCGATCCAGATTCTAGAATGCATACTACCATACAGACTGGTTTGTCAATACATCCTTGGTGTTACTATATAGGCATACCTCTTACTTCGTATTGTGCAGCTTGGGACACATCCCTGAATTATCTCTGAATGGCACCTGTAGCCTAATCTATTCGGTGGAGAACAAAGCAGCGTAACTTGCATTACACAATGTTCTTGTGCAAGTAGCTTGCTATACCAATATCTGCCAGAAAGGGGAAAATTAAGAAAAAAATCTTATATCCAACAGATTTAATATAAGCTTTTGGTTTATTTTATATAATTTCTTGTTTGCAGAAAAACAAAAATGAAAGGGATATTCATAATGTATGCAAGAGAGTTCTGACTGCTTTAAATGCATGTTCAAATGATGCTCGATTTAGTTTAGTCTCAACAGCAGTTGGTAGTGTTTCATATGTTTCATAAGTGGGTTTTTTTTTTTGCCCTCAGAGTGACTGTTTATTGAAAGAAGGGAAAAGAAATGTCCATTTTTAGCCTTCCATTTTGAACATTAATCAGGTCCGCTGGAGATGTTGGAAAAACTGTATAAACAATATGTTTGAACTCATTCACCACAAAAAAGATCAAGTCCAAGCCGCTATCAACATAGACATTCAAGCGACCAGTATCCAGAAAACTATTAACGTTCTCAATCAGGTTGTTGACTAATCTAATGTTATAAGTGTATAATGTGTTGATTTCTGCAGCAAGGTTTTCCAGGAAATCAGATCGGATCATGTCAATGAATTCCTGTGTTTTCTCAACAACCTCTTGGAGAGTTTCACCAAGATTCTCAAGAATCACATCAAGGCTCTTCAGCTGCTTTACCATATTCACACTGTCTGTCAGGGCACTTTCCATATAACTAAGGATTTCATCTCCAGTTAAGGTCTCACCATTGGGCAAGACTATCCTGATGGTCTTAACAGTGGGTGAGAGGTGGGCTTTCAGGTTGTCAGTGATTGCACTAATAACTTGTTCAAACACTACAGCAATACTGTTTTTGATTTGCTGGCAGATCTCAGGCAGTGTAGTTTCCTTGATACCAGGCAGCGTAATCTGGGTCTCCCTCAAGAAGGTGACAACAGCATTTAGTAGCTGCTGAATGGCCTTCTGGTGCTGAACAATAACATTTCTGAATAAAACAGAAAGCTGGCTAAGATCGGGTGCAGGATTGTATGAAATAGTGTAGGCTTCAGTTAGGACACTGGCAAGAACTGTCCTCAGTCGGTTGATAGCACCAACAATACCGTATTTATCTGCAAATTTGGTAATAGCAGAGGTGATGAGGGGCAATCTCTTTTTCAGGCCCCGGATCATCTCTGTGGGTGCTTCCAGGTTGCAGTCAGCCTGGAAATGTATTTTTTCATCTCCATTTGCAGTAACATTGACATTCAGGATGTCAATATTATTTTCAGGTGCAGACTGTAATAGAAATCAACAATTACTGAATGAAAATTAAAAAAGCATAATAAAATAAACTATATATATGCATTAAAAAAAATTACTAACCGCATATCGGCCATAGAGGCGTGAAGTCAACTGAGATGCAATCTTGCCCTGGAGCTGAAAAGCAAGGAATCCGGCCGACGGTGAGGAAATTGAGACAGTCACTCCCTCTCTCTGAGCAGCATAACGAAGGTTCACATGGGTAAAAGTTGGGCTGGTGATGTCAACATTCAGCGTATGGCTGGGATCGCTGAAATGTAATGTAACATAATACAAGATATAATTACTGTACTTAAAAATGTTACTTGTACCAATAGAAAATGCAGTTAAACACTATTTTACCTTGGAGTAAAAACACTGTTGAAGTCTAGGGTGAAATCGTTATGTTCAAGGGAAGCCTTAGCTCTTGCATTCAGGACTTCATTTTCCACGGCAGTACTGAGATAACCTATTGCAGATCAAAGTACAAATTGCAGATTAATTACAGAAATTTCCTTAAACTATTTTCCTCTTCTAAAAAAAAAAAAAAAACAAAAAAAAAAAAAGAAGAATTTAATAAAAGTGTTCCTCAAAATTTCACAAAACAAAACTGTATAATTTTGGAAAAGATTTTGAGTAGTGAAAGCAAAAGAGAATTCTAGCATGCAGCAGCATTTTTTTATTATTATTATTTTTTTTTTATCATTAATGAATAGTAAATACTTACTATCAAGATCATATTCCAGGAGTACAGCTGGAGATTTGGCTGAGGACTTGAAAACAACTTTGAAGATTGGGGCATCTCCTTCCATCTCAACCACAAGATTTGTGGTATATACTGGAGAAACCATTTTTGTGCTATAGGAAATCTTCTGCTTGAAGAGAGTCAAGTCAACAACTGTCTTCTCATAGATCGTGAAATCACCAAGAGTGGTTGGCTGTGACAGGTCAAATTCTACATCGGCGACAAAGGAGCTCAATGGAGCCAAGTCAACAGTGGCTTTGGCAGTGTGCTTACCCTTTGTGTTGAAGATGGCAATGTTGACTTCGTTGTTGGAAACAATATTCATGACAGTGTACACATGGCTAAGCGCTGACTCCATGTCAAAGTTTTCATTGACATCAAACTCTACTTTGAAATCTCCACGATTAACATTTACATTTCCAGTAGTCTTCAGTTTGGAACGCAGTACTTCACCAATCACGTACATGGATGCCTCATTATTCAAAGCTCCGTTCACAATGCCAGTTTCCAGAAACGTTCCATCAATCACACCCTTTGTGGTGGACTCAACGAAGGGAGCAACTCCACCTACCTTCAAAGTGTGTTCAACATTACAACTACCAACAGCCTTAATAATAGGAACGTCAAATTTGTGTTTGATTATTAGTGTAGATGCTGCACTTGGAAGGGTTTTGGTGTCTGCAAGCAGCTTGTGGTTAACTTCAATGCTAAGGATAGAGAGCTTCATGTTTGCAACTGTAGTTACAGCTACTGCAGCTTCCAGATTTTCTGTGTTCACTGTCAAAGAGCTGTTATGGGTTCCATAAATGTAATCATTCTTCAGAGACAAAGCATTCGCCAGTTTCAGTCCTTTTTTTAAGCTGAGGCTGCTTGTACCCTCAAGTTTGGCCTTCAATTCTTCAAACACAGAGGTAGAAGTAGCAGCAATGCGGATGACAAGGTCATTATCTCCATATATTCCAGCATTAGTAATTAGGTTGAAAATAGAAGACTTGAAAGACGTCTCAGAGATTAAGTTGCCTACAGCAGGAACACTTATGAAACCAAGATCAATGGCTGGTGCAAACCTACTCTTTTCGTACACAATTTTTGCATTTACATCAACGGTCGGCTTGGTTGTATAAAGGTATTTAAGGCCGCTACTGTCATACAAGTTGGCAACATTGATAGCTGGGATTCTTAAATCACTGACTGGTATAACAATTTCTGGAATGCTAATAGGAACAGTTAGAAACTCCAGGTCAGTCGCACCATTTACAGCAGCGTAAATTCCTGCCTCAAGGTTGTTGTTGTGAATTGTAATGTTATAGCTATATTTGTGCTGGCCGAAGCGCACAGACGCTGACGTTTCTATATGCTGCACATTGGTGTTGAGAATAAGAGTATAGTTATTCTGAAGATCAATCTTGGTGGAAAGAGGTTCCTGAAAATTTACTTTGCCATTGCCCTTGTTCTGGAAAACAGCAACGATCTCTTCACGACATATCTTGATATTAATGTCACTGGATAGGGTTCCACTTAGAGCTCCCACAAGCTCTGTGTCATGTGTTGCTTCCAGTTCTGCCCTCATGCCAAAAAGATGAGCCCTTCCAGATGCTACAACTACACTGTTTTTGATGAATGGCGATTTAGTCTCAATTCGACCCCTGAAGTCAATGACTTTCAGTGTAGCTGCCTCAACATTCAATGTCTCCTTGAACTGTAGGGTGGCGCTATCAATGACACTAGTAAAGGTCAAGTTTGTAGCTCTTGGCTCAATAGTGCAGAACAGGTCACTCTTGAGGGTGCCCTCATCAGAGTAGCCTGAAAGAGAAAACGTGCCTTTGCCTGCATTTTTAACGGTCAGTTCAATCTTGGTGTCCTTCTGCACAGCAAGTGCTGACTGGGTCAGAGAAGCCTCGCTGGTCAGTGATAAGAAGGGAATGTTCACTGTGTGCGTGTAGGTTGAATCAGAAGATGCTGACATTCCACCTTCCACTGCAAAGAATGCATTGTTAACGATGCCTGCTGTGTAGGGTGTGGTAGTCACCTTTACATTTGTGTGGGCAGTGCCCTGGGCAGAGAGGCCATATAATGTTAATAAGGCCTTGTGTTCAACAGTAAGGGCACTATGTATGAATTTTAGAGTATCAGCAATAATCACACGGCTCATTTTTGGAACACCAATTCGAATAGTGGCATCTAGACTATAGTTTAGAATCTTAAGGCTTGAAGATTCCCCCACAGAATTGATATGTGCTATAAAGTGATGCTTTTGTTCACTGTCAGTGGAATTCTGAAATTCAACTAAGGTGCTCAGGGTGTAAATGGGGCACTTGACGCTGATCTTGCCCTGGAGCTTTCCAAGCGTAGGCAAAATCAGTGTATTGGGGATTTTTGGCAGCTTGATCTCAGGAATCCGAAGAGGGATGTCAAGAATGTTCTTATCATTTAATTTAGGAATGGCAGGCAGGGAAATATGTGGTAAAGTAACCAATGGCAGTGTGAAGGTAGAGAGATCAGGCAAGTTCACTGTGAGTTTTTCAATGTAAACATTAGTATCAAATATCTCAATATTAAAGTTGATAATGAAGTCAGCAAGTTCTATGAGTCTGTGCTTGATATCATCATAAGTGACGGTGATTGCTGGCACAGTGTAGGATCCCAGAATGGTGAACTGTGGAAGGTTAAACTCTACAGGGAACTCAGCCTCTTGAAGTTGCTGCAAACTGAATTTCCTGGAAGGAAGAACCAAGTCAGTGAGTGGGACAGTGAAGGAGGGTATCTCAATTTTAGATGTCTTGAGGGCTTTAACAACATTGTCGTTGATTTGCTTCAGCTCGGTGACAATTTGTTGATCACCAAGGACTTTTGTGGCCACCTCAACATAGTCATTAAATGCATTAGTGAGTACAGCCAAAACCTTGTTATAGATATCACTCACTTGCTGCAAAGCCTGTAGCAGTTCTTCTCTGATGTCCATATCGATAATTTTCTGCTTGAATTTCTCAGCAAGTGTCTTAATGTTATTCAGGACAACAGTGTCGATGAGATTTTTCCCTGCTTTAATGACATCTGAGACTGTGGCTGATCTTAGCTGTTCCAAGAAAGCAGATATAGATGACAGGACATAGTTAATGAATACTCTAGTTGCCTCAAGTTTCTGGGGAATCTCAAGTGACGCAATAAGGTTGTTAAGTTCTGCTGTATACTCACTAAGTTTTTGATTAGCCTCATCTACAAATGTATTGTACTCAAATGACTTCACTGATTTAACAAAAGCCTCAATTAATTTATTCAAATCATCAATCATGTGCGTTATGTCATTTGTCTTCAAGTAGGTGTAGGCATCATCCAGCAGGTGTAGGAAAGGAATCGGAATTGATTTCAGAGTGTTACCAAAGACTTGGATTGTTTCATGAATTTTGAACTGTTTGATGAGTTCCAGAAGCTTGTTCAAAAATTCTTCAGTCCTCTTGTCAAGCTTATATTTAATGAGAACTTCTCTAAAGCCACTGTAGATAACTTTACACCTGCCAGTGATGTCTAGTTCGGCGATTAGCTGCTTTAGTGTATCAGCAATCTTGCTGATATTTTCTCTGGGAAATTTGGCAAGCAGGTATTCTGTGTACATCTCAGTTGTTGTAATGATGTTTTGCATTAGGGCCACAAACTGATCCTTATCCAAATCTGTGACCACATTCTTCAGGTCTGTCACACACTGCTGTAGATGCAATTTAATGACATTCAGGTTTTCAACATCATAGAATACAGGAATGCTGCTGTCTTCCAGTTTAGTCAAATCGATCTGTTGAATCACATTTTCAATGGCTTCAATGACAGCAAGCAGCATACCCCTGATGTCATATTCTTCATTGAGTGAAGTTACCTTCTGCATAATTGTGTCAGACAAGGCACCAGTCAAAATCAATTCCTGTACTTCACTGACACGAGTACTTAAAGCAGCTATAACCTTCAGTGTGACAGTCCTCAGTTTACTCACAGCAGCCTCCAGGTCCTCTGTAGTGATTGGACAGTCCTGAGCAAATGTAGTCAGGCTCTTTTTAAGCTGGACAACTTTTTCTTCAAGATTAAACTCAGTTACAGAATCAGTAAAGTGCTGTAGAAGGGCCTGAAGCTTGACAATAAATTCCTCTCTTTTTATGTAATCCTGAATTGCATCAACAAGAGTCACAAATCTGATTTTGAGCTTCTCCAGGACTGCTGGCAGACTTTCCAGAAGTGGCAGGTTGATAACATGAATATCTGTGTTCTTATCATACTGCAATAAAGCTGATACAGAGAAATCTTGGTTTTCTCTATATGTGAATAATCCAGACACTTCCAGCCCGATCTTCTCATGGTTGTTATAAGCTCTGAGGTCTTGGTTGAATACATTGTTGTTTATTTTCGATTTTACTGTTACTGATGCTGATTGCTCAGAAAGTGACAGTTGGGTGTCAACCTTCTTATCAAAATTGGTCTCAAAAATGACATTATTGTCCAACTCATGTGTAGTTGATAACCTACATTCATGGGAATGGGCAAGAGCAAGTGGCTCTGCCTTCAGAAGGACTTTGTTGTACACCTGGGCACTATGTTTTCCATACAGATACAACTCCCCATCACCATTGGCAAGGGCATGCAAGTTAAAAGTGAATGGAGCGGCAGCGGCCTGAAGGTTAGTAGAGAAGCGAACATGTTGGGAATTGAAACGTGCAACATTGTTGATTCTTACACCAAGTCCAATAATATCAATTTCAGTGTCTTGGCTCATGTGAGCTCGAAGGAGTTTTCCAGCTGTACTACACTTAACATTTCCAGTCAGATCTGCAAGCTTGATTTTACAGTTGTTTTTCAAGTCTGTATCAGAGGCAAACTTCAAATGACTTGTCATACCAGCAGTTACAGTGTAAGGTTCTGCCTGAACTGAGATGTCATATATGTACCATATATTGTGGGCAAAGTCAACTCGAGACTTAGAAGTTAAATCTATGGAAAACATTGTGGCAGATATGGAGTTGGTATTATCAATAGCTATGCCCTTAAAATTTCCTGTTGTCTCAGTTGATAGAGTAAATTTAGAAGAATGAAGGATACCATTGAAGGTATTCGTAAGAGTAAGCAGGCTGTCCACTGAGGTGGTGCCACTGGTAGCCAGGCCATTTTTGTCCAGGATCACACTGGCTTTGTGAGTAGCGGTGTGTTGAGCTAGCTTTATGGAAGCATCACTTTTTACCACCAAACCATTAATATTGAGAGTTGCAATGATCAGGGAGTTAATATGGTCTTCAGAATGACTGGTTGTTGTTTCAATCTTCATGCCGATGTTCTCAGCACCAATGTTTGCTTCAGCAATGTTATGGATATTCAGCCCCAGAACCAATGCCTTAGTGTCTGATTTAAGAGCACAAGTTGATCTCTTGAAAGTAACCTCAGCATTGTGTGTCAGCATATCCTCAAATGCAGCTGACTTTGATACAACCGATAGCTCTCCATTAACAAAGCTTGCTGAAATTTTGTTCTGAGCCTTGAAACGGGTACAGGTAACTTCTAATGTCGAATCCATTCTTGCCTCTGGCTTAAATGGGAGGAGAGCAAGTGACTGTTTGAGACTGACATCACCCTCAATAGGACCAGTCACAAAGGATCCTTTTAAGTGGCTATCTCCAGAGATCTCTTCTGCATTGACTCCCACTAGGCCTGTATGTTCCAAAGAAAACTTCACATTGAAGGGACTGGTGGCTTCAATCTTGCTGCTTGATATTATACTGATTTTCTCCTTCAGTTGTATTTCTTCCGAAATGTTGATTCTGACATCAATGAGCTTGTGATTAACAGTACCGTTCATCTCTGCCCTTAGAGTATCAGTCATTGGTCCAGTAATCAAGGCTGATCCTGTGCAGAAGCCAAATTATTAAATTAGCTATGTTGTTTTTTTCTAGACCACTTTTTATAAACTTTTTCTAGCTCATTATGTGATAGATACCCCATAGTGCTATCTAAAAAGTTATACAGTAGTACTTACCTTCAATTGTAAGGGAGAGGAGATCTACAGGGCCAGATCCGGTTACACCAACTCTAGCAGAATAGCTCTGATGCTCATCAGAATCTCTGCCAGCAGACGCAGTTGCCTCCAGATTGTAGAGGTTGCTTCTTATCTTACCAGCCACTTCTGCCTTTCCAAGGGTGGGCAGAGACAAAGTCAGGGTCTTAGGAACAAAGACCTCAGGCAGTGGAACTTTAATAGAGGCAATCTTTAGACCAAGCTGAGGCACAGCAAAATTTGGTGTGGTGAGAGCAGGAGGAAAGTTCAGATCCTTAGACGATTTGCCACCAAGGGGCACTGGGAGGCTGATGGTGTAGTAACGCTTTCCAAAGTGGTACTTTGCACCTGCCTCACTGTTGACAGAAAATACATTTTACTAGTACAATATATCCTCACAAATATTAGCACCTAATTGCTATTATTTATTTTATTTTGTAGTGTTTTTATTTACTATAGCTATTTGGTTAGTTTTGTAGGACAAATTTGAACAAATATGGGGTTCACTCACATATTTAAAAACAGCACCTCAGGCACCTCAAACTCAGGGAGGGACGGAATCCTTAGGTTTTCCACATATGGGATCTTGGAAGCTTCAATATAGGAATTTGCAACCTGCAAAATAACAGAAAGAAATTAGGTTGTGCTGTATATTATATTTGACATTTTCTGGCTTTCTGGATTTATTTTTACTCCAATTTAAGTTTTAAAAACTTTCCATCCTCTTAAAACATAAATAGCACATAAGTAACATTTATGATCACATTTGGCTAAAACATAATATGTTCCACCTAATTTTCAGGTACTTAACTGTTTTAAGTACAACTGTTCTATCACACTGTATTTTATTTCCAAGAAAGGAAATAAAAATTCCCTTTGTCCCAATTTGTCATCTGTCTGTCATTTATAAGTCTTGTTATTTCTGTGATTAATTGTGATTCCTGGATCCAGGGTTCTAGTTATTAAATATATGCCCTGTTCTCTTTCTTCAGATTATAATAATAGCTCAGTATATGCTGGTGCATGGTTTATATAAAATCATGTGCTCTGTATGAGAATTTAAAATTGCAAACACAAATGGACTGTTTTATTTACACATGTATGTATGTATATATGTATGTATGTATGTGTGTATATATATATATATATATATAAATCTTACCTCAATTGACGAGGCTAAAACATCAGAGACCCTTGTTTTAGTCTCCCCAATATTCTGATCCAAGAAGCCTCTGATATCTGCCTTGATGGTGTCAAGTTCGGAAACAATGTTCTGGGTTTTAGAGCGGACATCTGACTTAATCTGGGCTTCAACTTTCTCATGATCTAAAAAATAACAATATATTCTTTGTTAATATATATATGTGTGTGTGTATATATATATATATATATATATATATATATATAATTATTATAGTTGTTTGTAGAAATGTACCGTATTTTAGGATGAGTTTCTGCTCAGAGGATGTGTCAAAAAACTCAAGGTCACTTTCAAGCTCCAGTGTCAGTTCCTCTTCACGCTTTAGACTTGCAGTTACTTTTGCATCAGTCTCAAGAGATGGGACCAGCAACTGAACCTGCAGCAGAGAATCTTTGTTTGCTTCAGTCCTGGAAGAGAGGATATTAGTTTGATATGATGTCAGTGTTCCACAGTGTAAATATGTTTTAAGCATGATGTACTGTAAGTTGCATACACATGCACAGTTGTATAAATACATACTTCACCAGGCCAATCAGAGATGCCTCAGGGATGTTCTTATTGATGAAGTCAATCTGGATGGAATGTGTGCCTTTTCTCTTAATGCTAGGGTCAGCAGCGCCGATTCGAATCCCAGCCTCGATGTCATAGTCAGGGATTTGGAGTTCAGCAGAGACAGTATATTCCTTCCTATTGAACATGACCTTGGATGTGGCCACAAAGGTTGTTCCTAGGATTAGTGGAGGCAAATATTTGTTGTTTTATTTAAAGATTTAGGCTTATATTCAGGCAGATTTAGGCATGTTCTGCATGTTTAAAATGCATATTGTATCATACCTTCAGCTTTTACATCAAATGTGACTCTGTCAATGTTCTTCTCATATGCATAGTTAATAGTGGCTGTGTACTCAGAGACGTCGGCTGTGGGGTGCAGCTCAATAGCGAATCTAAATACAGAAAGAACTAGTTCAGCATTTACACATACACATGAAGAGAGAGAGAGAGAGAGAGAGAGAGAGAGAGAGAGAGAGAGAGAAAGTTGCTTACTTGCTGTCTCCAGAAAGGGGGAAGTATGGGGAGGCATCGGTGAACCTGGCATCTAAGTACTGAAGGGCATTGCAGTATATAACACCAGGGAAGAGAGGTGTGCATATATTCACATCAGTATGGTCCATCATAGCAGGAATGGTTTTAGTTTTATCACCAGTGACAGACACCATGGAGTTACTGTATATATTACAAAACAAGATATAATACTGCATGTGTATATATATATATATATATATATATAATACTCTATATATAAAATGCTGTACTTATAATACAGTAATTACACCATTATTCACGTTTTGTTTTATGCTTGTGATTAATTTCTATGTTCATTTACATTTATTTGTATAAAGCTTAAATCTATATTGTCACAAACAGATTCATGGCTTTTTTTTTTGCTTTTTTTTTTTTTTTACCTCACAGTGAGAATCTTAACTGGGCCTTCAGGAGCTGGGATGGTCAGCTTGATCTGCTTGTGAGTCATCGCAACTTTGGCTCTCATACCACTCTCATGGTAGATGTTGGTGTGCAACTCCAAACCAGAGTGAACATAGTCTGGGAGGTGAGCACCAATTTCAGTCACAAATTCAACACCAGCAGATGGCATAAAAGCAATCTCACTCTGTGGATTACAAGAAAGGCATAGTTCAAATGAATGGTTGGATCCTTGACAGAACATTATATTCTTCTAAAAATGCTTTTTCAAAAAGTATTAGATACCATATCTGGACTAATTTTGAGTCCTCCTTTAACACCCGGTGAAAAGGTACCAGACAAAGCAACCCTCAGTGGAAGACCTGAACCAGTAGGCAGGTAGAACTCATTGTCCATGAAGATGTAATGAAGGAAAAGCTCATTGTCAGCACTTGAGAACAGGCTTTTGACAAACTAGATCAGGAAAAGATTAACAAAGGTTACTGGTTTCAACCATTAATTATGCTACGCAAACCTATTTGTCAATAAACAGAATTTGCTTCATATCAAGTTGCATATTGATATTTTTCAATGGATACAGACTTTTAGTCTTCTGTAAGTGTTTTTATTTGATATGCTGTTGCTGGCTTTCCCGTAGCTACTTGGATTTATTTGTTACATCTAAACAATTGCATACTTTACATCACACCTTTTGCAGTGTAAATAGACTGGGTAAAAAAAAATTAATTAGCTATCTATGTATAGGATATGAGTGACATGGGAAATATGTTTGTGCTTTGCAGTCATTTGGTACTTGACTTGCTGGATTGGCATAAAAAAAAAAAAAAACCTATTACCATACTTGTTGTCTAGATGGATAATTACATTTATTCATATTGCACATTCATTTTTATTTTATTCAAGGTCTGAAAAACAGTACTCACATCAGTTGGGAACGTCCTAAGGAGGTTTTCAGCCACCTTTGTCACAAAGTAGGCCATTTCCTCCAAATCTTTGGTTTTAAGATAGCCAAGTTCAGCACCTAGCAACCTCAGGTAGATCATGGCTTCAGGGGCATCTTGGGCCTTCAGGTTCTTGATTAGCTTCTCAACATTTTTACCAATTTCTTTGATGATATTTTTTGGTCCCTAAAAAAAAAAAAAAATGTATACTAACCATGAAAACATCCCTAACACAGCAGCGGATATAAAGTAGAAGAACATGACGGAGGAAGAGGTGTGGAAGGATTAGAAGGATTCAGTCTTGCCCTAGAGCACTTTCTATCCAGATCTCAAAACACCAATGTCTGTTAATTATGTCTGACATACCTGACTCTTTTTCCTTTCATTCAAGACTGGGATCATGGTCTTGAGGATCTCTTTAACTTGGGAAGGCATCTTATCAGCAGCATAGTAAATAGTCTTCATCACAGTATCAGGAAAAAAACCATCAGGACCAAACAAAGCCTCAACAGATGGCTCAAGGCCCTTACCTTCCATACCAACCTGAAAGTGAAAAGAACAAATAGTGAAAAATAAAGTCGATACATATGATGGAGATAGGGTTTGAACTGCTGACTTTTTTTGTGTGTGTACCTCAACCATGTCAATGTCATATCCGAAAGCATTCAGGGTCATTTCAAGCATGACTTCTGTAGGCAGTTTCTTTTCTTTGTCAAAGATCACGTTTCCCTCCAGAGATCCAATCTTGTAGTTACGAGAAAACTTAGTAGCAT
The DNA here is from genome assembly GCA_024331685.1 of Stegophilus panzeri. Classification (NCBI taxonomy): domain Eukaryota; kingdom Metazoa; phylum Chordata; class Actinopteri; order Siluriformes; family Trichomycteridae; genus Stegophilus; species Stegophilus panzeri. Next base: position 18,099,061 of record JANDJT010000148.1, read on the forward strand.
CCATGAGATTTCCAACCTCATTGCCTTGAAGGGTGTCAAGAATTTTCTGCCTCAGTCTAAGAAAAACAATGGGAAAATTAAGGGCTGTAGGCTAGTCTGGATGGCCCAGATTTAATTAAAAGTTATGTCTTACACAACAGATCTCTAATACAATAAGTGGTCTCTGTGTACATTCATGCAACATTAGGCTTTCTTCAATGTCTTTTACTCACTCTTTGGTCTCCTGTGCTGTAGAGCTCAGAATGTTGGTAAGGTGAGATGTTACAAAGCTCTTGACCTGCAGGTTTTCTTCACTGGGTAGAGCTGCAGCCAACTGTGCAAGTTCGGCAGCCTCAGGATCCTTCATCAGGATGAGGTAAGCAGCAATACGTTTCTGCACAGGAGCTGCTCTGTCCAGGAGCACCTGCATTAACACTGTTCTGCCCTGTAGAAAGTGTACAGTAGTGTTAGATCGATCAAAGGGAATCAAGCGGTGATGAGTGCTGCTGTGCACCTAGAGGGAGCAGTATACCTCTTCAGGCATGGGGGTCAGTCTGAAGACCTGGATGGCTGCTTGCTGAACCTCAGTGGAAGCAGCAGGTTGGTTAATGCACTGAATCACAGCTGACTTCAGGGCAGGACTGGCAGCACCGACAGCTTCAGCCATGTTTCCAATAACCTTTACAAAATGGTATTACAGCATATGATTATATGTTGCCACAGAATTGTCAGGGATTCCACAAAGAGATTGAATAGAAATACAGTGAACCTACCCTTAGAGTCAAATAGATGTGCTCCTGATCACCTGTGCAGTCCCCAATATTTTCAAGGACATAATCTGCCACTGCCTGGATTTCAGGGGTGACTCTTCCTTCTGCCTTATAAAGCCTAGTATTATAACAGTAAAAAAATAAATAAATAAATAAAAGGAATATGTAAGTGGTAACAACTCAGTGGCATATTCAATGTGTAATAAATGATTATTTATTCATTTTTTAATACACCACCTCCGAACAACATTGCTGGTAGCATAGTAAACGAGTTTGCTTGACTTAAACTTGGCCATCTCCAGTATTTCCTTGACAAGCACACGAGAGGGGTTGGGCACCATTCCCATGGCATAGACCACAGCATCAATTTCAGTGGATGAACTTCTGAAGGTCCTGAAGACTTGCATCAAGGCACCACTGCACTCTGGGGTGCCACACTGGAACAAAGCCTGGTAGGTCAGGGAAGGAGAGATTTCCAGAGCCTCTGGCAAAGCAGCCGACAGTGTATCAGCATTCATCTTGCGGATCACAGCTACAAGCTTGTAAGCCAGGTGAGCTCTCTTTTGTCCGTCGGCGGTGTGGGAAAGGCCGGACAGCTCTCTCAGAACAGCAAGGATGGAATTTTTATCTTGATTTGGGCTCATATCAACACTCTCATCAAGGTGCAGGGTCTTCATGTTGGCGTCTTCTAACAAAGATCAGAAAGTCTAAAGTCAGTACATCTATTCTTTCTGACATAACAAATACTCAGTGATCTTTCAGATGGGACGTACTGTGATCAAACACTCTTTCGTTGTACTCAGTCACTTCCAACAGAGACAGTGTCTGTTTGCCAACACTGGTAACTCCGTACTTCCCCCTGTTGATAATTAATGAGATTAAATAGCGTGACAGTGATTAAAATGATTACAATTCAGGCAACCTTTCTTAAGCTATGGTTTAAATTACTCACTTATAAGAAAAAGGCACAAGGAGATGGTCCTCAGTGCAAACACCAGAGGTCATGTGTTTCTGCTCATTGTCAAATTTGTAACTGCAAGTCTGGTTGCTTCTGATCAACTGAGCAAGTGGGTAGTGCTGTAGTAGACAAAGAGGAAAATCTTTAAACAGAGTGTCCGAACGTAACACACTGCCATAATGACATTTTAATCTTACAGTTTGAGTAGTTCACACAAGCTACTTGCAAAAAATGACTTTTAGAGAGCTCACAATAAACTTACCATGCCTGTAATGATAGCCAGGGGGCTGGTGTGGTCTTTGATTGGCCTGAATTGGTCACATCTGGACAAGTCCCTGTTGAGGGTCACCTCAGTGGCAATATCTTCCCTGGCGTTCACAGTGTAATCAGTCTTACACAGACCGTAGATGGTAGGCTGGTTTGGGAACAAAGTTAACATTATAGCAGGTTTATAATAAAGGTAACTTTTTATAATCCAACAGGAAGCCATAAGCATTTATGGGTTTTTTTTTTTGGTTGCTTATTTTTTTATCTGAACTGACCATTTTGTTATTTTTTTCCTCTTGGAGCACTGGTACAGCAAGCACAGAGATGATACCTCTCTTGATGTTCAGGATGTTGATTAGCTCATCATCCTCAGGGAAAAGCTTGATGTCATTGTCACCTTCTACAATGACCTTTAATGGGTTCCTGAGTAAGAAAGCAGAGATACGTTTTTTGAGCATTATCACACTCTTGTCCTATACCTTAGTTCAAATGAATGAATAATTCTTAATGGAATAAGTTTAACAGTTTGTTATTTACCTCATATCTAGGCAGAAATCAATCAAACCTTGACTTGAACATGGTAAGTTTTTAAAATATGCAGTACATAAATATATATATATATATATATATATATATATATATATATATATTTGCACATAATTATTCCAACATACTTCTCCATTTGAGTCTTGAAGGTCTCAGCACCAGCAGTGGGTCCAAAGACTGGGTTTCCACCTGCATCAATACTGATGACCTCACTGAGTGTGCACTCCTTGGTGTGCACAATGAAGTGGCATGTGCCAGGAACATCAATCTCGACCTGTAATACATTAGAAGAGTCAAGGACCATTTTTTCCCCATGTGGATTTTGGAAGATTTCGGTCTGAACATTGAAGTCCTTTGTACCATGCAGCTGACTTTGGGTCCGTTGATAGCTCCATTCAGTGTGTTCAGAGACTCGGTTTCATAAAGGTACTCATACTTGTGAAAGCTCTTGTACCTTTTAGCCACTAGGGGGAGATAAGCAACATTTAATTGCACCTGTTTGATAGAACTTCTATGCCACAGACGTAAAAGATGTAAATGGCATGAATTTTTCCTTGATTCATAATTCATTGCATTATTTATCTTAATTGTATTAAAACATGTAATATTTCATATTTATATTTAATATTTATAAACCGATTACATAGAATTATAGATACTAATCGTCTGTTGGCACTAATACAAGGCACTTACAAAGGCACACTGCTTCATCATCTTGAGCATCTGCAAGCAAAAATTAAGAAGCACTTTAGAAAAAATTATTCAATTGTAATAGAAAAATAAATCATAGAAAGACAAAAATAGTTCTCTTCAAATGCATCTTTGTCTTTTTCACACTTTCACATAAAACAGTTATGATTTCTTATTCATTTAAAATTCTGGAAAATATGCTTTATAGTCCGTCAGAAAAAAAAAAAAAAATCCACTAATACCTACCAGTAAAGATGATGGTATAGAAAAGTAGCAAAACAAAAAGCTTACTATCCCCCATGATGGGTTCAATAAACTTTTGCCTTGCAATGGCAGTACTCTGGATGGATTGATTGGTGTGTGTTATTCCTGGTCTTTTATACCCCAGCTGGAGTGGGAGGTGAGATTGGTGGAGCAAGCGGTTCAGCCCTGCTCCAAAGTTCAGATCATCTGGCAGGACAAAGGAGACTAGTTTCATAAAATGGACTAGTTTAATGTTGGCCAACTGATGGATTGCAGATGGATTGCAGATTGCAGTGTTTGTCTGGCTTAGCTTAAATAATTTACTTTATATATATATATATATATATATATATATATATATGTCAGATAGGCACAAGATTGTACTGTTTATTTTTTAAATTGTAGATGTTTTTTTGTTTTGTTTTTTGTTTTTGTTTTTTACCGCCAAGCATTATTACTTCTGATTGCCTGATTTCATTAAATCAGTATTCAAAAGCACTTATTGATTGTGTGTTGGAATTCTCCTTAAAAACATTTATTGTTTGTTTACTCAAATCTTAGGATATTCTCTCTCTCTCTCTCTCTCTCTCTCTCTCTCTCTCTCTCTCTCTCTCTTTCTCTCTTTCTCTCTC
>JANDJT010000148.1:18103245-18117978 GCA_024331685.1 Stegophilus panzeri
CTTTCTCTCTCTCTCTCTCTCTCTCTCTCTCTCTCTCTCTCTCTCTCTCTCTCTCTCTCTCTCTCTCTCTCTCTCTAGAAACCACTATTAAATGCTACTGTCCAACCAGGAAAAAAGAAATGTCAGTATAAAATCCAATTTTCCTTTGTCAGTTATCTGGACTATGAATATTATATAATAATATAATACAATATATTATATAAATGAATATTAATTGTGTATGCTATAAGGTATCATGTGAGTTTGCTATAAAGACTATTGGCTAAAGATAATTATCTGAATTTTTTGCCTATTAGCCTAGGATAGACCCTTTGACATAGGATACGTAAGACATACACTCAATGAGCACTTTATTAAGAACACAATACTGTCCATGTTGACATTGAATTACACAATCCCAGGAGATCAGTAGTTATAGAAATACTCAAACCAGCCTGTCTGGCACCAACAATTATTTCATCCCCATTATGATGGACGACGTGAACATTACCCGAAGCTGCTGGACCGTATCTGCATGGATTTTATGCATTCCACTGCTGCCACATGATTGGCTGATTAGATAATTGCGTGAATGACTAGGTGTATAGGTGTTCCTAATAAAGTGTTTGGTAAGCGTAGGATAAAAACAATAATATTTTTTAAAATGGGTATTATTGAATAGTTTACCGAAACCTATCATTGACCTGTTAGGCCGCTGCCGGCTCAGCAAAAGGAAAGAAGGGTGTACTCCAGACTATATGTTCTGTACAATGGTTACTGATAGCCAAGCTACCACTCATATCATCTGTTCCCTGCTGTTGTTGGACAAGGTACACCCAGTGATCAATACATGGTCACATGATGGTCATTGACCTTCTCATTCAAAGACCTTTGGTTTATTAAGTATTTTTGCACAAAAAGTATTTTAAGGGGAAATCTAGTGGAGGGAGCATTGTATTTACATTGGGTATTTCACTAGGTATTACCCAATGAAAACATTTGCACTGCACTGCCTGAATACGAGTTTATATTCCTGTCCACAGGAACACATATTCTAACAACATGCTGTATATAGGCAGTCAGAGTGAGAGTGTCAGTGTGTGTGACAAAGTGTGTTGGAGGATAGAAAGACACAGTGAGAAATTGGGCTAGAAATTTTATATAAAGGATTAAAAGGTTGTTTTCTTTACAGTTTCATACAAAGTCATTCATTCTTTCTTTTATCTAATATTCTAATAGGGTGCTAATATTTTTTTTACATTGCATCCAAATGGTGACCACATGTATCTTTGCCACATACTAAAAAAAATAACAGTTACAGGATTAATAAAAAATTAAAAAAATAAAAGAAATACAATAAGAATCCTGAACTGAGCAGTTTAAGGGTGCTTTATTAGTGTGATTAAGGTCTGAGTAACCAGAAGAGCCTAAACATTTGGTACATTATAATAAAAAAAAAAGAATGCCATATTGTTTTCGTAATGTGCTGTAAAATTATGCCAGCATAACCTAGTTGAAGCCTATTGGAATGAAACACATGGCCCCTCAGGTTCATAGACAACAACAATGCTGGAGATCCTATTAATCACTACATGTTCAGATATATGTGCACTCAGAGTACAGGGCAAAAAATTTTGTGCTATGCAACTATATATAAGTCTTATCATGACTGTGTGTAAAAGTCCACCACAATATCAAAGCTCTGATAAAGGCATGGGATGGTAACTATTTTCTTACGTAAGCCTTCTAGAGAGAATTAAAACACTTTCATTTCACATGAATCTCTATAAAGGAAACACAAATAATCCATTAAGGACGAGACCTTCTAAAACTAAAGAGAATCCATAGCCTCAGATCCTTGTTCTTGGGTGGCAGGAGTGGAATCTGATGTAGTCTGCTGCTGTTGTTGCCCGTCCACCTCAAGGTTTGATGTATTGCGTGTTTCTGAGATGCTTTTCTGCTCACCACAGTTGTAAAGAGTGATTTTTTTTTGAGTTACTACAGACTTTCTGTCAGCTCAAACCAGTCTGCTCATTATCCTTTGATCTCTCTCAACAACGAGATGTTTCATCCTGCAGACCCTCCACTCAATGGATGTTTTTTACACATCTGCTTGTGATAACATAGTGACTATTATATATGGTATAAGTTATCAGGCATTGCTACACAAGCTTATAATTATAATATTGAATGATATATTTGCACTAACCCAAGCGCCAATTAGAGTTGTGAGAAATGACCTGTCATTAACCCTTGACATCTGATTTACTACTCTGACATTTGATTCAAAGTCCTATTGCTCAACATTTTTCACTTACGCAATCTAATTTTCCCTTGATGACTAACATTGCTGAGTTTCACAGAGCAAAGCCATTTCTGATTCACAAAATATTATTTATATAGATTTCTTCACCAGAGCAAAAATAATTCAAATTTATGGGTTCTGGGTTATGGGTTCAAGCTTGAGGTCTTATAACAGTCGGTTTTGCATATTCTCCTGGTCTCACTGGTTTCTACGCACTGTTTAAAACCATGTTGGTAAGTGGAATGGTGCCTCTAAATTGCCCCTAGGTGTGAATGAGTGTATGAGTGGGTGTGAGTCCTTGTAATGGACTGGAGTATCCTAAGGATATACCCAAATACAAATAAATTATTCAGATTGAACACGTAATGTGTTCAAACCAGATACAGACACAAATACAAAATACCAACAGAAGGCACACTGTGTCTGTCAACAGTGGTTTGCTCCAGTAACCCCACCAAAACCATGCCTATAATTGACAGTCCCATGATTTGGGAAAGAGATCATTGTTCTGAAATATTCTTAGCTAGCTAAATCAGTCACATTACATGCAACTGTAGAAGCTCAGGAGTTGAGTAAAATTAGGTTCTGCAAATTGCAATGTGTTATAAAACATTGTGAATGAAAATTTATTTCTTTTTCCAGCAGCCGTGTTCTTTTTATGAGCGTTTTCAAGTGATTCCAGGGGCATAGTGGAAAAACCTTCCAGTATAAACCGTGCCCATTTCTGATTTAAATCTGAATACAGTTAAAAATATTTAGATCCCAGTGTTCCTAGATAAGGAACACTGTATCTGTATCTGCCAATACACTGACCAAGATAAAGGGCTTACTGAAAATAAATGAATGAATTGAGTTGTGTTTATTCTCTATGACACCCATACGTGAGAAGTTTTGTTTGTCTGGTTAGTGACTTTCTTCTAATGCAATTCAATGATCATTACTTTCTTAAAGATCACAACGGACAAACTCTTGCTTTAGCATGTAATATTTCAAGTGCTACCATTTATAAACCTTTGCCATAGGCCAATACAGTGTGATAAGATTTCCCTTAGCAGGACATTATCAGATCTGAATTGAACTACATGCACCACTATTAGCAAACAACATTTGGTGTTCCTGTGTGGTGGCACCTGCTAGTTTAACAGTTCTGAGCCTGCTTATTACAGTCGATATCGAATTCTGGTTACCAGAAGAATCAAATGTAGCAAACATATACTCACAAATATTTAAAATAAGACCTATGAATATTTATTTTGTAAGAGCTTACAAAGAATATGTGTATTTTACAATGCATACTCAAGGGTAACAAACTAAAACACATTATTGAACTTATAATACCTTATTACTAGATACCTGACTTGAAAATATAGTTTATAGTTTTAAAACATGAGAATCTTACTTACTCACAACCAGGGGGTGGCTGTGGATCAGGTGGTAGAGCGGGTTGTCCACTAATCGTAGTGTTGGCGGTTCGAGTCCTGGCCCGCATGACTCCACATGCCAAAGTATCCTTGGGCAAGACGCTGAACCCCAAGTTGCTCCCGATGGCAAGTTAGCGCCTTGCATGGCAGCTCTGCTACCGTGTGTGTGTGTGTGTGAATGAGACACAGTGTAAAGCGCTTTGGATAAAAGTGCTATATAAGTGCAGACCATTTACTCAACGGTACAGTGAACACAACAAAATTTTATTTAAATTTGAGTCCCAGGTCTTGATATTTAGTTTTTGTTAGTTTGTTTGTTTTGTTGCAACACAATAATTGACAGTTCAGTGTTGTGAATATAAGGATGAAGTCCAGCTTTAAATTTATTTGTAAAATTGCTGTATTTGCAATGAATGAATTAATGAATGAATGAATTCATGAGGCAAATGAGACCACTCCCCTTCTATAGGAACTTTGCGTTTATCCTAAGCACTAAGCTAAATAATAATAATAATAATAATAATGATAAGTAGTATGGTTTAAGAACATATAGCTGACAGACAATAAACACACACATTCTGGCCTTACACTGGTATAAGAATGTATTACATTACTAGACAAACAGCGTGCATACATATATTATAGACGGACATTGACCCTCACAGCTGAGTTGGACTCAACCTTTGTACCAGCACTGATGAGCTCATCCATTTCAAATCATGACTGTAACATCTAAGAGAGAAGACAAGCTGCTGAACAGCCATGAAGAAATAAAAGCAAATCTTCTATGACAATAGAATGGCTCCAAATGTGTTGTGCCAGAACAGTTTGTGTCTTCCTTTACACCAGAGAAGACTTGGAGAAGACTTGGTACAGATGTATTCTGTTTAATCTTTTCAACACATTTTTAAATGATTTGAACATTACATTTATCGTTTATTTATTGTGTTCATTGTTGTGTTTATATGATATGTGAACATAAGAGTAAAGTCAAACAGTTAATCCATTCACCTGTGTGTGCGGAGTTTACATGTTCTCCCCGTGCTGTGGGGTTTCTTCAGGGTACTCCGGTTTCCTCCCCCCTACCAAAGACATGCATGGTAGGCTGATTGGCATGTCCAAAGTGTCCGTAGTGTATGAATGGGTGTGTGAATGTGTGTGTGTGATTGTGTGCCCTGCGATGGATTGGCACCCTGTCCAGGGTGTACCCCGGGATAGGCTCCAGGATGAAGATGGATGGATGGAGTTAATCTATGCACTGTTGGCTCTGTCTTGTCCCATTTCTACAAATCCACTGGTGAAGTCCATCAGTCTTACATAATCTATTGCTGGGTGGTTCAATTAAATCCCAAGGACTGACTACATTATATACTGTAGTATATACTGCATATGGCAAAGAGTTCTGTTCTGCCATCTGCAGCTCTCAGTCCAGTGGAGCTGAAGAAAATGCCAACGAAGAAACAACTAGATTCTACAGGAATCTAAAAATTTCTGTAGAAATTCAGAATAGTGGTAAATACTAATAAGTGGAAATTACTGCAGATTACTGCACTTGTGGCTTTTACTGGAAATTACTGCATTTGTGGCTTTTTTTGTGGCTATATTCATTACTTTAATAAAGAATTAAATTCATATCTAGATTTCTAAGAAATGGCTGTAAGTGTAGCAGCTTACACTCGTGGGCAAAAAAAGGCCAAAATAGGAACATATTAAGCTTTTTTTTTTCTTAATAAGAAATGATTGGTCAGGAAATTAGCAAGAACTAAACAAATAGATAAAGTAACTTAGTATGGGATAGCTTTTTTCCTTTCCAGCTTTTTATTTATTTTATTTTATTTTTACTTAAAAAATTTTTTTTTTTACACCCAGACATGTGTTAGTTTGAAATTTACATCAAACATTTGAATCATTATCATGATTTTACCTTTGTGTACATGAAAACTATCTAAGTGAATTTCCCTGTTTCAAGCTTTTCCCAAAAAGTCCACTGCAGCAAAAGTAAAGGAGCAAAAGGTACCACAGGAGGTCACAGAAGTGCATTCGTTTAATTTTTGCTCATTTTAATTTTAATTATTTAATTATTTAAATTTTTTTGCCCAATGATATTTTTTTTCCTTAAGACCATTAAAAGCTCACCATTTTGCCATTTTGGCCTTGACTTTTTTTTTTGTTTGTTTGTTTTTGTTTTTTGCCCAGGAGTGTAGGTACAGGTAGGTTTCACATGTATGCTGAACATCATAAAGATATAGAAAACAGAGCAGTGGTCAGAGTTCCACTCTAATCACTTAACTGTCGTCTAAATGATTATTATCATGAAATAAGCTTGTGTTAGACAGACAGCTAACTAAATTACTTTCGGTACATGGTACAAACTCTACCTTGTAATCAGTGTGTTATTGTCTGGAAGACTTATGTTTATTGAATACATGAACTGCACATTCATTCTTCAAACTATACTCCTATGAACACAATAAACATTTTTTTTTTTTCAATCATTAATTCATTCATTAATTTTTTAATTACTGAAGTTGAAGTTTCTTTAAAAAAAAAAAAAAAAAAAAAAAAAAAAAGATGTCTCTGGAACCCATGCAAAAATGCTTTCATGTTTTAATAACGTCATGAACAATATACATATTTATAGAATTATTATAATAATAATAATTATTATTATTATTATAAGAACATTTCCCCAATTTCTCTCTCTCTCTCTCTCTATGCAGCAATTTCATATTTAGTGAAACACTGGATGTTTGGTTAGCTTTAACCCAAGAGATATAAACTTAGGATGATAACCTTGATTTAAAATGGACTCAACACCATAAACAAATATTTCTTAACTTTGTCCTATTTCCCTATTGGAGGTAGCAGAGAGGTTTTGTAATCTGATTGGCAATGCTGATCCAGTAAGTGTGGTTTTGAAAACAAATGCATAAACCAAAATCAATACTGACAATCTCTAGAACCTCCTAATGTCATTCTTGCTTGATTTACTTATTTTTCTTAATTTATCTTAATCTTAATTTTTATTCAATAAATGATCATTTTATAATATTCATTTGTAGCAGTAGTACTTTTTTTATTTTTTAAATATGAGCCATATTATTTTCATAAACCCTGCTAATTTAACAATACTTGTTGTTAAAAAAAAAAATAAAAAAAATGGAAGTCAACAACATGACATACAGATATCCATCAGCCTAACATGTCTGTTTTCTTTAGATGTATTATTAGGGGGTAGAGTTTTCTCAGCTGCAAACCCTGGCTACCATGCCTTGAGAATTCACAAATGATGAAAGATTGATATTTTTATGAATGTGTATACTGCTCTGCAGAATTTTTCACCATTTTTCCAACCTCCACTATGCACTGAGTTTCCAGTTAATTACTTACTCAGATCATAACCTGTACCTACATGTTTCGGCCCATTTATCAGATTCCATCTACGTACACTTTGTGGGTTTATGGTTAATGACTATAGCTCAGTATATCACAGCTGTGACACTGAAGCGTTACACTAGTATGACTATCAGGCGCATAATGAGGTAACTAAATAGAAAATACATTATTCGGATTGAACGGATAATGTGTTTTAAACAGATATAAATACATACAAAAATAGGAGGCTCACTATTTGTTTTGGTTTAGGTCACACCCACTTCGGGGATAAATCTGAATACAGATACAGCTGTATTACACCCCTATAGGCTCAGCAGTGATGAATGAGCTTTTAAGCAGTGTGTATTCACATTAGGCACATATACCTTGGTAGTTATATTTAGGGACTACAGTTTATTTGTTCCACGCACTATATGTTAATAGTCCTTTAGCACCTTATGAGTGTCAGTTTGACAACAGCACTCTGATGTTGTTGGTTGAACAGTTTCTCAGCCCAGTAGAGACATTGGTGTGTTTAAACATCCCACAATCTGCTCCACCTGATACACTAATATCAAGTGACACACACTACAGTACAATATCACAACTAGGGGTTGCATAGACTGGTTGACGAATACATTCACTAGTCGCCTTGTAGGAAGCAGTTGACTACTCAAAAAAACAGTTTAGAGTGAGATCAGTGGTGCATGCCATCTCTAAAAGGCCAATCCAGACTTTTCAGGCGCTATTGATGCCAGAGTTAAACATGGCAGAAAATCCTCGCAGATGCTCTTGTAGACATCACATCCTTCATCCATCATTAAGCTATAAGGAGCTTCTCTGCCACACCGCACACTCTCAGTTTCAGAATCAATCATTTCAGGTGAGCTTCCAGCTTGTCCACACGAGTCCATTTTTAAAAAGTGGTATGTCCTTAAACAGTGTAATATGATTGATAATTTTGCACATTTATTGCACCAGTTTATTTACTACCATTCTTAACAGTATAGCTTACAAAAGTACTGAAGCTAGAAATTTTTCAATTATAGCTTGTGTACGGCTGTTAACTGATGTGTGGTTTTTATTTTACCTGTGGAACAGATGATGAGTCAACTAGTCGACTACTTTTTGAATTACTGGTCGAGCAGTAAAAATGAGTAGTTGTGCAAACCCTAATCACTACTATCACATTGTCACTTCTGTGCTGAAAAAGATTAACCACCCAAATCATTATTCAGCACTATTTGGCAGTCCATTTCCATTAATGGATGAGTTGAGGGTGGCTGGCAACTTATTCAAAGCAGGACATATGCTATCAAGTGCACCAGTAGGATAAGTGTACCTCATGAATGTGGCCAGTGAATGTAGTGCATTGGAGGGGTGGACCACAAATAAGTAAACTGATCTACAAGCAATAGCAGATAGCAACCAACACTATATACTGCAAAAGTTGGTTTAAGCACCACAGCTTAAAGTATAGTTTCATGTAATCACAGGTCATGTTCAAAACCCAATCCAATTTGATCAGTGCGTTTTAGTTGAAGCAACATATCTTATTAGAGACAGCATAGTTACATGTTCTGACAAAATACACATTTATTCCCAGTGCAAACCAGTCCCTTGATTGTTTCCTGCTTTTTATATCTAACTGTGATCAGCTAATTAGACCCATGTCATTCTACCATGTATGCAGGGTCATAACGTGCATAACTACAGCAGCAAGGTTTGCCTTATAAACTTGAAAGGGAATGTGTGGTGTAGTAGGAATACATAAGGTTTTCTATAACACAGGATGTTATATAAAGTCTGCAAGCGAAGTGCTTCAAAAATGGAAGGTGGTGGGACCAGTTCATATTCAAAATTTTAAAAAGCATAACATTCATACAATTTAAGTTCCAAAATTCAGATTGTCAAGCTTTTAGCAAAATTAGCAATGCTAACATCCATGCCGTTGCTGTTGTCACCACTGTAAAATGAAAACTTCATACTTAATTCGTAAAACTTAATTCTAAGTAAATGATAATGTTCAATGAATAGGAGAGTCTGTTTACTGTAATCTACCTCATCAGAAAATGATTGATCAGGAAAATCTTACTGGGGCACAGCAAAAAAATAAATAAAAAAAATTAAAAGGTCTAGCGACGCCCCTGACAGTAGCCAACTCCTGAAACCATATTTTAGGATCAATGGCTAATAAATGATGATTTAGCATCTACAGTAACAGTGCTTATGTGCAATATAAATTGATTGCAGGTAACAACACCATAATTATTCTTTGTCAAGCTGTTTACTTTACCCTTGAACAGATTAGTAGCAAATGATTGATTATATGGTTTATAGGTCAAAATGACCTTTTTTCTCAATGAGGTTATCAGAGACCTGGTTGGGAAATCATAATCATGTGGGGTTTTTTGTTTTTTTTGCCTATATCTGTGTAATGAATAATTTAGGCATGAACTGTTTGTACAGGACGCACAGTACTGCAACGAGTAGCACTGCTTCTTCACAGTTCCAGGCTCCCCAATTTGATCCTGAACTTGCATTACTGTGTCGTTATGGAGTTTTGCATCATCTCCCCATGTTCTTATGGGTTTCCTCTTGGGTCCATGGTTTCCTTCCACCACCCAAAAAAATGCTGGTAGGCAGATTCCATCCATCCATCTTCTATACCGCTTAATCCTTTTTAGGGTCACGGGGAAACCTGGAGCCTATCCCAGGAAGCATCGGCACAAGGCGGGATACATCCTGGACAGGGTGCCAATCCATCGCAGGTCACACAATCACACACACATTCACACACCCATTCATACACTACGGACACATCAGCCTACCATGCATGTGTTCGGACTGGGGGAGGAAACCGGAGTACCGGAGGAAACCCCACAGCACGGGGAGAACATGCAAACTCCGCACACACAGGGCCACGGTGGGAATTAACCCCCAACCCTGGAGGTGTGAGGCGAACGTGCTAACTACTAAGCCACCGTGCGCCTGGTAGGCAGATTGTCTATGTTAAATTGGCCGTTGGTGTGAATGGATGGACTGGAGTCCCATCTACTGTGTATTCCCATACATATCCAGTATTTGTTTACTCAATCCTACCATGAGTAGAGTTTTCTGTTACACAAAGCACAGTTTTAACAATCTCTCCCTCTCTCCTTCTGCCGAGCCACACACGATTTTATGGAGATACTAGAGATCCTGATCCTTTCTGCTCTCAGGTTCGGATGCCCTACCTCTGGATGGCACTGTCCATCTACTCCAACTCCAGATGGACACACTGACTGTGGTTGCTGGGACAGCGGTTGCTTCTAAAGCCCCGGGACTGCAATTACAACATGCAGTTTTGCACTCGGGTCTCCTTTGAACAGTGGACTGGTTCAACAAACAGACTTCATATTAAACCATAATGAACTTTCCTTTACTATTACACTATCCGTTGTTACCCAGATGAGGATGGGTTCCCTTCTGAGTTCCCTTCTGGTTCCTCTCAAGGTTTCTTCCTCTTAACATTTTAGGGAGTTTTTCCTTGCCATCGTCGCCACCGGCTTGTTCAATTGGGATAAATTCACACATTTAAAATCTGTATCCCGTGTTTATATATTTCTGTAAAGCTGCTTTGCGACATAGTCCATTGTAAAAAGCGCTACACAAATAAAAATTTAATTGAATTGTTCCCGGGATAGGCTATATGACCTAACCTCATCGACCCTGACCAGGATTAATCTGTTACTAAAGATGAATGAATGAAATAGCTGTTTGTAGAGACTGCTTTTCCATTTTGTTTCCTTGTGCTTACATTAGAGACTGTTTGTCAGGTAACCAAATCTACATAAAATCTATATAGCAAAAAACACTGCAATTTGAAGACACATTCCAGTAGAGAATTATAGTTAATTAAATACATTTGAGCAATTTAGCTAAAACATTCTAAGAGATTTGTTTTGTTTTCTGGCATGAGTGTTTACCACCGTCATCACTGTGATGTCCTCACAGACATCTTTAATATTTCCCTGAGACGGCCACCATCATCCCTGTGCAGAAGAAATCATCTGTGTCCTGCCTGAATGACTACCAGTCTGTTGCACTCACACCTATCATCATGAAGTGCTACGAGCGGCTAGTCATGAAACACATAAACAACAGTATTCCCAGCAAAGGACCTATTTCAGTATCACCCCAACCTCTCAACAGAGGATGGCATATTTGCTACCATCCTGCTTCTGACCGATCAAAAAAAAGGACAATTACGTAAGGATGCTGTTCATAGGCTTTAGTTCAGCATTCAACACAATCAACCCACAACAACTGCTAACAAAGCTGAGCCTGCTGGATTTAAACATCTCCCTCTGCAACTGGATCCAGGACTTTCTGGCCGGGAAATCCCAGTCCATCAGGACCAACAACTCCACCTTGGGCACCATCACACTGAACACCAGTGCCCCCCAGGGCTGTGTGCTCACTCCACTGCAGTTTAACCTGCTGACTCATGGCTGTGTTGCTAAGTTCAGTTATAATCACATCATCACATTTGCTGATGACACTACAGTTGTGGGCCTCATCAGCAACAATGATGAGTCAGTATACAGGGAGGAGGGAAACCAGCTTGCAGAATGGTGTAGAGACAACAATCTATCTCTTAATGTTGATAAGACTAAAGAGATGATTTCAGGAGAACCCAAGTTGACCACTCACTACTGCACATCAATGGAACAACTGTCAAAAGCTCCAAGTTTCTTGGTATGCACATGACAGAGGACCTCTTCTGAACTCTCAACACCACCTGCCTAGCCAAGAAGGCTCAGCATCACCTCCACTCCCTGCGGAGGCTGAAGAGAGCCAAACTCCTTTCTCCCATCCTAACCACCTTCTACAGAGGGACGATAGAGAGTGTAATGATTAGATGTCTCACCTAGTGGTAAGGGAACTGCACAGCCTCCGACCACAAGTTCCTACAGCAAATTGTGAGGACAGCGGAAAAGATCATTGGGGTCTACCCACCATCGACACCTCATTCAACAACCGCCACCAGTATTGAGGGCGACCCATCTCACCCATCTCATGGACTCTTTACTCTCCTGCCATCTGGCAGAAGGTACAGGAGAGTTCAAGCCACCACCAGCAGACTCTGCAACAGTTCCTTCCCTGAGGCAGTCAGATTACTCAACACCCTGCTGCCTCCCAATGCTCACCTGGGCTAATCAACCACCTAACCCTGTAAGACTCAGTACCACTGCACACCATACTTTACATAGCTGCATTTATTATGGAGCTCGTTTTTTGCTGCCAATATCGCTGCTATACTTATGCTGCTAAATTACACAATAGCTTAGAGTTTACACAGCCCATGTTCTGTGTATTTACTGTCCTGTGTATTTATTGTCCTATGTATTTATTGTTTTGTTCTGTGTATTTATTGTCTTACATCGAATTGCACTTTGTCATCTTGCATACTGTTCTGTGCTGCACCACTGTCCTGAAGAAACAACATTTCGTTCCAATGTATACAAGCTATATGGAGGAATGACAATAAAACCCACTTAACTTGACTTGAAAAAGGAGGTAATTTATTGAATAAACGAGCAAAAACAGTCCAAAGGACGAGTAAATATGCTGAATGCCTGCTATAGAGCATTAGGTAAGAGTGGATACAGTGCCCTCCACTAATATTGGCACCCTTGGTAAAGGGTGGGTAGGTAGGTAGCACAGAGTATTAACTAAAAAGGTGCCAATAATTTTTGCACACCTATATTTAACGAAGATTTTTTTTTTTTTTACTAAAACTGTGTTGTTTGCAATTGTTTGATATCCACGAGAGCAGACTATTTTTGTGAATTTTATTAAACAAAAGATCAAAAGTTTAAACAATAAAGACAATTTTTTCACAGCCTTCTTTGTTCATATTCACCAAGGGTGCCAATATTAGTGGAGGGCAGTGTAAGAGTAGATTGTGTAAGACAGAATAACTTGTCTTGTTACATGTGTGTGTCATTCCTGTTATCCTCTATTACACGGGTGTTTACTGTACCTTGTGTGACCTGTTGCTTAAGTGGACTCCAACAAATCCAGCATCTGAGAAAACCCTGTAAATAGGTTTGCCCCCTAGTGGAAAATTCCAGACGTTTTATTGACTGACCAATATGTAAACCAGTTCCCAGTTGTGGAATAATAAGGGCCCTAGTTCCAGTAAGTAGGCCTAATGTGTTGGATTTTCATATGGCCTAGATTTTTCTAATCCAGTTTCACACTTCAGTGAACCAAAATGCCACTAAAAGATTGTTCGTCACTCCTATGTGCATTTTCCTGATGAACAGGCTTTAATTAAAGTAATTAAAGTAATTAAAGTAATTAAAGTAATGGAATGAACAAAGCTGTTTAATTATGCTGAATTAGGATTAAACAGAGAGCCCTAAAGACAAGCTTTTATGACTGTCATAACTTGTAACACTCCCTTCCTGCTTATATAACAGGAAGAGAACTTATGTCTATGGTGCCTGATATTGTGTGTGTGGATATTTCCTCTCTCTCTCTCTCTCTCTCTCCCAATTCAGTTCAAGAGTGCTTTACTGTCAGATCACACACTGTCAAAGTCTCTCTCTGGTTCTGGTACAGAGGACACTATCAGCTACACAGCAATTTTGATGTACGCCCCTCGAGGGCTCTAGTGCAACCATCAGGGCAAATTTGGGCATATGTTTGCAACAGTAACTCTGCAACTAGTAAAACTAGTAGTAGTAGTAGTAGTAGTGGTGGTGATGGTAGTAGTAATAGTAACAATAAATATAGCTGCAAGAATTAATTAAAGGGCCAAGCACTTTCTGGTTCCACTCTTTAGCAACAGAGAAACACCAGAAACCACTGCGGCTATCAGTACTTGTATAACAAGCTGTCGCTGAGATTTGCCGTCACTTCCTATTTGGCCACTTTGCCGTCAAATGTGCTTATGTGTATCAAAAATCCAAGAAATATGTTTGTTTGGGTTGGTCTCAATGCTGTGATCCAAATTTCATGATTTGTATGAGAAGTGAGAAAAAACCCTTTTTAAAAAAAAATCCAATATGGCCGAAATTATCATAGTATACGTTGACCTCTGCATGACCCAAATCAGAGGAAAGAGGAAACACTTATATAGCATTTTGCTGCAGAGTTACTATTGCAAACATATGCCCAAATTTGCCCTGATGGTTGCACTAGAGCCCTCGAGGGTACACCAAAATTGCTGTGTAGCTGATACTGTCCTCTGTCATTGTCCAAATTTAATCAAATGTATACAAAGCCTTCTATGGGCTGTCAGAGGCTCCCATCTTTATGTGTGGGGTTATTAGTCTATGTCAACGTTTCCATTTCTGTAAAATGTCCATTTGAGTGCCTGGTGTCATTTAAAAGTGTGTTCTCAGAATATTTTTGTTCAAATTTAATTTAATTTAATAGTTTTGTGGATACTGTGAAAGTCAGTCAGTCTCTCTCTCTCTCTCTCTCTCTCTCTCTCTCTCAAGAATACAGTGCCGCCCTCTGCCGAACTACCAAACAGGTCATGACTTCCAAAATCAAGGTTTCTGAGTTTACTAAAAAAAATTAAAAAAAAAAAAAAAAAAAAAAAAAATTGCACTTACACCTCTACTCTGCGCACTTTGCTTCTTCTGGAACTCAATT
>JANDJT010000148.1:18127431-18142519 GCA_024331685.1 Stegophilus panzeri
TTGTGATTGTTGTGGCCAAAAATGTTTGATTTGTAATGCAACTTGGAGGGCTTTTTTTTTTGGTGCTTTTTTGGTGGAAAACTGCTAGAATTAGGGCGGGCGGACTGGGTGGGGGGGGGAGCTCAGTGGTTAAGACGTTGGACTTCTGATCGGTAGGTCGTGAGTTCAGTTCTGCCACGCTGCCACTGTTGGGCCCTTGAGCAAGGCCCTTAACCCTCAACTGCTCAGTTACATTACATTTACATTTATTCATTTAGCAGACGCGTTTATCCAAAGCTTTTAAAGCAGTAGAACCAGGACTGTTACCTTCTCTAATCACCATAAGGGAAGCATTTCCGCCGTTGTCCTTCCGCTAAATTTTGTGTTCTCGGCTTTTTTTTTATTTTTTTTTTTACACGTATTGTGAAATAACATTCCAGTATAATTTGCCTAAGTGCATAAATAATAATGGAAATATGCATGGTTATGATATCACTGAGCTTCGTCTCTTTAATATTGCAGGAAGGCTTTCCCTGGAGGAGTTCATCAAAGGTGCCAAGAGCGATCCCTCCATTGTCCGACTGCTTCAGTCTGATCAGAGCACGCCTCGCTAGTTGTGAAAGCAACACCACCCACAGAAAACCATGTCACACATTCACACTTAGATAGGAGGATCAGCTGGTTGCTCTCCGAGGCATGGACTGTGTTTGAGTAATAAATCAGCTTCATATATCTGATATGTTAGTCACAAAATCTGCTCAGTTTATTACGCAGACGCGCTCACAGATTTAGCCCAATCTAGTACTTTCTGTTAAAGAAGGATTATATTAATCGGGATGTGCCAAAATAATTTCCGAAAATATTTAACATGCTGAATATCAGACAGTCAAGACAACCAGTTAATTAATATATGACTATAATTTATCATTATAAAACTATCATTTTGAGGTAAAAGCATTGGACATTTTTGATGCAGTTCAAACAGGCTTTAGAAGAATTCATCTGGATATTTCACAGCCATGCGAATAAGGAACCCACGTTTTACTTTCTTTTAAACCCAATATGCAAACACACAGACAAGTAGCACTTAGTAGAAGTAGTAGTAAGTTAAAGCTCAGTCCAAAAATCCAAGTGTAAGTGTACAATTGATTTGGTTCTGCAGCTGTAACTATAATCCATTTATGGAAATGGTAAAGCAAATCTTTCAGTGTTTAGTCTTGTATTGAATTTGTTTTAGGCTTTCCTCTTTGCCAGCTTACATAGTTTTATAGTTTAGAATTCTGCCACTATGCTATGCTTCATCAAGAGCGATTTGCCAAAACTAGCGTTTATGTCGACTGTACCAGACTCCTTGGTTCATGAACGTTGTCCGTATAGTAAGCAAAGCTTGTGCACCTGAGCAATATTGCTGTATCTCAGTGTAACCACCAATAGACATGTATGTGAGCTCCTTTCCAGTTGAATGCTGTATTTGTATGAATTATGTATTGAGAAGTCAAGCAAGCAACCATTATTTACGATAGTAAATAAACTTAAGAGATAACCATACACAAATAAAACTTTCAGTAGGATTTGTACATCCATAATAAAATGCAGTCGATTTATCAGTGTTCTTTTTTTTTTTATTATTATTTTCATAACAAAAAACATTAAGCACTCCTGTAAGAAAAATCTACACAGTTCCCACTTTACTCCCTGCCCAGCACAAATAGAGTGGAAAGCATATGTACTGACTCACTTCTCAAGGAAATGCTAACAAAAAAAAAAAAAAAAAAAAAGTACATCACATCGGAGGGGAAAATGAATAGGACGTTCAACAGGGGAAACAGCAGGTTAAATCCAGGACACGCTATATAAAGCGTTCATGACTGCATCCGGTAGCCTAGAGTAGTTTCCTCTCCTCAGTGAACGTCCTGTGTCAGCTACTTGCCCCATTACTTAAGAGTTTATCCTGTTTTAGGCATTGTTCACTGAGGAATGGACACCATTGGATAACCACAGGGCTGGGTAGGATTTCACTGGAACACAGCAAACAAACCTAATTCTGAAGCTATGTGTCGTGGGTACAGCTGGACAGGGAAAAGTGAAATGACAATCCTGTTCAACATCCAAACAGTCAACCGATCAAACCGAAAGGAGGCCTGTAAGGCAAAGCTAAAGCAACCATGATTTAAATCCCGATCCCGCCTCATTTCAAACGATTGGGGAGAAGTTAAAAGTGAGACATGTCTTTGTTTTCAAGAGTGTTCAGTAACTGAATGTCCCAGTTTTCCCCTCATCCATGGGAGAGGAGAGGCAGGCTCAAACTGGACAAGCCTATGAACTCATAATTCATCCTTGTCCAGGTCATCCAGATCCACATCACTCAAGTCAATGTCATCCTCCACAGGAAGCTGAGGGAATGGAAAAGACAGGAGAAGGTCTTGTGAGGACAGGCTTGACATTTCTTCTGTTAATTGTGACAAGGACAAGAAAGCTCCAAATGGGTGTTGATAACCTTTATATAGCAGATTTAATTTGCATGATATGAAATATTAATTTATTCTTATTTTTAATCTATACTTATACAGATATGTTTCTGAAAATTTTTCAATGTGTTGGGTTTTTTTTGTTTTTTGTTTTTTTGTTAAAAACGGTAAAAGGATAAAGCATTGCTTCATTAAAGTAGTTTACCTCTAACACAAAAGGGAAAAAAAAAAAAAATACTTACGACTCCATCCTTCCCGTCCCAGGCTTCTACAGTGTGGATCTTGGGTAAAGCCCCACCTGTTATTGTGGCAGTGGAGCCACGCCCAACAGAGAGATCCCTACGGTGGAGGTGAAGAAAAGCAGGGGAAAAAAATATCCCAAGTGTTGCACTAGTGCTTAATGAAATCCATGGTCAATGAAAATGTGGGAACAGAACGTTAAACAAAACACTACCTTAAGAACTCATAAATTCCGGTCTCACTGAACGAGCCTTTAAGAAGAGCAAACTTCATCTTGCGAGCATTAATAGCTGCCATGGCTGGGTAGCCGAAACCACCAATCCCCAAAGAGGCCTCAAGTTCCATCTGAGCTCCAGATTCAGTCCACAGCCAGCTATAGAAGAAGGAAAGGGAATAGAATTAAACTAAAATTTCATAATCATTATTACAAAGTTCTTTTTTTTGGTTTATTTGTTACAAAAATATGGGATTAAAAACGAGCTAGCCCATCAATGGCAAGAAAAACTCCCCAAAATGGCATTAGAAAAAAAAATAATAAAATAATAATAATAAAATTGAGAGGATCCAGGCCGTACACAGGATAGTGTGATTTGTGATTTTGACAGAAGAAGAGAAAGGCCAAGCCACTAATTAAAAACAGTACCAGGCATATTAACTCTAAATTAAAACATCTTCTGTCCACTTTATAAAGAATCTATATGGAAATAGGCTACAAGCACTGACCCCCACATCTTCTTCTTGTACTTCTCAGCCATCTTCATCATGACTTCCAGATAGGCATTTCTACCTGCCGCACCTGAAAAAACCCAGTAAGTAATAGTGCTAATTTAATTTCGGATTATATACGTTGAAGGAACATGTAGCTTAAAATAAATAAATAAATAAATAAATAAAATAAATAGAAAGAAACTTTATTTTCTATGACTCCTATTTCTTGGACAAATGTAAATATGTTTTTTTTTTTTTTTCCTCATTTATTTTTATTATAAATGTATTTAACCCTCCTATTATGTTATGGGTCAATTTGACCCATTTCCACATTTGAGATGTCTGAAATACTGCTTAATCTCTCTTTTACCTCTTTGAAATTCTGTGACTTTTCCTCGTTTAGGGTCCTGAACTTGTATGCAAATATTTCTTCTTATGGTTTGTCTCGGACAAGCCGCAATAAAGGTTTACTGTTTTAAGCGGTTTGCTGAATTGTGTGTATTTTAAACTGTGGGAGTCATTTTGACCCGTAACATAATGGATGTAACTTTTTCCCCCACCAACATGATAGGAGGGTTAAATTTACTCCTGAATCAAAATGTATTTTTGTAATAAGTGTTTTGTTGTTTTTTTTAAAAACAAAAGTAATATTTACTGAAACTTAATCCCCCCCCCCCCCCCAAGCAAGCAGTTTTCATTTAGACCTTATTCTATTTGGGGAACTTTTAAAAAAAAGGCTTCAGGTGAAGCTGGTTGAGAAGATGCCAGAAACATGCAAAGCTATATGTACACAGCTGATTATGGTTAAACAGCAGGTGTATCGACGCACTAATGTTCTCATACCTGTATCTAGAATATGAGGCAAAACAGCAATAATACACAGCTGATGATCCTCACAGGTCTTCTTCAAAATGTCTTCATTCAAAATCTAAAAAAAAAAAAAAAAAAAAAAACACCCCAAAAGACAATGCACAATTACATTAAACATACACAATTTAATCCCTTAAAATATAAACAAAAGCACAGTTCTAGAAAGCAGTGATCGATGAGCAGCTAGCTTATCTTAAGGAAACAGGGAAAAAAAAAAAAAAAAAAAAAAAAACCACCAAAATGATCAGACCTCTAGTAGTTCTGGAGGAGGGGCATTGTCTGAGAAAAGGTCAATGGCATGGGCAATGATGTCCGAGCGTGTGCGTCCACCCTGGTAGTCCTCTGGTTCCTCTCCTTTTCGGAAGATCTTAATGGTAGGGAATCCTTTGATCTACAAATGATAAATTAAAAGACTATCAGTAATCAAGGCGAGAGTTTTCAATCCTCAAAACCAATTTCTAGACAGATATGAAAGTGATCGACACACGATTCAGGTATCAGACTCACTCCATAGCGGCTTGCCAGTCCCTGATGGACAGTAGCGTCTACAGCTCCCAGCTTCACTCTACCACTGGTCTGCTCTTTGACCTGAGTAGCTGCAGCGGTCCATTCAGGCTCAAGACTGAAATGATCAAACTGCAGATTAATAACCGAGACCACAACTAAAAATACAAATGCCTTTATGTAGCAATAGTATAATTCACGTACATGCATTATTCTTTTCGGTCCACGTGACATTAAAAGCATAGATTAGGAACTTTATGGAGATGTACGCAAGCTTACTTTTTACAGTGTCCACACCAAGGCGCAAAGAATTCCACCATCCACACGGCATCGCCGTCCAAAACCATGCGGTCAAAGTTATCATCGGTCAGCTCTACCACATCTTTCTTACTGCCACCACTGCTACCACCAGAGCTCTAAAAAAATCAACAGACAAAATAGAAAAATAGATAAAATGATACAAGACCGAGAAAAAGAAGGGGGGGGGGGGGGGATAATAAATAAATAAAAAAATAAATAAATAAATAAAATAAAAGGTTTGTGTACTTCAGTACCTGTCTGCTGTAGTCAGAACCTCCAGACTTTCCACTCAGTCGGTCTTTCACTAGCGATCGCGCTGCATTCAGAGCCGCCTCAACAATCGCCTGACTGCTGCGTCCACCTACGTACAAAAACACACCACGGAGAGACCTGGGCGGTGAATACAAGTATGACCTCGGTTAATCATGAAGCGTTAAAAGATACAGATAAATGTAGTATAAACATATTTTTCCTTATTAGAAAAAATACCATCTTACTTAAGCAGTAATACAAAGCAACAACAGACAGCACAATAACAGTCTGTTCTGGAAATCATAATCACAACATGATGTTTCATTAGCCATATTTTTCATGGCGGTGGATTAATAATTAAAAAGTAAAAGCAAAAGCCTTATTCGATTGTACTCGTTTTACATGGGGACGCAGGATAACGGAATTATTACCAGAGTATCCGGGGGTTTTAGTCCCTTTATCGTTTATTAACCAGTGGAAATAACCCGAGGTAATGTAAATCCTGCCTGAATTGACATACTGGTAAAGACTCCAATATATGGAAGAGAGATTCTGTGCTTTTTCCCTTCTTCGGTATAAAGACACCCCAGGAAGCGCTCTACTTTTTCTATCAACTCCTGCTGAAACCAAAATAAAAACCAAAGTACTGGCACTGTTCATAACATAATCCGGACCGCGGAATCGGTCACTATTTTCAAAACACCGCTAAAGACCCACCTCTTCCGTGAGCACTTGACTAACCCCCACATTATTTATTTTAAAAAAACCAAACAAACAAACAAACAAACAAAAACAACCCTTACACTGGCTCTTACACCGCGACTCTGCGCACTTTGCTCCTCTAGAACGCAATTATAAATCTTGTACAGTAGCACTACTTGTATTGTTCTCCACTTGATATATCACTTTGCTTGTATTTCCTCATTTGTAAGTCGTTTTGGATAGAAGTGTCCTCTAAATGAATAAATCTAAACGACATTTAAAAAGGACTTGTCAGTGAAGTGACAATGGTTACTGAGTTATAGCACAGGTATAGGCTACAGACATGTCAATGGGTATGTGACCCACTCATGATCAAGCCCAACTTGTGCAGCCACAAGTCCTACAAAAAGAAAGACTTTTATTAATGGGCTTTCAAGATAAACTGCTAACACAATAATAACAACAACAACAACAACAACAACAATACGAGTAGTTTTTGAGTTTGCATGTCAGAAAGAGTGTTCCTCTTATACTACAGTGATTTGCCAAAATTACAACTTTGAATTTATTAATGAACTTTTTATTTATGAACTATTTATTTTATGGAATGTCCACAGGACTCCAGTCTTCAAGACAGAAGAGTTTGTGCTTTCTAGATTCTCAGTAATCTGATGTTCTGAAAATAACACAACACCGCATTTTTAGACAACATACAAAACAGAAACAAAAAAAAAAAAATGTCATCTGTACCTTGGTAGTCCTCAGGCTTATGCTTGTTAGCACCAAAGATCTTGATGGTGGGGAAACCACGAACTCCATACTGGCCTCCCAGTGACTTGTGTTGGTCTGCATCAACAGCTCCCACTTTAACAACACCCTGTTGGTTTACAGCACACAGTTTAAACATTACTGATCCACCATCATTAAAAACGTGACAAGTGAGAATTGGTTTTGTGATTGGGCTTTACAGAACAGACCCAGATCACTTAAGCCTTCAGTCATTTTCTGTCATCATTGTAAATTGTCACAACTTATTCATTATTCACTAGCTTGGCCTTACAAAGAAGAATAGATACTCAATGAGAAAAGAAAAACAGCCAGGAGGGATATATAAAATATTTAAAAAAAAAAAGAACAGCGCTAGAACATGTATATATAGATATACATTTAAACATTACCTTCAAAGCTGTGGCTGCTTTCTTCCATTCTGGGACCAGGCTCTGGCAGTGTCCACACCTTTTTCAATAAATCATCAGACTTAATAAAGCATAAATCAGGATCAAATCATCCATTTTCAAAAATGTTATTAGGCACGTGAACACCATTTAAATGAATTCAACATTGTGATCTATAGCCAACTCATAAACAATTAAGGACCCATAAACGGAGAAGGGTTCGTCTACATCCTGCAAGACTACAAACCACGCCCATTACAAGGAACGTCTACATGCAAAATCACACTCCGCAACATTCCAACGTCCATTCGAAGACGAGCGCACACATTTAGTCCATTTCCCCTAAATATATTTGCTGTGGGTGATATAGTAATAGTAGTAATAGTGGGCTCGTCTTTGTAAGGGGTGTGGTTTTTAATCCTGCAGGATGCAGACAGGTACAGCGATGTGTCCTGTATTGTGTAACAATATAAGCACTGTCGTTCATAACTCACCAGGGGGCGTAAAACTCCACCAGCCACAAACTGTCACTCTGCAGAACCTCCCGGTTGAAGTTTGAAGGATTGAGCTCAACCACATCGTCACTGGCAGAGTAGAGTCCATGGACAGAGAGGACCGTCAAGGAGCACACCAACACACCTGAAAGCATGAAAGCATAAGCAGCGAGTTAGTGTCGATCACAAATATTCAGCTTTGAAATGGATGGAACACGGTGTCGTTGTTTTGATAAGACCATCATTAGATGGTCTTAAGACGTTTAAGACATCATAAGACGTTGTTTTGATAAGACCACCATAAGACCATCTTCTACATGCACAGAAGTATATACGCAAGCTCAAGAAAGAGAAACCTTAATGCAGTTCAAGAGCCAATTACTTGTATGACCCTAGGCAGTTTTGATCATCTCATGCATCTTGTATCTGGATTGTCAATGTACACATATGTAGTCGTGTCCAGTTAGCCAGAAGAAAACCTGATTGCTGTATTTATGTATAATATGAAAGCTGGCTCATTGTCATCAACCAACTTCCTCTATTGCTCATTTCTAGTTGTTTTTTTTTGTTTGTTTGCAAAAAAGATGGTGGCAGCATTCAAATCTCACTCGTTTAAAAAGCTGTTTGTTTCCTTCATGCACCCACAAGATGTGCATTTACACATACACTCTTACACAACATCTGAACATCTAAAAAGCCTCTCAGTCCTTCTGAAATGGATCAAATGATCAAGATTTACATCTGCCTTAATGAATGCACATTAATCCGGTGCATTTACACCTGAATTTCATGTGGATGATCCCTATTCAGATATAGTCCTAATGGTCAAAATGCACAGCGTTGGTTTGGAGAAGAGAGAGAGAGAGAAAGAAAGATCAGCAAGTATACAAAGAACTCAAAACCACATCTGGTTTAGGAGAAACGCAGCTGTCTCGCACTATATTCAGCAATTCTTCATGAGCCGAACTTAATTTTGAGCCATTCTTCTTTCATTACTAATATGAAATATACACATAATCAAACCTTTACGGTTAAATATTGCGTCAAGGATCATACAAAAGATATTTAATTTGACTCAAATTAGCTTTTATCAAATGATCTACCACTAAAAACTAACAGTTCCGCCATCAGTTTACAGTAATGTGAATACTCTAGAGAGTGCATAGTTTCACATCAGGGTTTAGTTGAGATTTCTCGATAAAATCTCGATTAGATCAGAATGATTATTTACACTCACAGACATGCTCGGTCATATTATGCATTTAAGAAATTCAAAAGTACTACAGTACACTAGCCGAAGAATTCAGCCGTTTACTAATTAGCCGGATAGTTTTCATTTCCTGCAGAAAGGGCTTTAAGGTTTTCTATTCGCTATCATGTTCACAAAACAAAACAACAAGTGTATGAATGGAGTTAGACAGCTCTTACCCAAGAAAGCTCGCATGGTTGTTTCCAGGCCGCAGCTAACAGCACTGACACATCAAACCCCGGTCAGATAACCAGCAGAAACACCAGCACTAAACCCGCAGCCTGCTGAACCTCACACACTGGAGCATAAAGCACACACACTAGCTCACCGTGGCCCGCGCTGATTGGCTCTCCGAAGCGCAGAACCAATCACATCCAATCAACTCCCGCCGTGTAGTTTTGAAAGGCGGAGATGTACGGCGACCCAAATGGGACAAACCTCCTGCACAGGAACGGCGAAATTCGTATTCGCCCTGTTGCTATGCGATTATTAGCAATTACAGTTCACGTCACGCTTTTGAAATACGTGTCATGCTTACGGCGTGACAGCAGACACGTTGCTTACAGATTTGCTTGAGTGCTTTTGGCGGTTGAAACAAACACCCGAAGTTGAGTCACTATTACAAAGGAAAGAAAGAAAGAAAGAAAGAAAGAACTGACATGTTTTCCTGTGTTAATGTGTAATCTAGATGTTTAATCTATATTTACATTTAAAGGCTTGGAATACAGTAGAACAAAATAGACCTACAGGAGATAATACTACATATTATCTATGGAATAATACATTACATGTTAGCGAAAGACTGGAAGACACCTATATTCAGTTAAATAGGGTGGATTCAGGTGTGTTAGGACATCAGGTAAATTGGGATAGTTTAACTTGGGGTTAACCCCAAAAAGCTTTAGGTAGGAATCACATCATATGCTTTGGCTATATTTGTCAAGGTTAAAAGCACAGTTGCCTCGCACCTCCGGGGTTCGTAGGTTCCCGTGTGCATGGAGTTTGCATGTTCTCCCCGTGCTCCAGGGGTTTCCTCCGGGTACTCCGGTTTCCTCCGCCACAGGTCAAAATATGTACTACTTTGACCTGTGACAAATGTTCAATAATTTTAGTTCAAATTATGCACATACGTATAATTGAATAATTTTCCAGATTTGCAGAATTACCAAACATATACTTTGGGACAGCATGGCTCATGTTAGTTGGGACAGTCTTAAAATACAATAAGTGGAGAGAACAAAAGTGATCTAATGAATGCATAAATAGATCCATGAAACACCCTACAACTATGGTTATATGAATCATTGGAGTTCATGTGCTTTAAAGGATGTTTTTACCTTAAGAAGCAGGGAAATAATGCAGGGATTTTTACTCAGTGTACTGTGTTCATCAATCTACTGTTAGACTGATGTTGTTGTTGTTGTTGTTGTTGTTTTTAATTTTTGAATCATGTGGTATGCTATTACATAGTCCACTGTGTTCATACAATATTAACGTATGTTGATGATGGATTTGAAGATGTTTTCAAGTCCTGTTATTGAAATTTGATTTACTGATACCATGAATAAAAATATACTGCAAATAAAGAATGTTAAAATGTGTAATTAAGGATGAAAAAAAAGCCAAAATCAATGAACATACTCTATGTGTCCCAAATTACCAAACATATCTTTAAAAAGGCTTTCAGTCAGTCTTGACACAAAGGTAAGCCATGCTTCTTTAGAACATGGTATTTTTTCCACCTTAAGATAAGGGAATAGATAACATCTTGAGGATTTCAGAAATGTATCATGCATTGGGGTATTTTGCTTTTTTAATGACACAAATGTTAAAACTGCCCCAATATATCTGAATTCACCTTGGGATGATTAACTTACATGTATTATTTCTAAGTGTAATGTCCAGGCCTGGAGCTAGCTTGACTGCTAGGCTGACTTTGGCCACAAGAGGGAGACATGAGCAGTCTGCCAGCTAATTACTCTCAGTTAGTCTCACCTGTCCCTGGCTCTGTTTAAGGGAAGCTTGCTATTCACTCGAATCATTCAGTCTGGAATGCGCTTTGTGAGGACAAGTCTGAGCTGGTATTGGTATTTTTGAAAAATAGAGCTGTACTCTAGCCTTTCCTCTGCACCAGGTTGGCGTCACCGCGTCATCTTAGCTAGTCTCTTGAGTTTTTGAGTTCCTTCTCTTGAGATAAAAAAAAAAAAAAAAATCTATTTTTGAGTTCTCTCTTTACTCTTTCCCTTCAGCCTCTTTGAGGAGAGAAGGTGTTCCCTGTTTTCTGTTTTCTTCAGTTTCACCAAGTGCTATTGACCGTTTTAGCTGGACATACAATTCACATAGCTGAAAGCTGTTGCTTTTAGTCATTCAGTATACTGATCGTTTTTCATCTCTTCAATGTTAAAACCAGTACTACCTTCCGTTTTCTTTTTGCGTGACCTGTCAGAAGACATTCCCTCATACTCGTCATTCGTTTTACCACCCGTCCTGAAAATTAGAGAAACCTGCAAGCTTGCTAGCTAAAGTATCTGTAGAGGAGCGTGTTGTGTTACTTCAAGTAATTACGCTTGTGACCAATGGTGTAACAACAAAAACCAGGTGTTTCTGGGATAAACTATCAGAAACTCATACAGTCCTGGAAAAAATAGGATGGGTGGCAACCCAACACCCATAAGTGCTTGTTAAACATCCCATTCCAGATTCAGTCCCCCATTTGCTGTTTTAATAACATCCACTCTTCTGGGAAGGCTTTTGATTGGTGAGGCACTGATGTCGGGTGTTCAGTGGGGTTGAGGTCAGAGCTCTGTGCAGTCCACTTGAGTTCCTCAAAACCAACCTTGGCAAACCATGTCTTCATGGACCTCCCTTTGTGCACGGGGGCATTGTCATGCTGGAACATGTTGGGCCTCTTAGATCCACTGAAGGGAAATTGTTATGCTACAGTGTACAAAGACATTCTAGACAACTTTGTGGCAACAGTTTGGGGAAAGGCCCACATATGGGTGTGATGGTCAGGTTTCCACAAACCTTTGGCCATATAATGTAGCATACAATGGAGTTTGACTCCATCGCTTGTATTTTCTCATTTGTAAGTCACTTTGGATAAAAGCGTCTGCTAAATGAATAAATGTAATGTAAAATGTTCGTAAAACATGTCAAATTAAAATCTAACTTTATAAGTGACATGTATTATTTTAAATGATATGTATTATTCATTGTACAGTATATACTCATTTTTGCATGTTTTCCTGAACAACGGAAATAATTTAGTTGACTCCATGCATTTAAAATTTCTAAATGTTAATCCAGTAATTTCAGGGTAAACATCATAAAGCCAAATTTAGACAAATTAGTTGCTTATTGACTATGTTTTAAGAAAGTAAAAAAAAAAAAAAAATTGCTAACTGCTTGCAATAAATGAATGAACATATATGAATAAATAAATGAATACATGAATGAAGTAACTGAAAAAAAGCAACAAATATTGCAGTGTTTCAGTCTTTTTAATGCCTTTAAACTTTATTATTTGTTAAATTTGTAATTTCCAGTTTGTATTTTTTGGCTCAATTTAGTGTGTATATATATATATATATATATTTCCTTTAACCATTCCTTTAATAAATGTGCATTTAACACCATTCAAAATTAGGCATATCCATTCCAATCCACCAACGCTATACACAGATTATCCTATAATGTTTATCATTTTATAACTCCGTGAGGAAGGAATAAAGAAGATTAGCAGGCTGAGGAATATCAAGCCCAACACACTGAGAAGCAACACCACAAAAGTGGTCTTATAATGTCTCCAAGCCAGGATACACATTACACGTGCTGGACTCAACAACCATGACAAGGTGGTAGTGGGTCGGCTCCAGGACAAACGAGGACATAAGATTATGTTCACGCACGCGCACACATTATAAATAGAAGCAGAAGTCAGACACTGAAGCGTCCTTATTTCAATAAGTTCATTTTATTCAATCTTCATACAGACAAAAATAAATGAATCAATAGTTCACTGCTTCACACTGTTAAACAAGAACTATACACCCTTCATAATATAAATAAGTTAGATTCAGTGCAATCAAGTCAGTTATCAAATTTGTTGATCAGTACACACAATCACAAGAAACACTAGAGAGCAAGCAAATACAAAAACGATGTACACTGCAACCAATGTAAATCAACAGCTGGATAGTAGGAGGAATGATGATACAGTTGTTCCAAAATTCTGTGCTAAAAAAGAAGGACTTTTTTTCTTTTACGTATAGTAAGATCTTGAATTTTAGCATGTCCTGTGTATCGCTCTTTTTTTTTTTTTTTTTTCCTTCAAGAATTTGTTGCATGCTAATTGTTGTCATCAGCTGTAAGTTTTGACATTTTAGAACAATTTACACAGAAACTCAAGCAAGGCATACGACATCCTGGAAGTATGAATGATCAGATATGCATTCACCGTTCACTTGATTAGGAACTCCTGTACATTCATGAAATGATCTAATCAGCCAATCATGTGGCAGCAGTGTATTACATATAATTATACAGATACAGGTCAAGAACTTCAGTTAAATGTGATTTCTGACGATAGCATGGTTGTAGGCTAGAGTGAGCACAGGTTCAACAACTTCCAGATTTTTACATTTTAAGCACTGCACTCTGCCATATGGTTAGCTGATTGACTAATTGCATGCAATACAAGCAGGTATTCCTAATAAAGTGGCCGGTGAGTGTATACCTTAATTTCTCACTGAAATAAATAGTATAAATCAAGAAAAAAAATTTATTGATTGGCAGATAGGTATACATAATGTGGGTGGGAATTAATAATAAAAAAAAAGTTCTTGATGAATGTAAGATATGCTTAGTGTGCAACAATATGGGTTAGTAAATCATCTGCAAGGAGAATTGTTTAGGAAAGGCATAAAACAGCATTGCTGTGGATGAATGAAAAAGACATGCTGCAAACTATGAGGTGGAGAAGTGGAATAAAACACGCTGTTTCTGTCTGGTTTCCTCATGCACCCAACATCTTCTTGACCAGGTAGCCAGGCATACTATAGATGAAGAGGATGACCATGATCAATAGCAGTAGGGCCAGGATAATTTTGATGATAAGCCATTTGTAGCGGGTGCAGACCAGGTAGCGCACAGCCTTCAGCGGACTCAGGAACCAGAGGAAGGTGGTGTCGGGCCGACTGTTTAAGGACGAGTCAGGTGATGAAGTTACACAGAGGGAGACGAGTTGGGAAAGGCAATGGGTGGCAAATGGAGGAGAGAAGTAAAGCATGTATTAGTGGTTAGTAGTAGGTGGCAATCAATATTTAAAAATGTTAAATCTTTCATTTCTTTCATTGTTTATTGTTTTAATAGTCTAGTGTGCTATTTAGGATTTGGACAGAGTTTAAAATTAAAACATAACCCTGGCCTATCTTTATTGAGATGCATTTTAATCAGGATTTAACACCAAAGCGTAAGCAGTACATAGATCTGGTACATTTCAATACATGGAAATGGTAGACATTGCATATCTACAGTTACAGTGACACGCGGATACTATGTGACAGACAGGGTGAGACAGGATGCCTGGATGCCATGTAAAACTGAGCTCTACTGTACAGGTACAAAGAGATTTAAAAAAGCAGCATTTCAACTACGGTGCTATTTGAGTCCCCTAAGCCATGTTAAGTTAAGAAATATCCAAAGAGTACACAGTACACACTCCTTAGGCTCGGTTCAGGTTAACATTGTCCATTCTTCTTCTTCTAGTTTTTTCTAAATATGCAGTCTTTTTTTTTTTCCCAACAAACATGGCAGAAAGGTACAACTTCTATTTACATTTAAAAAAAAAATTTAAAAATCTGATTCTCTTTTTTCCTCTATCCACACTATTGTCATCAGGAGGATACCTAACCACATGAAGGTGTATTGTGTCTATTCCAATATTGCTCATATTGCTCATATTTGAGATGTAGATATGATTGGGAATATTTAAGTGATCTTACTATTACTATCAAGTGATGATTTGGGTCAATTAGATATCAATCAGATCAAGCAGTGGGTTAATGGTGTGCCTTGTGATTTGTAGCAATGGTTGCTCAAGACTTAGAAAGGAAAGAGAGAGTAGAAAGGGGGGGGGGGGGGGGG
>JANDJT010000148.1:18147045-18172877 GCA_024331685.1 Stegophilus panzeri
CTCCAAGAGCACAGCGACGACTCATCCAGGAAGTCATAAAAGAGCCAAGGACAACATCAAAGGACCTACAGGTCACTATTGCATCAATAAAGCTCAATGTTCATGACTCCACTATCAGAAAGACACTGGGCAAAAATTAGATCCATGGAAGAGTGGCGAGGTGAAAACCACTGCTAACCCAGAAGAAGAACATTAAGGCCAAAACACACCTTGATGATCCTCAATCCTTGATCGATTGATGAGTCGATAAAGGAACTGTTTGGAAGACAGGGTCCCGTTACATCTGGTGTAAACCAAACAGAGAATTCCACAAAAAGAACATCCTAGCTACGGTCAAGCATGGTGGTGGAAGTGTGATGGTGTGGGGATGCTTCGCTGTTTCAGGTTCTGGGCAACTTGCAGTAATTGAGGCGAAACATGAATTCTGCTCTCTATCAGAAAATCCTAAAGGAGAATATCCGGTCTTCAGTCCGTAATTTGAAACTCAAACGACTGGATTATGCAGCAAGACACTGATCCAAAGCATAGGAGTAAGTCCTAGTCCTAGAAGTAAGTGAAAGACTGATCTCCAGTTATCAGAAGCGTTTGGTTGCAGTTATTGCTGCTAAAAGTGGCACAACCAGATTTTAAATTTAAGGGGGCAATTAGATTTTCACATGGGTGATAGGTTTTGGATAATTTTTTTTACTTCAATAAAAAAAAAAAAAAAAAAAATCTGTATTGTATGTTTACCCAGGTTGTCTTTGTTTTATGTTGTCTTTGATTTGAAGATCTAAAGCTATTTAGTATGAGATATACACATAAACAGAAGACATCAGGATGAGGGCAAATACTTTTTCATAGCACTATATGATTTTCCTTTAATTTTCACCACTGGCTTGTGTGTTTTTAAATGGTTGATTGATGCCGTGAAACCGTGATATTTTTATACTAGGTTATCATACACAGTCATAAAACACTAAGCTAATGAATATCACTGAGTAAATAACACTAAGTGTATACGTAAAGATGTAAATAACACTAAGTGTATACGTAAAGATGTAAATAACACTAAGTAAAGAAGCGTAAGTAAAAAAGAGTTACACACTTCTTTGGTTTTCGTGGTGATATGTCTAAGGCTGGTCCTGGTGTAGGTGAATCCATTGGGAACATGTCAACCCACATCTCAATTCGCCCCTGCAGGGTTTATAAAATCCAAAGCAGAATAGGATGGATTATTTATACTTGTGGACTACATGTACATTTCTAAACAGTTACAGAGAAACTATTATTTAACTTACTTTGCATGATCTAATTGCATTTTAAGTGTTAAGTCTTTGCTTAACTTATTAATCTGAAAAAATGCAGCGTGCTGATTTGGCCTTCAGTATTATAATGTGAAACGTTCACAAAGCATCGACAACCACAACTCCTCTGTAACATAAACAGAATGATGTTACTGCACCTGCTCTATGCCTTGTTTCTCCGGGTGGAGAAGAGGCCTGGTCTCTACGTGTTCTGGGACGAGTTTACAGCCTACTTGAGGCATTTCCTCCCAGTGCTTCAGTGCAGTAAGTGCCAAATGTTCGTCTGTCGGCTTCTTCAGACCTACACACACACACACACACACACACACACACATATATATATATATATATATATATATATGCAAATACCTTTACATTTACTCATTTAGCAGATGCTTTTATCCAAAGCGACTTACAAATGAGGAAATACAGCCAAAGCGATATATCAAGCGGAGAACAATATAAGTAGTGCTACTGTACAAGATTTATAATTGAGTTCCACAGAAGCAGAGTGCACAGAGTCGAGGTGTAAGAGAAGAATGTTTTTATTTTTTTAATATATAAGAGGGGAGGGGCAAGTTAGGGGTTAGTTAGGTGTTCACAGAAGAGATGGGTCTTTAGCCATTTTATGAAGATGGTGAGAGATTCTGCGGTCCGGATTGAGGTTGGAAGTTCATTCCACCACTGAGGGACAGTTAGTCTGAAGGTTCTGGAAAGGGACCTCGTGCCACACTAAGCATTGGTCGTTGATTGATCGCAGATTGTGTGAGGGATCGTTAGCCTTCAGGAGAGAGTTGAGGTAGGAGGCTGTTGATCCAGACAAGATCTTGTAGGTGAGCATCAAGGCCCTGAATTTGATACGGGTGGATACAGGAAGCCAGTGGAGGGAGATGAAGAGGGGTGTGACATGGGTTCTCTTGGGCTGGTTGAAGACTAGGCGTACTGCTGTATTCTACATTCTACATTTATGCCTATGTGTGTGTGTGTGTGTGTGTGTGGGTGTTGAATTGCTGTCCTTTACAAATCCAATTCACAGGTATTAGATATCAGAAAAAAAAAACAGATCAAATTTAATGCAGTATTGTTGCAAAATTCACTTTAATGACTCACCATTTTCATCCTCAATTTCTGTTGGCCCCAAAAAGATACGGTTTGCAACTTTGACCTTTCCACCTGGGCCATAATGCGGCCCATCCAACTTGCCATCCTTGCACAGCTTAGCGAGTATCTGAGAGGGTTTCTGAGGATCTCGCCAGATATTGTAGCCATGGCTGTGTGCGTAAAACAAATCCAAACATTCCACCTGAAATGTCTGCTGAGAGCTCACAAGATTGGAAATGCACTCGATTTGTAACCAATGTTAAGTCTAAACTGATGCTTACACAGAGTAGGTGGATGCGATGCCACAGGTGGCTCTGTATTTACTGTATAAACGGTTCTCCAGATCAATCTTGGTCTCTCCAATCAGGTCATCAGTGCCAACTAAATCCCAGTCAAATATCGACACTGTCAGCATCGACTCCATTGGAAATGTGGCCTCTATATCAAAGGACCTTAAAAAGAGTCAATTATTTTCTTTACTAAAGAAATACAATGACGTAAATTGAACTACAATACAGAACTATGTCGCTATGCTATGATTTTATTTTTATTTTTTGGTTCATGATTCAAGGCTTCTAAAGGGGTTCTACTTGGATTGTTTTCTGAAAGGGAAACCCTTTGTTGTTTGGTTGTACATGGGGACTTTTCAGGGTTATCCCTTAAAGAAAAAACAAAGAACCCTTTAGAGCATACAGTTGCTGTTATTTGTTATGTGCAGAATATAGAGAATCCTTTATTAGTATTAAACGACTGCTACAAGTTGAATATTATGATTATGAGTTTGATGATTATTGATACATCTACAACTGCTCTTTTTTTTTTTGTTGTTATTTAAAATGCAATCCATTTGGAAAGTTCACTGTTTCATACTCACTTTCCGAAAACAGGGTTGAGTTGCTTAGAGATGTAATTCTCCTTGTCCCTGATGTCTGTTTTCCCCAGCTTGATGACAACGTAGGGATCAGCTTTCCCATTTAGGTCTGTAGGGTGAAGGTTTGTTGCCTAGAAAACAAGATTTTCACAGCTCAGTAGTGACAGAGCTAGTTAGAGTTAGTTAAGCGTTGGTTTAAAATTCAGGAAAGTAGGACCGTGAGAAGTCACTTACCCTAACGATGTAAATCCTCACTAGGACACTGATGGGATCATTGTTTGGTATATTCTGAAACATGCCCATATTGGGATCAAATCCAGGCTCTTTGGTGATTTCTTCTGAAAGGGGCAGCTTGTACACACACACTGAGCCCTAGGTCAGAGGTCACAGAAAGGTTAACGAGGTTAACAATACACAACCAACAGTACATCTGATCAGAATCAGAATATCTTGTTCGCCCTGCTTTTAACAAGTGATTATACTTTGAATCGGCCCATGATCCGGTCATCATCCACCGCAGTGTTGTCATCGTCATCTCCAGCCTTTCCTTTATACAGGTTGAAGCTGTGAAGCCAGTCCTCAAATTCATCAAATTCAGACTCCAGCTCCTTATTGAACACCTAAATATGAACAATGAATTAATTCGTTTGGAATTAAGCTGTATTTTTAAGCAGTTCATTTAAGTGTCAACTATAAAATCAATTACTGTATATCTTAATACTTTATGTAATTAAGTTCCAGTCCATACAGGATTTCACTTGATTTTTGCTGGTACTTTTTTTGTTGTTGTTTTTTTTTTGCAGAAAACTACTTGAATTGGCTAAATTGCAATTGCATGTAAAATGAGATCTTTTATCTGTACTCATGTACAAGACACATGAATCAAAGAGGGCTTCGGGTGAATGCTCCGTGATGATGTGCCTTGGCCCAAATCTATGGAAATCGTGCGCTAATATTTAAAAAATTGCAAGCTCCTCCGAATATTGCGGAGTTTGCTTGATTTTGTGTTCGTTTCTGTGATCGTGAAATCCTGGTGGGGCTGAAGTTCTACACCTCACAATAACTGTGGCGATATGAAAAGACACTGACCAAAAGCTCATCCACTTTGGGTTTGGCAGCTGTTTTGTCAAATACTTCACTGCTCTGATCCTTCTTCTTCTTGTCCTTCTTGGCTTTGTTTTTCTCTTTACTCTTGGTGCCTTTCACATGAGATTGATCAACTCTGATTTCTGAGGTTAGAATTGAGGAATGAGAGGAGTAGATGGGAGTGGAAGAGGACGGACAGCATGGGAGATGGCAATGGCCAGCTTAACATTTTTTTTTCCAAGCCATGAGAGTTTTAATGTTATAAAGCATTAGAAAAATGAAAGCATTAATATGCATCTTCCCAAACTATAAGCAAATGTAAGTAGTTTATTTTTTAGAAGAATTTAACTGAAATTTGCCTGGAGTTAACTTTCATGTGAATACTGCGACATAGCTCAAGAATGTGATGGCAGCAAACAACAAACATGTGATGTGTAAAAGTAATGATGTATATAACATGATGCCATAAACACTGCCTTGGTGCACTTTGGTACAATTTACAGTGCCATGTGCATGCTAATATAGGTATGTTTTATTTTGTTTACCAGCTACTTCTGCAGCAATCTCCATGTCCTCTCGCTCTTCTGCCTCGGCCAAGGCTGCATCTTGAGCGCGCTGAATCTGCATCAAGAAAAAAGATATTTCATCATAAACCATCTTCTTTTTATCCTGAGGGGAAGAGGCCCCCTTACTGAGGAAAGACATAGTCTCTCACCTCCATCATTGTCTCTATTGAGGCAAAGTACTTTGACCACCAGTCCAGTACGCTCTCGTCTTGCTCCTCTTCCTCTACCTCTTCTCCCTTCTTTTTCTTCTTCTTCTTCTTCTTCTCTTTCTCCTTTTCATCCTCGTTCTATTAGAGCAAAAAAAAAAAAAAAGGCTTTGTTGCTACCCTTTAGACACTTAAAGCCCACTGTTTTGTTTTGTTTTTTAACCGACTGTAAATTGATATTGATGAAATGTTTACTTTATGTGGAAGAAAAGTTGACAAGCTGTTACCCTTTACAAAGCTTTTGAAACGAAATACATACTGTGACTCACCGAATCAATTTTAACAACAGCATCAGAGGTCTACAGAGAGGGGGGGGCCACAAACATGAAACAAACATCAAATCACAACTAAACTTGTCTTCTTTACAAGACAAACAATTACACACCGGCATGACAATGAAATCAACACACAGGGTTACGAAATGATTCATCTAGTACTAACCTGGACATGCAAACATACTCATGCAGGACATTCAAACGACTGTGTCACGTTGTAGTTACTTTATGTGGATTTTAAAAGCCATCATGGAAAGACTCACAGCATCCAGTTTCACCACAGTGTCCATCTTCTTAACACTGGCATCAGGGTTCATGTTGACCACGATGTCACCTGAGGAGTGAGAGACGGGACGGGGAACAGGGGTGGGAACAGGACATCCGATTGGTAAGAGTCATGAGGCCATTGGCCAGTCTTGCTGTAGTGGGCAGGGTCATGTGTACATGAGCAGTCAAAAGCCAAATACCAGTAGAGGGGACAGGACAGTGCCACCAATGCAGTTCAGAAAAAGGACAGACTGGAAAGAAAAGTGAAGAATAGGAAAAGGACAAAGAAACTGTTCAAACCTGCATGCACTATAAAAGGATGCAACCCAGCTAAAAATGTTAGTTTAGCAGAAGGTTTTTTAAATGATACAAAAATGTTATGGTTCTTGGAACCTTTAGTTTTACAAAATACATTGCTGAAACCTTGCGTTAGCCGCAAAGTCACATTTTAAGTGCAGTAGAATCCTTCTGGCTGTTTAGTGGAGTTTGGTGGAGTACTTAATAAGAAAATTCTGAAGAGCAAGACAGTGAAATTTTAGAGAAAGATTATTGTAAAAGCATTGCCAAATGTTCACATTTTTGGCCAGTACCTGTATTGGCCCAGTTGTTGGCCCTCTTATCTGGCGGTGTGTAGATGAACCTGCGAAGGCTGGAGATAGCATGTGAGCCCACTAAGGTATAACGTCCAAAAGCTCTGCAATCCACAACTCGAATATTCAGAGGAGGATGGAGTAACTCATTCTCTGGTAGGTCCTGCAATATAAAATTTGGTGACACCATTACTAACCTAAGAACCATGTGAAAGTAACAAAGTAACAGGGTAATGTATTTACAGGTTCTAAGAAGGTAGCCTTTAATGTTCTAGAAATATGTTCCTGGGGTGTTTGAAAAAAATAAAAATAAATAAAAATTGGGGTGCCATTTGTTTCCCACTGATCTTACAGGGAATGAAAGCTAGAACTCGTGAGTAAGCCATCATGTAGATATGATCATGTGATATCACCAGGTCAGCAGGGCATTTGATTCGTTGCAGGCGGCTACTGCATGATTAGCATTAGTTTGAATGTCAGTTGAATGAAGATGAAATGCAAATATTTAAGCGGTACTACAAAGCAAATAAATAAATTACATTCTCAACAAGAAAGAGACTACTAAAGATAACTGTGTTTAAAAGAGATGAAAGTGAGCCAGAAAAGAAAGCAGCTGAAACTCTGGAAAATGAGGCACAACTAGCAAATCCTGCGTTGATTTAGGTGAGGTAGCCTACATGTCCTCATTGATCATTCGTGTTTGTGTTTTTTTTTTTTGTGGCTGGTGTTTTTATAGGCCTATATATCTGTTTTTCTATTTCTTTTTCATATGGATTTAAATGAGTGCTAATTTGTAAATCAGTATATGAATGGCTATTTAAAACTGATTGTATTAAAGTGTTAACGTGGCCTCAATTTTCAATAACAATTGCCAATAGCAATTTTTGAAACAGAAATATGCCCATGTTGGTTTTTATTTGTACAAGTTTAACATAATGGAGTGGGTAATACACGAGTACAGTGGCGGACTGGCCATCCTCCTCAGTTGGTAGGAAGGTCGTCGTCTGCACTCGCTAATTTTTCCATTACACCAGTGATTCCTACAATTAGAACTGTTGCTGCAATGTTTTACAAAACATTCTCCAAAACACATAGCAAATCCGACAGACTCAGAATTCACAGGCATGATGTTATATAAAAATGTTCTGCTAACCTAAAACTGTTAGCTAGGATGTGGGTTATTTACATCAGAGAGAACTCACCACTTCAAACCATTTCACCAGAGTGCTGAAGTTTGGATTTTTCTTGTAGTTTTGAATGAGGGATGATTGGACACCTTTTCCTGCACACTCAATATCCACACGAGGTTTGTCTACATGTGTCAGGTTAATCCTCTTTAAGTCCCTCAGGCCCCAGAACAAAATCTAGTGTGATGGAGAGGCTCAGTCTGACACAGTCTGTAAAAAATACTTAACTCATACTAATTCTACACAAGCAGTCTGATTGTGGGCAGCGTGTAAATTTGTTTATTGAGATTTTCACCTCTATGCGGTATTTGCTGAGGACAGGCCGTATTCCCAGAGGCACCGGTAGGATGGGGCCGCGGTCTTCGTCATTCGGCCCATCAAGAGGAGGGAGATCTTTTACTCCTGCTGGTCCAATCTGTGTATGGGAAAGCATTCAGTAACACCAATGAAATTCTCCTCAATTTCTTCTAGAATTCCGACATAAATGTCTTTCGCCATGCAGTGCAACAGACCACACT
Organism: Stegophilus panzeri; assembly: GCA_024331685.1. NCBI lineage: Eukaryota > Metazoa > Chordata > Actinopteri > Siluriformes > Trichomycteridae > Stegophilus > Stegophilus panzeri. Next base: position 18,154,999 of record JANDJT010000148.1, read on the forward strand.
GCAAAGAGGTGGTTTAAAAAATATGGGCAGTTTTCTGACAGCGGGATTGCAAAGCTTAAAAATAGTTCTCAAACTTTTTCAGACAAAAAATATGCAAATTATTTGTCAAATAAATTCCACAGACCTCTTCTCCACTGATTTATTTCAAGGACATAATCAAACTTTTCAACCATTAAGCATATTATTTAAATGTGTATAATAAATAATACTACTCTGGCTATTTATTGGAACCATAAGGCTTTTTATTCTTGAACATTGAGCATTCATGTGAGCAGTCACCACTATACCTGTAGAAGCTCAAAGGCAGCCAGCAGCTCTCCTGCAGTGGAGTTTCCTCTGAAGATCTGGTAGTACTCCAACTGGGGCGGGAAGCGTGGGGGGCCGTAGTGCTCATCAACCATCTTAGTTATGGGCTTGGCAAAAGTTCGGCCAATGAACTCTGCTTTTCCCTGCACATAGTACACATGTATGGCAATCCATTCATAAGCACTGGAGGTCACTGTTAGCACATACCCACAGATATGATTTTAGAGACTCGTGTGTTACAACTAGAGATACCACAATGTAGATTCAGCTACAAGAAGCATATCTCAATTTCACAAATCATTTAATTGTCTGACTTTTGTTACTTGCAAAATTCCACAGCTCTGATGAACCTTATCTAATACAGTATATTAATTGCAATGAAATTTCAATTACATTAAATGCTTTAATAGAAGTTCTCGGAAATGAGAATTTTGTGAAGCCTTATCGAGCGGTACTTTCAAGCATGAGACAAAAGCAAATAAGCACTCAAAAGCCCTGCTGCTCTTTTCATTGCAATATTGCTCTTAACTCTCACACTCATTACAGCACCAACACCATGAGTGCAGCTAGAATACTTTAGACTAAAACTACAAAAGAAACAAAAATGAACATAGCTAATCACAAAGAAAAAGAATTGCAAGTTAGTGAGGCAAAAGGAACCATTTGAGGGTGTTTTCAATAGAGTCAGTGGAATTATCCTACACAGTATATGACAAAACTATCATTTCTTTGGGTCTAGCCCCAAGTCAGTCCACATATCAAATGCCTTGTGAAGCTTAGCTACCTGCTTAAGCCAGGGGTTCTCAAACGTTCTGCAGCCAGATAAACGTTACAGACTCATCCCAGTACAGATTTATTTTATGAAGATAATTCTAACAATTCTAAAATGAAAGAATTTAGACAAAAACATACCATCAAATTTATGTATTGGAACTATGAAAGCTTTATTGTTGCTGTTTTTTTTTGTTTTTGTTTTTTTTTTGTGTGTTTTTTTTCCCTCCTATGACACCTAAACTGTGTTAAAAGGTGTACAGCACCTAGTTTTGTTGAATTTGCATTAATAAAAGTAAAGTTACATTCAAGTTGTCAAATCGTCAAATAAAAGATATTTTTAAATTAGTTGGGTTTGGATTCAACCTATTTTATTAAAATGGCCTGTCAATATAATCACTTATAGATGTTCTAGTTATTAATAAGCTTAACTTTACTAGTAGTTTATTGTAATCGCCAATGGATTAAAAGAAAAAAGAATGTGTCTATACTTTACAGATCACTCTGTGTCGACTTTGAAAAGAACCATGGGTGTAAACCAAGATCTCCCTGGATAATATCTGTGCTACAGCAAGCTTTTACATCAAAACTGTCATTCAACAACAAGGCAGGGCCTTGTTAAACAGGAACAAACATTGACTCCAGACAATGGCAAACATTAAAAAAAAAAAAAAAACAACCTCTTATCACAGTGAAACGAGGGTTCATTATCCGTAAATTACAGACTCTAAAAATGCAAAAGTATTAGAGCATTAGAGCTCAGTTTAAATGGAGTAAATACACACAAACATAAAACCTTACCACAGTATCCTGGTCATAAATTTCTACGACAATGATTGGAGGGTCGTCACGGAGTTCACTGGCTTCACCGTAAAGCTCAACATTATCAAACACCAACAGCTGGTCCCATGTTGGGCAAAGAGTCTCACTGAGCACCTGAAACAACCCAACAGATACAGCCATTAATTCAGAAAAACATATATATGTGTGTAGAAAATACAAACATGAAGAGCATAGAATGTAGCAGACCTCATTAAAACTGAAATAAATCCATCGAGAAACACACCTCTGTGACTTGGCTGTATGTGGAAAAGAAGACCCTGGCGAAAGGATCAGACAGGCCGCTATCATCGGCAGCAAACAGGCTACGGGCCTGATACATGTGAGCCCTTAGCTGGAACACTTGCATACCTAAAGGGGAACATGGAGGCTTTAAAAACAATAAACGCTCATTCTGGAAATATCCAAATGACATACTAATTGCTGTTATGTAAAGTATCTCTACAGTACACTACAGAAAGTACATCCAAAATGTCTTTATATAAGGAATAAAGCTGCATAAGATAATAATGAGTGATGCGGCAGGGATATTTTAAGTTCTAGGAAGAATATTAAATCAAGAAAACAGTGCACAGTTTACACTGTCAGCCAAAATTACAGGTCCAGTTGTGATTTAATCCTCTATATAATCCTCTTATAAAAGTATTATATAAAAAGCTAATTAAATTAAAAGAAAAATAAGCACATATATCACATATAACACTATAATAGTAGTTGAAAGTTATAATAGCAAATAACTAATATAATTATAATAGTAACTGATGGTGAAAAAAAAAATCATCTTGGCTAAATCACAAAAAAAAAAAAAAAAAAAAAAAAAGAATGCAAAAATAAAATGTTGGGTTTTTCTTTCTTTATTTCGAACTTTTTTCTAGACTACTAGGTGAGAAAGTCTCAGTAAGCACAGACATAAGAAAAGATGATCTCCAGGGTGAATATTTACTGTTATAGACGAGGTTACTGGGAGGCACAGACTGTAGGCCTGTGCTTTTAGCTGCTTTATTTTCCTCAAAGCCGCTGGGCAGACCACTCAAGAAATCCTTCCTTTGTTTGTTCAGACCAAGCCACAAGTACAACTCCATCTTAGCTTGAACTGTCCAGCCAGCTGGGCCGAAACTCTTCTTTCCAGGTAACTGCATCCCAACCATGAACATTTTATTATCAACAATATAAAAGTTCCACTAACACCAGCATACGGCTACCAAATGTGAAAACTATATGAGTATAATACCGCTGTACTATTATCTGCTTTTGGCGCTTGAACTTAAAGAAAAATCAAATAGGACAAAAAATACTTTAGTGAGAAAGAAGGAAACAGAGGGACTTACCCGGAGAAAGACAGCTTTGACTTTCCCACAATCTTTACCCATCTCCTCATCTACAATTGAGTAGAGGATGTCTTTTGAAGGAATGCGTGCGTATGCTATACGCTTATTGTTACTTATCATCCATATGAACACGTCCGGAATACTGTGCTGTGGCTGGAAAAAACAAACAAACAGATATTTTATCAAAAATCTCAGTGTGATATTATGCTAAAATGGCAGAAGTTGTTGTTCATCTAACCTCATCAGCCATGAACCGGAGCTTCTGCAGGAAATTCAGAGCCAGTTTGAGTTTGTCTCGCACAGTGTTTTTCTTCACTTGTGAGCGCATGGTCTTGGCCTGCTGGGCCATGCTCTCCTACGAACAACACAGCAAAACACCTTTAGCTAATTATGTTTCAGCTTTTAATAATTCTACATGGCTGGTGTCTATTGCGTAAATATAACGGTATACCATCTCTCTTAGACAGGACTTCAGCCTTTCCCGATCCAATTTGGTTACACCAGCCTGATTCTGATCTTTATTGGCCAAGGTGACAAAACGACTGACAGAACAAAAACAGGAGAAGATGAGAAGTTTCTAATAGAAATAAATTGAACGTATTTATTTGCTAAATAAATCCTAGTATCTCATAATGAACTCATAAAGCTGCTGGTGGTGGTTGTTTTTTTTATTATACCATAGCGTTTACTTGACTAGTCAAAAAATGTGCATTATTTTCGTGTATCAGCACAGGTAGTTCCGGCTGTAACATGAACGATAACATGAGTGTGCTCATTCTAATGTACTGTTGTTCTATACTAACAGCTCATACACAGGGACTTGTACGGCGGACGCTCCACATAATCTAACACTAATAATAAACAGACTTAAAAATGGGTTGTTGTTTAGCAAAGTAATTCTTATAATCATTGATGTGGTGATGTGGGTTTTTTTTTTTTTTTGTTAGGAGACATTTATTTAACATTTTTGGAGTCTCAGTTGTAAGCGTCTGTCTTGATTACGCTTTCCATTGTCTAGTTAAAACTATAGGCTGTGCTTTGTGTGTTTGTGTGTGTGTTTGTGTGTGTGTGTGTGTGTGTGAGAGAGAGAGAGAGAGAGAGAGAGAGAGAGAGAGAGAGAGAGTTTATCCCAGCTTCAGCTTGGGATAAGTGATAACAGGAACTAACTTGTCTCTCGGACGTTCTACAACATTAAATCTAACTATGAACCATTAAAATGTGCAACGTGTCGTTAATGAATCAATTAGACATTGTAATACTTAGCAAACAATTCTATTCTCAAAGCAAATATATATTTTTTCCCTTGTTCTTGCCCAATAATTAAGTGGAGGTCATGTATGTATTAAGTATGCTGTTTCTACAGCACATGGACTCAAAATATTAACCAACAAATTAATATTGGCCTTAATATATTATCTTCTAGCCCCAATATATTCATTTGTGGCCACACTTTATTCAAAAATGTTCACTATGTCATCTCAGTGGCTCTGTATGAACTGATGCTCACTCTTGTCTTTTACAGTGTCAAAAAGTTTGCTAGTTGCTATATCACTATTAAAATGAGGTTTCGGGAGGGTTTATGCATACATACTTGCAGCCAGTGCTCAGCTCCTCCAGAACACCCCTCAGTCTGCGTTCAGGATAAGCCTTTTCTGTCTTCATAATCTCCTGAACATCATTCAGACCCTCTTCCTATTAAACACACATATTTCCTGAGCTGGGAAGAAATACTTCTTGACCCTGTAACACCAACGTCTTTTTCTCAATTCTAGAAAACGCAAGGACAAATTGTCTAACCAGTTTATCTGCAATCTTGTCCATGATGTTTGAGTTGTAGAAACGTCTTCTGTGATCTTGCCACCAACTCTTGATGTAGATGCAAGGCTTCTTTTCAAAATATGGCAAATGGAAGTAATTGCTGAAAAATGTTCGACAATGTTTAATCAATTTCTCTGATTCACTTAGAGGGATAAACATCGCTAAAAAGAAAGATAAAAATTAACTGAAGACTGTAAACATAATTCGATTTGATGATCTCATTCTGGGCAAAAAATAGATATTTTGTGCTTCATGGTCATTTTTCAGATTCTCAAAAGTCTGTCTACATCTTTCTCAAATATCAATTACAAAAATTCACTTCACTACACATCATTTAATTACTAATATATGATTTAATTAATAACATCAGAAGGATGTGCCCACATACAGTATACACCTGAAATGACACAGACATAATAACACACTTTCCTTAACCTTTGATCTTTAACTCCACATGCATCAACACTGTTCTTTTGAGACTGACCTGTCAGTGACCATAGGCTTCATGGGAGGTGTAGAGGACACTGACGCCAGATCACCATCCTCCTCAGCCTCTTCATCACTGGAGTTATGAATTAGCTCAGACTCCTCATGTTCACCTTCCCCTTTGCCCCTCTTCTTCTTTATTACTGGCTTGCTCACGCCATCAAGCTGGTTACCATAGTTACCTAGGAAAGGGGAAGGCATAATTGGAAAGGTTATTTGCTTCAAAATGTCGTATCTCGTTAAGTGTTCTTCAGTGAAATAAATGTTTAAGCACTAATGTCATGCCTGCTCCAGGAACATGAAATAAACAACCCACCAATAGTAACTTCAAAGTTGATCGGTTTGTCTCCTATCTTCCTGTCAATCATAGTGGCCTCTAAGAAGGATCCAAATAGAAAAAACTCCTCTACTTTCCCCGCTGAAATCTGAACACAAAGAGAATTTGTAGTCTGTCAGAAATCACCATGTATCTTAGTTGAGCAGTGTGACTCTATATGTAACTTTAGATAGCACTTTATATAGCACTTTTAACAACTGAAAATCACAAAGCAGCTTAACAGAACTCAGTAAACAATTAATCTAAATTAAAAGGTATAAACTGACTGAAGACCATGGCCACAATAAAATTCTTTTGTGCAAATCTTATCTCAAACACAAAGCAGATTTAATTCCCTAATGAGCAAGCCTGAGGCACCAGTGGCAAGGAAATCCTCCCTGAGACAAGATGAGAAAGAAACCTTGATAGGAACCAGACTCAAAAAGGAAACCCATCCTCTTCTTAGATAATGGGATTTTAAATCATTACAGTATACGCATGTAGAAGAGTAGTGTTAAAAAATAAAGGATGTTCAGTATGATCATATAGTGAATAAAAGTACTGAGATGAGCAAAGGACACTCTTTATTATTACTGCATACGTTCTTAGCTACCAAGCAACAGTATCAAGGTGAAATTATTCAATGAAGAAAGCGTGAGACTTGGCCAGAAACTCTTTTAAGGAACTATTTAAGGTATCCATGTGGGCCCATCCACATGAGTAGGAAGTGAGTCAAAATGCAGGATGAATCACGACGAATCAGAGAAGAGGACCAACAGCAGAAGTGGAACTGTGCCAGCCAAACAACAGCAGTATAATGCCCCTCAATATATTCTGGTCCAGATTACTGTAAAACCCTCGCCCTCCCCCACCCCCTCTGTTTCCTGGTTCCTGTGTTGGTACCTATTTAAATGCAATCAGTCTGCCTAAAGTTGTCTAAAACGTTGCTAGCTAAGTGTGCTTTTCTCACAAAAATGGACATAAGCCTAATCAATTCCATTTCTAAACAGGCAAGGACTCTCAGATTCTCCATTATGCATCTGCACCATCACATTTCAAAAACCAACATCAACAATCTGTGATTATTTCCCCTGTAATATTAGTGTGAACAGAGATCAATCAAGTGAAGAAGATGACTTTTACATCAGGTGATGTGACAGAGACTGATATGGATGATGCTGATAATCAGTGATTACTCATTTTCCATTGTAAACTTACAAATTCTTTAAAAATTGGGAGTAATCTTGATAAAATGCTAGAACTTTACTTGGTGTTGAGATGCGTGCAAAAGAGAAACATATTTCAGTTCAGGAAAACCTGCAGTTTTCATAATTTTATATAGTAGAAAATGTTATTGTATGTTATTGTAGAAAATGTACTGTATGTTAAGGGTTTTCCCAGGCGGACACGCATCTGTGTAAACAGCACAGTCTGAAGGACTGAAAATTTCAATATATTCTTTCACAATGGCATGATCTCCTACATGATGAGTAGAAACTAATATGAAACTAAATGAGTTCTCATAAACATAGAGTAGCACTTTGATCTCTTTTTTAATGTTACACAAATCTTCTGAAAGTCCAAACCAATGCTGCGTCAAGCAAAAACAATACTTTACTTTAAGTCATGAACACATTGTAAATTAACGAAGTGATAATTGATTTATTCATTGCAGTCAGGTCTCTGGTGTATTTTAATTTGAACAATCAACCACTTTTCTTTTCAAAAAATGTCTGCAATATTTAGTATCTTACTTCTGAAAAATTTGAGATGGGCTCCACCTGGACCTCAGTGGAGATGGTTATATCTGTAGAGGACGTGTCCAAGATCTCCACAGCAAGACTAATGAGGAGACGGGCTCTGAAGGACACTCCCTCTCCAAGCCCCTCATTTAAGTCCTGGTGCTCGTCCATTAGCGTGTACTGGCGTGTGGAGCCATACATGTTCACCCAAGCTGGCCCCAGTGTGGGTAAGAAGCCTAAAGAGGGGATAGAGAGGTAAACCAAAATGTTTTTGCTTCTGGGAAGACACCAGTTTCCTTGCTAATGTTTTAAACAGTGTGCTCTACTGTCTGTCTGTCCCCATTTCAAAGCTCTCATACAGTGGAGACAACATGCCCTTACCTTTGTCTCCATCATTTGAAATCTTGCGCAGGTCGATAAAATGAGTTCCTATGGCAACGTCGTTAACCTTGTCGGAATCCCGGATCTGAATTTTCATGCGTTTACACAGGGGTGGGAACATCTCAGTGAAGATGATTTGCTCATTCCAACTGGGCTCATAGGTGCCCTTCTGGACTGTAGTTTTTCCCTGTGGACACACATACACGTAAAGCACATCATATAAAGGCTAACTTCAATGAAGCATTAGACACAGGCTGTATTGTTATAAAAGAGCTGTAGATAACTAGCACAGAGTACACTAGCAGATAAACTGATTGAATCCTATTAAGGCTGCTGCAAGTTTTGGGGGTTTGAACTTTTATGGTAGAAAAGATGTGATTCCAAGTTATGAGTGGAAGAACATTTGTGTGATGTGCTTTGCACTTCTCCACCGTTTGGATTAATCAGACTGCTGAAAGTTGCAATTCAGCAAACTTTAATGAGAATGTCAAGGCTGTGTCTCAAAATGTGTACTATCTACTAAGTAGTATAGCTTAATAGTAACACAGTTGAAGAACTGTCATATTAGTTACTGTGATCGTATGCAATATTGCAAAAGTGTTGCACCAGTTAGCTGTTATACATCAAACACAGCAGCCAACTAAGACAGTCAGCCTTTACTGCCATATATACAAGTACAGCACAGTGAAATTCTTTATTCCACCTATCCCAGATTGTGAGTACGCTCGGATCAGAGTGCTAGGACAGCCATTATAAGCCCCTCATGCAGCAGAGAAAGTTAAGTCCTTGCTCAAGGGTCCTACATTGGCAGATATGTGGTGCTGGGGCTTGAACACACAACCTTCTTATCAGTGGGCCGGAGCCTTAACCACTGAGTCTGGTTGTTTCAAGTTGTGAGCTTTTACTACCCAGTCTGTGGTCATGTGTATTTTGTTATCTGACCTCTGCATTTTAAAATGTCTTATCTCTCCGAGCTCTATTTTAGCTAGCTAGCCACATTTCTGATTAAGCTATGGCATGATGACGTATGCCATATCCCATATAGCATGCATACAGTTGTGTGAAAAAATAAGTACACCATGGAAATTGTTGACTTTTTGATATATTTGGCCAAGCAAACATTTGATCCTCTTTGAAACAGTGCCTCTTAATAAAGGTGATATACTATATCAAATGACACATAACATTTACATTTTGTAGTAAGTTTCATAATTTAAATGAACAAAAAACAGCTCAGTCACATGGGATAAGTAAGCACACCCCTACATTTATCACACCGTCAAATCCATAAAATTAGAATCAGGTGTTCAAGTTTGTGTGCCAGTGATTAGACCCTGCTTAGGGAGTGCAGGTGGAACCGGTCTTATTTATACCCCTCTCATATCTAGTGTCTGGTGTTCCCTTTGTTATTGAGGTGTGTGGTGTCATCATGCCAAGATCCAAAGAGTTCTGTAAGGCTTTCAGAAAAAAGATTGTGGATGCCTATGAGTCTGGCGAGGGATTTAAAAAGATCTCAAAATTATTTGAAATACATCATTTTACTGTAAGGAAAATCATCTACATGTGGCGCAGATTTCAAGCGACTGCCAATTAGTCCAGGACTGACCGTCCCAGCTATTTCAACCCAGGAACAGATCGTCTGATGCAAAAAGAAGTCTCCAAGAACCCCAAAATTGCATTGCAGGATCTGCTAGTAAGTCTTGCAATTGTTGGCGTCAAAGTGCATGCTTCTACAATCAGAAAGAGATTGCACAAATTTGAGCAGCGTGGGAGGAGTGCCAGGAAAAAGCCTTTGCAAGACTACAGTTTGCCAACGAGCATATAGGCAAAGACCAGGCTTTTTGGAATAATGTGCTCTGGACAGACAAATTAAAGATAGAGTTGTTTGGCCACAGTAACAGCAGACATGTTTGGCACAGACCAAAGACAGCTTTTCAAGAGAAGCACCTCATACCAACTGTGAAGCACGGTGGTGAACATGTTATGGCTTGCGGTTGCTTTGCTGCCTCGTGGACTGGACAGCTTACATTCATTGATTCAACTATGAATTCTGCATTATATCAAACAGTGCTTCAAGATAATGTGAGGCCATCTGTCCAACAGGATAATGATCCTAAGAACACTAGCTCAAAAAGAAGAAATGGAGGGTTATGGAATGGCCTGGTCAAAGCCCTGATTTTAATCCTACTGAAATGTTGTTGGGGGATTTGAAACGGGCAGTACATGCAAGAAAACCATCAAATATCTTGCAACTGAAAGAATATTGCATGGAAGAGTGGTCAAAAATTCCAGCAAGCCTGGTGGACAATTCTGCAAAAACGCCTACAAGAAGTTATTATGTACTAACTGGGAAAAACTCTGCACATTGCTTTTTAATAATTTGCTTATTCAGCCACCCCTGAGTATAATGTGTATTTTAAACCCATCACTGTTAGAAGACAACACTCACTCTTAGGGATTATTCATTAAATCTCCATGCTATAACGATGTGATAAGAAGATTCAGCTCAATTTCTATTCACACTGTTTTCCTCCTGCGATTATTTGACATCACCTAAAGTTTGTTAAGTGTAGCACACAACTTATTGCAATCAGCAACTTAATAACTATATCAACTTCCATTAAAGTGTTAAACAGTAGAATATTAAGAACATCCGTTAACAGTGATTTTGAGGCAATGTTTTCCTGATAACAAATATACTGCATGTGACAGAGTGTGCCACCATTGGATAGATGTTTGTGTGCTATCAGTGATGCATATTAAAACTCCTGTCAGTCAGTTTGATTGTGAGAGAAAATTACAGCCGCTTAGGAACATCATGTTTTAGAATATATTTCTATTAAAAAAATCACATGCACTGCAACTTCAGCATAGCACTGAGCAGTGTTAGGAAGAGTTGGATTACCTTCTGCCCAGAGAACTGCACTTGAACATAAGGGTCCACGAGGTCTCTGTTCTCTCCAATTAAAGCCTTTTTTACATTGGCCATGATGCTGGCGTTCATTTTGGGCAGGCCTTCTGCTCGGAAAATCTTCAGATGGAAGCGAGCCCACTGCCTCTCTGCTGGGATACCCTCAGGCAGCATAAGATTCCTGAAAGGAATTCAGACTTACAGTATATAATGAAGAATGTTTTTTTTTTTTTTTTTGTATCTGGTGCAAATATGGCCAAATTTACGCTATATTGCAGATGTTAACTGTAAAATGAGTCTTATAATTAAGCACAGGGGGATTGTGATTATGGAGAAGCTGTGCAATCTTGAGCAATTTTAAGATTCTATAAAATTTCATGAATAAAATTTACCCTTCTATGTCATCATCGTCTATCTCACCGGATTTGTGTGGGGTCTTAATGGTGTCCCCTTTCCCTACCACTGCTATGTCACATTTTACATAGCCTTTGCAGCCTGCTGTGATGTCATCAGGGTCAGTCAGCATGGCCCATTTATGGTAGAACTGGTGCTCTGCAACAACAAACAAAAAAAACATTTTTAAAAAAATCAAAGAACAATAAATCATTAAGTGTCAGGTAAACAATGCATTTATTAATCCAAAATATAGTCATCAACAGTATTTGTATCTATTATCGCTTCCATTTTTTTACTCACCAGGTTGTGCGTAGATTGTTCCTATGTCTAGTTTAAAGGTGCCAATTAATGTGCCACTTCGCAATATGTTTTTGGAATGAATGACCTGCAGGATCATCAGAAGAGCCAATAACATACAGTGCTTATGATTTCAATAGATCTTTACATACAACTTTACCTACACATTTCATCTACCAGGGTTTCCCACGATGGAAAATGGAGTGTACTCACCGAGATCTTCAGGATCTTGTCAAACATGACATCAGGTGGAACATGGAAGTCAAAGACAAAGTACTAGAAGAAGAAAAAATGCAGCACATCAGCAAAGCATTACAAGGCAAGATTTCATCATGAACATGAATCTATTATTGTCTCTTAAAAGTAGGACAATTTATGCAAATATAACTTTCCACTAGTACAATCTTGGACTCATTCAATTCATAAACAAGACTGTTATTTTTAAATAGTATGCCAACAGTATACTCTAATTGTATGTCATTAATTAAAATGAATCAAAAGCAGATCCTCTATCTCAAATGCCTGTCATAATTCATAGCTGAAAAACAGAAGAAATACCACAATGGGGGTATGTCCATCAATGAATGTTAACCATCTCAAGTTTTAATAAGTCTGGATAAACTTTTCCTAAAGACCCATTTGTGGAAAGCTGCTTTTTTTTTTTTTGTATTTAATTGGAGTTATTCCATTATACTGGAGTCAGTATAATGACAGGAAGCTAACAGGTCCATGAGGGAGCTATAGAGATCTCTCCAGTGCCTAATTGGGAAGAATAGTATGAAGCATGAAGCAGATGAAGCGTTTTTAAATGAAAAGTCTATGGAGTCACCTCACAAACTCAGAACAATATACCTCCAGTAACAACAATGAGCCAACAGAACTGCGTCTCTGCACCATTCGTCAAAAGACATTCCCTTAATTGATGGTTGAAACTCTCCATCTGTATGATTTGCAGTGGCCATTACCTCTAAGGCAATAAGTGGACCATTACCCCACAGCACAACATGTTTCTTCCCATGTTTCTTCCTTTAATTTATTTTTTATTTTTTATTTTTAAAGAATAATATCATATAATAAGTAAAAAAGACAGGGGTTATAATGGAAGATGGGACAGTCTGTTAGATTGCTCCAATAAAATGCAAGCACAAGATTGCTCACCTCACAGTAGTAAGGAGAGTTTGTTGACTCTTTCATAGATGTATACTTCTTCTCCTCTCCGATTTCAACGCACACCAAAGGATCCATGTTTATACCCAACAGCTGGCGAGCCTCAATCACCATAACACTAATCTGCAAAGCAAATTACATACTTAATGATTAGAATGATTAAAACATCCCTTTCCCACAGCTCCAGGTCTGGAGCCATTGCTGTATGTATCCCATTCTTTTACCTTCTGTTTTTAACTTCTGTTGTGGGGTTCTACATTGAACCTTTTTTTTAAAAAAAGCTTCAAACAAACTCTTTAGAGTTCTCGATGGGACTTTTTTTTTTTCAAGCAATGTAACTGCGTGTGTTAGTATGAATTCATTCATATCTAAGATAGTTTAATCAATAACCACCTTAGATATTATGGTTGCTGGACCAGAAACCATTTTAAATGCAACATCTACAATAGTGTTATTTGTGGATTTGGTTGCTGCATGGATAATCCACTGCAAAATAGAATAATTAGAAGAAGAAAAAAAAAACCCAAGATAATATTTTAGAGACTGAAGTGGCTGAGAATATGTTCATAGATGCAAGAATGGTGCTCACTGGCAGTTTGCTTTACGAATGAAGCCAGTGACTAGGAAACCCAGTTCCCACAGTAAGCACCAGAGCCATCAAATCCCACCAAATTCTTCTTTATATTTGGAAAAACTAAATGGTAAGCTGTGGCTCCAAAAGTAATGCAGAATGTGCATTTTTGTGCAAAGGAGTCACATATGTAAGAATAATTAAGAGCACAGCTTGTACCAAATAATAGCTATATTGAAAGGAAAAGAAAAAAAAAAAACATGAAAGCTATGGGCTATGTTACAATTCACCTATTTAGTTGCATCAAAATAATTTGGTCCTGGGAATAAAAATCACAGAAGCCAGACTGAGCATAATTAAAGCTAAAACATCAAAGGCCTGGGTTTAATATAGTGTCTCAAAGCATTCACATTTCAGAGGAAAAAACACATATTCAGCAGTAAACAAAGGGGATGAATACTGGTTGGTATATTATTAAGCCCTGAAATTCATAAATGTAGGAGGTACGGCTATTGTGAATTGTTAGTTTGGTTCTCTTATCACTACTTCACTTCCTTCCATACCTGGTAATCCACAGGCCTTCCTGCAATAGGCTCCATCTTAATATCTGGCTTTGATCTGGAACACATTAAAGGAGATTAATTTAATAACATTGCATACACTCTTAGAAAAAAGGGTATTAATCTGTACCAGTGGTACCATTATGCATACACTTTTGTATACTTTACCTGGACATGTGCATATAGTGCACCTTTAAAGCTTTACTCTAAAAGGAAATGAAGATAATTGGACTCTAAAATTATATTATACCTACAATATATCCACTATTGCAGGTGAAATATAAATATTAACGGTATAAAAGATAAGGGTATCGCCACGGCAACAAGGAAAGACATGGTTGAGTACCCTTTTTTCTGAGAGTGTAGAAATGATAAAGTCTAAACTGTAATAGGCCGGTTTAGACTATAAAACAACATATTTAAATTCTGAGAGTGGATCTACCTCTTATTGGAGACATTGGTGGTCACTGCAGTGACAGAGGCCAGGGAGATACTGTCAGGGTCACGCTTTATGCCTTTATGGCCAAGATCCTCCGTTTCCAAGATGGCAGGATCATCTAGACACAAACATAAAATTCGATTGAAGGGGATAATGCAAGTGTTAACTTTCAGACATTCAAACACAGCATTATTACTTAGTGTACAATGCAAGAAAGTCATCCCTAATCATTACTCATAATGGAATGCTAAGCGGCTTTTAACCACATCGATATGCGCTGGTAAAAATCCTCTACCCATAATTGCTGACAAACATTTAGATGAAAGTCTATTCACTGTGAGCTATTAGCCCTGCATTCCTGTAAATGAAAAGAAATTTACCTTTCTTGTGGTTGTCTTTGGAGCTACGAACCTTTCCAAGCTTCATGGCTGAAAACACTCCTTTCCCTGCTCTGAAGAACAACAATACAATATAAGGTTTAAAAATAGAGTCTGGATATACTGTATACGTTATACTGTATACACACTGTATACATCACTTGAGAGGCAAATATTTAATCAACACTTCCTAGTGTTGATTAAAGTTGATTAGTGTTCGAATATGAATATTGCATACGGTATACAGACCTTACAACTTGAGCATTATTATAGTTCTGGTGTAAATGTAGTTTTCGACTACATTAAATCTTGAAACTCCATTAATAATAAAGAATTATGGCTTTAAATGCACTAAACATTGGCTATATAAATAGGTTCCAATGCATACATAATCATTTTCAATGAATACTGTGGTTACTGTTTTCACAATGGAAAGTTTTTAGCACACATATACGTCAGCCATTTCACCGGAGAAAAACCCAGTTACAATAGCACTGGCCTTATCTGGTAACACTGCACTGATATTATACTGCTCAAATATCAGCAGTACTACAAAAGGCTGATGATGTCACAGCCTGGCTTGGCAAATGCACAGGTTTAATAATTAAACAAGATGGGTACAGTTGTCCAATTAGCTGCTGATATGGATCAATGTCCAGGAGCAGATGAAAGCAATCTATACCACTTTTTTTTTTTTTTTTTTTTCTTGTTTTTGTTCTTTAAATTAGAACAAAATTGTCAGGAGGGCATACTGAATTACTACGAGGAATAAGCCACAATTTAAAAAATAAAATTAAATAAATAAATAAATAAATAAATAAATAAAAGAACATTATTAATTGGTTCAGTAGTCAATTATCTGTTTGCAAATCATGGTTTATAGTGTGTACGATAAAAGCACGTATTGCATGTTTGCAAATTGTAACATTACAGATAAAAACACATCTTTCTCAACAAGCTGTTCATCTATCACTGACAACTGAACTAGAAAATGATTAACTGCATCCCTCCGACTTACGTTAATTTTACAATTGATCATACAGTGTTTACTACATACAGTACATTTACATTTATTTGACTTGGCAAATGCTTTATTCGAATAAAAATGATGAAATTGACAGTGACACAAATGCTGCAAGAATAAGTTAGGCACATTGACCAGAAGCAATGGCCAGTTTGTTATAGAAAGAAACAGAGTAACTGAAACCAAGTTGGAGAAAGTGCTACCCCTATGTCCTCGTACAAGAATACAGTATTTTGTAAAAAAAAAAATAATAATAATAATAATTCAGAGAACGTAAAGATGATGTTTAGTTTCCACAGTTATCATGCGCTTCTTTTACAGATAACAAGTAAAAATTAGAAACACCAAGTTCAAGTTCATAGTTTAGGAACACCAACAACCTCAGTATGTAGATACCTACAATGCTGAATCCACTCATTCAGTGTTCATTTGTATAGGAGTTTTGTTTTTTTTTTTGTTTTTTTTAACACTGTAGAAGTTAATTAAACCAATAATGCTTACTGACAAAGCCTCCACAAGCACCAAAACACTGGTCCCAATCAAATACAGCAGAAATTCACAGAAACAGGAAAACATGGCTGTAGCATTGAGTTCAACTAATTATTTGATCAGAACAATAAAATACAAAAGCACAAAAGCACATACCATACACACTGTGAACTTCTCTATGTCCAAGGGCCCCCTGAAAATAGGAACCTGTGAGCAAAGCAGTCCTGAGCAGCTGGCAGACTATGTGTTCATTTCACCTGTCTAATCGGAGAAGAGTCACTACTGGGAGGAAGAGGGGGGTCACCAATAAGCAGGGAACCTGAGATGGTATTAGTAGAAATGAAGGTGTGCATGCACGCACACACACACACACACACACACAAAACCACAACTACACCAACACATTGGATCAAAGACCATTTTCAACAATCACATGATCAACAAACACAAACTAGAGCATCACCAAGGAGGTTCGGTTTCAGGTTAAACTCAAGATGTTTGATTAAATGTTTGACTAAATGAATCATTCAGTAGCATACAAACTCAGGCTAGCAGACACTTCCAGGTCAACCAGTCACTCGAGTCCAGAACAACACAATAACTATCGCCTCTACAGGTTTTACACCACAGCATATCCTGTGATGATCTGTTGATTTTAAGTCGATTTTATTTGTAGAGCACTTTTAATAACAGATATTGTCACAAACCTGCTTAACAGAAGTTCGGATGTAGATTTAGACCCTTAATGAGCAAGCTAGAGGTGACAGTGGCAAGGAAATCTCATTATGAGTATATTGTGAATAGGAGTTTCTCAACTTACTGTCCTTTAATAAACGGGTATATTTCAGTCTGTTTCAGTACAATGCTGTTCAGTCTAGAGAAGATTTCAGAAACTATCACAGCACAAAAGCTGTATCTCAATTTGCCTAGTTGCTTGAGTTAATTCACTGTATGATGGAATGACTTGCAACCATCTGTGGTGTGAATCGGAAAAACATTCAGGCATCAGCCCGAGGAACTGGAATGAAAAATATGTACATGTATATCTTGTAAAAACACACCCTACCATATTTATATTTCTTATTTTTCCATATATTTCTCTTTTTCAGATGACCTTTTGAAAAAGAGAAAGTAGGTATAAAATAGAAATGAAAGATTCTTTTTTTTTTTTTTTTTTGGATAAATATTGCTACCAGGGTTCCTGGGTTTAATTTAATGATATATTAGAACATTTTGTTTAGAAGGATGAAGCAATGTCATGACAAATATCAAGAATTTAGTAGTTAGCCTGCTGGCAACTGTCCTCAGGCTTTTATAATTAAAAAATAAAATAAAATAAAAATGTTTTACATTCACTTACCTCTTTTAAGAATTAGAGTGTGACTTACCTAAGTGCTTGTCTACATTTTTAAATAAATATGTTTGTATTTTTATTTTCAAAGAAATGCACAACAATTTAGCTGTGCCCCTTCAGACCTGTAACACTTTGGACTAACTTACAGTCACTGCTAACTGCTTGCAATAAATGAATAAACGTATATGAATAAATAAATGAATAAATTAATGACGTAACTGAAAAAAGAAACAAATATTTCAGTGTTTCAGTCTTTTAATGCCTTATATTAAACTTTATTATTTGCTAAATTTGTCATTTCCAGTT
>JANDJT010000148.1:18177068-18187068 GCA_024331685.1 Stegophilus panzeri
ATATAAATCAAACAGCAAAACACTTAACACAACATAGTTTATGTTCTTGGCATCTTACTAAACACACCATAGTAATTTTAGGGATTTCATGTTCAGACATAAACTGAACTCTAGAGACTGCTGTCTACCAAATGAGAGTTCAGGAATGGCCAAGGAAAAAAGAAAAAGGTTAATACTCAACTACAAATATGCACAGACATAAGGATTAATTATTGTTCAGGACCCCATACGTTGTTCATGTAGATTATCCATCCACAGACACGGGTCACAATAACATTGTTATAACCTACATGGCAGTTGATGGATGAGCACGTCTGTCGAAACCAGGAGGCTTAGTGAAAATCAATACCACATCCCACACTCTATTCAGCGAGAAAAACCCTCAAACAGCACATTAATCAGCAACATCTCAAACAAACACATGCACTATATGTTCATAAAACCACAACTGTATGTAAAATATCACAAACTGCATTCAAAGTACAACTTTGCATATTTAATTTAAAAAATGCCACGGTAAAATGTTTAACAGCATCACTCATGCTGCAGTTCATTATTATTCTAGTAAATAAAATGTATAGAATATCTGAAACATCTCACAGTATCTGCACTGTCACAATATACGTTTTATATTCTCGTCTCATAACAGTGATATGTAAAGTCCAGAATATTAGAACACCATGAGGACATCCTAAGTGCTTAGACATAGAAAGAAAAAAAAAAAGAAAGAAAAAAAAACATTCCAATGATTGCTGGTTGGAAAATGTCTTTTCACAGGCACAAGGTGATGACTTTTCTCTTTGTAACTCAGGAAATGAGCCCACAGTTACATACTTCCAGTAACAAGCATTTTTTAATGTTAAATTTAGCAGGTTAGGTTTCATTTCAAACAACACAGACCTAACTAATTAAGATCTTATATACAACCCCAATTCCAGAAAAAGTTGGGACACTGTGTACAATGTAAATAAATGTAAATAAAATGCAATGATTTGCAAATCTCATACAGTAAACCCATATGTTATTTACAATAGAACATAGAAAACATATCAAATGTTTAAACTGAAGAAATGTACCATTTTGAGGGGGGAAAAAAGGTCATTTTGAATTTGAAAGTTGGGATGGGGGCAACAAAACACTGGAAAAGTAAGTGTTAGTAAAAAGAAACAGCTGGAGGAACATTTAGCAAATAGTTAGGTTAACTAGAAACAGGTGAGTAACATGATTGGGTATAAAAAGAGTATCTTAGAGAGGCAGAGTCTCTTAGAAGTAAAGATGGGATGGAATCTGGATGGAAGCAGATGTTGCTCTAAAACTTGTATATACCTTTCAGCATTGATGGTGTCTTTCCAGATGTGCAAGCTGCCCGTTCCATAGGCACTAATGTACCCCCATACCATCAGAGATGCAGGCTTTTGAACTGAGCGCTGATAAAAAGACAGATGGTCCCTCTCCTCTTTAGTTCTCTTTAGTTTAGAGGACATGGCGTCCATGGTTTCCGAAAAGAATTTAAAATTTCGATTCGTCTGAAAACAGAACAGTTTTCCGCTTTGCCTCGGTCCATTTTAAATGAGCTTTGGCCCAGAGAAGACGGCGGCGTTTCTGGATCATGTTCACATATGGCTTCTTCTTTGAATGATAGAGCTTTAATCAGCGTTTTGTGGATGGCTCGGTGAACTGTGTTCACAGACAATGAGTTCTGGAGGTGTTTCTGACCCCATGCAGTGATTTACATTACAGAATCAGGCCTGTTTTTAATGCAGTGCCGCCTGAGGGCCTGAAGATCACGGCCATGCAGTATTGATTTTCACCCTCGTCCCTTGATTTCTCCAGCTTCTCGGAATCTTTTGATGATATTATGTACTGTAGATGATGAGATATTCATAGTCTTCACAATTTTATGTTGAGGAACATTATTCTGAAACTGTTCCACAAATTGTAGACGCAGTTTTTCGCAGATTGGTGAACCCCTGCCCATCTTTACTTCTGAAAGACTCTGCCTCTCTAAGATACTGTTTTTATACCCAATCATGTTACAGACCTGCTGCCAGTTAACCTCCAGCTGTTTCTTTTTAGTAACACTTACTTTTCCAGTGTTTTGTTACCCCGTCCCAAGTTGTCCCAGCTGGTCTGGTTGACTAGCAAAATCTTTCTGGTTTCTTGCTTGTAAACAGCAGGCATTATGCTAGTCCATCTAAAGATCAGAGTACTAAATTATTTTTTGTCAGTTGCTATAACTGACAGTTATGCTTTCCCTGTGTCAGAAGGCACTGGTCACCACTGATATTTATCATCATCATCATCATCATCATCATCATCATCATCATCATCAAGCAGGGCCTAAAAAGCAAATGTTGATTCTGGAGAGTCTAAGACACTTACTTCCTTAAAGTGGGGATGCTGTGAGTTGATCTTCCTGGTGATGTTCCTGAGCTCTGGCTGTGTACTGAGAGCAGGCTCTCTGTCTCAAACTGGAATATTCCATCACGATCATCAGGAACATCAAGGAATTCCCCATCACTCCACACCCTCACATTCCCATCCTTCGGCTGGTACCTGATCTCTATGGAGACACTCGTCTGTAAGAGTAGATTAATTAGGAAATTTATTAATCAAATTAACAAGAATAAAAATAAACAAATATCTGCTTTAACTGTATCACACACACACACACACACACACACACACACACACTTCTCTATATAAAGCTGTTCATTGTCAGATGTTGTTCCATTACTTTTGTAAATGCCAGAGGTGGGTAGAATAGGCGAAAATTTTACTCAAGCACAAGTAAAACTACTTATAAAAATAATTACTCAAGTAACACCACTGCAGCGTACCACGAGACTCGCGACCTCATTATACGTGATATAAACGAATTATTAAAACTATATATATTCATTAACATCTAACAGTAACGGACGAACACCACCGAATGTAGGGAAGTAAAAGTACATTTCTGTGATTAAAAATGAACTTGAGTAAGAGTATAAGTATGGCCAGTTAACCTACTCTTAAAAGTACATTTTTTTCAAAAAGCTACTCAAGTAAAGGTCACAAAGTAAATGTAGCACATTGCTACCCACCTCTGGCTTATGTGTCTTACCCTATTCAAGCCCTATTCATATGGCATTAAATACACATGTGGAACTGAAGTACTTTCATTATATTCTGGTGATTTTATTTCTATCTGTATCAGCCATATTGTTTTTTGGCCCTCCTCTCTTGAGAAAATTGCTAAACAAATTACCTACGTTGAGGTCATTTGGTCTTTTTAGTCCCTTTTCAGACATGTCAATGATTTTGCACGGGGATGCTGCCTCTTTGCCATTGAAAAAAAGTTTTTGACAGTTGCTACTTTCTGCATTGTTGACAGATGCTACTTTCCTAGCGTGTGTATTCACTTCCTATAAAAAGACAGATGCTTCTGAAGGATCTCTGAAAAACTTACTTGGCATGGGTCGTAAAACTTCATATCCATATTACCTACATCGAGCCCATTAACAAGTAAACAAAACAAAAAAAAATCAGAAGAGTGCGATCCCAAAGACTGAATAAAATACCTTATTATATAAAATTATAATGTCAACAACAGCTATAAAGCCACTTTATATTCTTGTTATGCAAAATGATTCATTTTCTAAAAATAAATGAATGAGCAGATGTATCACGGTAAGTTCTTTAATAATTTAATAGTAGATGCTGCCCAATAATAAACATGAGCATATGACCATGTGACACAATCATATAGGTTCACAGACAAAATAAACTTGCAGAAACTTGTCCCTCCTACATTCATTTAATTACCATCCAGGCACAGAGACGTGTAAAAAAGTTATTACAGACACCCAGTGAAGATCATCACATGCTGATAGGGCAATTGTCTCTACCTGTTGTATTTACTTTGAGTATGCCTATTGTCCTCTTTGAGGCTTTTCTGCTCCATATCACTAATTGTTCTCAAGAGAACATATATCGCAAAGACCTTTTCTTTATTGAATATTCATGTCAAAGACAGTGGCAGACAATGTCATAAAATCGTAATACATGCTCTTATTTAACAAGGAAACTAGCCAAGCCTAGTTTTACTGGACTGCTATCGGCTGCATAGCATTCGTCACATAAATGTCAGCAGATGCATGTATATCAGAGGACGTCCCTGGTATCTCTCACTGCTTGCTAGCTTGATAGCAAGATTGAACTTTGGCTAGCTAGACTCCTCGCACATGCACGTTTTCAATCAGACTCAGTCACTCAGTCAGTCAGAAAACGCCTCTTCTAGATGCTAGGTAGTTCAGCAAAAAAGAGGCTGTCTGAGGATTGCAAAGTTGCAAGAAGGAATGTGTTGTTATTTCTCTACAGTACGTGCATATATTATCACACAGGTAGCTAAAATAAACTGACATTTCTGAGATGATTTTTAAGTCATATTCATAAATATTAATAACCACTGCTAACACTGGATAACATGAGATAAAATACAGAAAACAAGAAAATACTTTAAAAAAAAAAAAGAAAAAAAAAAAGGCAAGGAAGCAGGGAGAGTAAGAACCTAAGTAATCGTCAATTTTTGTAACCAAGTCAATAAAGACACTAGAATCAGTGGAAACACAAGTTAAGAACTATATAGAAGACTATACAAAGCTCAAGAGTATACAGTGTATTCACAATGAGTACTGACAAGACGTCAATAGTTGTGTGTGTGTGTGTGTGTGTGTGTGTATATGTATATGTATATGTGTATATATATAGTTGTGTATATGTCAACTTCAACCTCATCTGCTTACTTCATGATTAACTAACAGCTAAAGTAGCATTAGCTAAAGTGTCTAAAGTATCGTTCGGGAATGTGAGAAGTGGCTAAATGTCCTGCTAGGATGGCCAAACTGGCATTGACGTGCTGGCATCAGTTACCTTCTCCGCTTATGTTTACATACTCCTGAGTGGAGGAACACGAAAACGTTTAGCCTGTGCTCTGTAATCTACCTCTCCAGAGACTGACTCACAGGGAACCAGAGAACTTGCCTGACATCATGACTGAGAGTTTATCACAGCCCCTGACTTTAAACTCCAGCCTCTGCTTATCATCCATGCAGGATTTTCACACTGCCATCAATAAAGTCAGGTATTTGGTTGCTTAAATGCTGGGATAGTATTTATGGTTAAAACATACAGCATTTATTTCAACAGCACCTGTTGCAGCACCTATTTTCATGCCAGTGCAAGTGTACTTAACTATGTTGCTATGACATGTTGCTATTTTGGTTGGGTACAAGCCAGTTTTTGGAGGAGTCATAAAGTAATGAGCTGTGCTGATATGTGGGGTGGAGTGGGGCGTGATATTCAGATTCTGCAGACACATTGGAAGTTATTTTGGCTAAAATAAGATAAGATGGTATTTTCTTAACATCAAGCACAGCCTTGAGTCTTGTCCTATTTCTTGCAACCCTGTTTTGTGGATGTTCACTACTTGTCACCCCACATCAAAACAAACACTTCACCCAAATTTGGGTCTACTTCACCCAAATACTAATTCAATATTACAATGTATTTATTTTGCCCATTTTAATTTATTTAAATCTGACCCAGCTGTAATACTCACCATGAAAACGCACCAATCTGTCCTGCTGCAGTTTTTTATCATGCATTCATTGAAGCGTTCATTTCTAGAGAAACCCATCCAATTCCATTAAAACTTAAAATACCTCAAATAAAACAGATTTAAAACATGTACATGATAATCAGCAGTACTAATGCTGTCAGGATATCATTAGCACTCTCTGTCAAATTTGCACTTCGCACAAACTTTCACTTTGTCTTGCTTGACCTCTATTTAGGCTATGTTTAGGACCACTCTCAAAAGATGAACTCAAAAACTCCTACATACACTCATTGTCAACTTCAATAGGAATACTTGTACCCCTTCTCATTCACGCAATCATCTAATGAGCAAATCAGTGCAATACGTAGAATCATGCAGATACAGGTTAATAGTTTCAGTTAATCCTCACATCAAACATCAGAATGGGAACAAAATGTGTTGTCTGTGACTGTGGCGTGTTTGTTGGTGCCAGAGTGGCGTAGAATTTATTAAGAAATTGCTGATCTCCTTGGATTTTCATGCACAACAGTCTATAGAGATTACACAGAATGGTGCAAAACACAAAAAACATCCAGTGAGCAGAAGTTCTGCAGGAGGAAATGTCTTGTTGATGAGAGATGCCAGGAGACACTGGCTCAAGCTGACACGAAGGCTATGGTAACTCAAATAATCTACTCTTTACACACAGGTGAGTAGGAGGCATCAAGATGCCAAACCTTGACGCAACATCAGACGATCACATTCCTGTCAGCCTGTCAGAACCAAGCTACAGTGGGTACAGACTCACCGAAACACGTCTTCAACTGTCCAATTTCTGTGAACACTCTCATCAACCAGACATTTCTCCTGCAGAACTTCTGCACACTGGATGTTTTGTTGTTGTTGCTGTTGTTATTATTATTATTGTTATTGTTGTTTGCACTATTCTCTATAAACTCTAGAGACTGTTTTGTGTGAAAATCCCAGAAGATCAGCAGTTTCTGATACTCAGAGTAGTCTGTCTGGACCAACAACATGCCATAGTCATGTTCTTTCCCAGTTCTGATGATTTGCTTTGGGCTGCTGCCATGTGATTGGCTGATCAGTTCATATACTGTTTTACTTGTGGGTCCAGACTGCAAAATGTAGGCTAGTTTCATTTTATTGTGTTTATATCAGGAACCATTCTGATGGGAAGTATGTACTCTTTGTGCTTGACCATGACATGCGTCACCTTTTTTAATAAATGCGTTTACATTTGCACCACATTACCACCATATGCCAGCAACACAACTATCTTATGCTTTATTTTTGTGTGTGTCTGAACAGAACACCACACTGTGCATGGGGATGTCTCTTTATTTATTTATCTATTTATCTATCTACATACTGTGAATGGCTACTGATTTGGCCAAGTTATATTTTTTTTTTAGTAAGAACTTTTAGTGAGATATTGTTCCTGACCAAAACCATTTCAAGTTTAGCACAAATTCTATGTGACACAATCTATACTCCTTTCTGTAAACATCTTATTATATTAGACAGCTGAATTAATAAAGCCTGGAAGACAGCGTCTCATTCAGTTTATAAGAAAAGTGATGAAGTGTTTAGTCGGTGATTTTCTCTCCCTGCTGAATTTATTTCCATCAGCAGGAGCAGACTGCAATAATGTCAGGCAGTTCAGTCAAAGTCAATAGAAGCTTAAGAGAAGCAAGGACTAATAAACCACCTCCAGGCCTGAACCATCTTTATTAGGCCTTCTAATTCATAACCCTGGCACAGACAAATGATGATGGAAAACCCACCATAAAGCACTCTCAATATGTCAAGGACAGATAAGCTGCTTGTGAGAGAGAGTAATGAATAAAACAGAATAAATCCAAACTAGTTTTAGAAAGCACATGTGGTAATGACAATGGGCTTTTGTTGAAACTGTAAACAAAACGTGACTCTATGGAGCAAGCAGAAGTGTCAGGATAAATGAAGGCTTTCGCTAATGACAGAAGGGAAGATGCAGTGCAGTGCAGTATTGTACATTGTGCAGTAAAGTCATATAATGTCTGCTATGTCACAAGTTGTAGACTCAGCACATTCTATAGTATTTCGTCAACACACACACACACACACACACCACCTCATTCCAGTCTAGTTCTCACCAGAATTGATGTGTTGTTGTCATCAGTAAGCGTGTCAGACACCTCCAAATGGCCTTCTTCCACCACCTTCTGTAGGACCATACGAAACGTGCCAATCAACCTGTGACCAAAACATAAAGTTAAATAAAAATGAATCTAAAGAAAAAGTCGTCTAATTCTTTATTAGCTTTATTCCCTGTCCATGGAAACATGGTGAGTCTACAGCTAGTAATGGCAGTCACGTACAGGATATCAGCTTCCACATCTGTATGAGAGCAACACAAATATACAAACACTCACACACAAATGCAAACATGCAAAAGGTCATCTCTAAGAATAGCCTTTTTTATTTGGGTGTTTTCTTTTTGAGTTTTATTCCCTCACACATGGGGATTAAAAGTAAGTGACGTTGCAAAAACACAATATACAAAGATACATCCATTTATTTTCTGTACCGCTTATCCTACACAGGGTCACGGACAGAGTGCCAACCCATCGCAGTTCAATCACAATCACACACCCATTCACACTATGGACTACGGACAATTTGGAAATGCCAATCAGCCTACAACGAATGGCTTTTTGAACTGGGGGAGGAAACTGTAGCGCCCAGATGAAACCCCCAAAGCAAGTGAGAAGATGCGAGCTCCGCGCACACAGGTGGGAGGCGGGAATCACACCCCCCGCTGTAGGTGCGAGGTAAGATGCCCCATGCCCCCCAATATAAAGATTTGATGGCAGAATACTGATGATGTACAAATTGTTTGCTGTAATAATGCAGTATGATTTCACAAGCTTATTTCAATCATGAAAAATTTAAATACTTCATTGTATTCCTCTGAATGAACGGGATGGAATGCAACCCTCTCTTTGTTTAATGGAAATTATACACTGAATAATTGATGCCTTTTCTCTCACACCATAAAATGTGATACAAACCGTCTAAAACTAGGTCAGCATGATTGCTTGATTGCAATCTTAACACACACACACACACACACACACACACACACACACACACATTTTTTTTTATTCTTTTTTGGTCCAGTTCCTCTTCTCACTGCTCTGCTCATCTCCGAGTTTCAAAGTGATCACCCCTTTTAATGTTCATTTCTATTTTAGCATCATGAACTCTGATTATCTTATATAGCATGTCATGTCTGTCTATTGCTGTGCTGAGAAGATGCAGATTTTTCTCTTATAGACTAGGCTGGAAAGAAACCACACATTAACATTAGTAGGTTTGTCCTTATGATCTCTAGTGGCGACTTTGTCATAAACTCTAGACTGACTTTGCAGTGTACAGACCTGCACAAGTGAATAATTCACTGATCTGGGATCAGGTTCTGACTCCTGATGTTCTTTTCAAAAGACCATCTATGCATTATTGATCTTCCATGCAACAAACAATTGACTTTCATCTGCTTTATAATTTAATTCAGCCTCTCTTTTCAGGATGTGGCTTTGTTTGTTTGTTTGAGTGAATCAGGGGGAATTTACAGCTATTGTCCTGCGCGTGATCAGTTTATTCCAAGCTTGGCTGAGAACAGACGTTTCACAGGAAGATGACTGATCAAAATATATGCTGGCCTCAGTTTCCAGGTGACAGCTTTGGCTGGATACACTACATCCCCAAGCTGGCATCAACCCTCATGTGTTGGAACAGAGGTATTTACACACAAGGGATGATCAACAAGATGTAGTGAGTTTTGTCATAATGTCAGATTACCTGATCCCAAGAACAAGCAATTTCTCAATACTTCGTTATAATGCTGAGAAATGCATGTTCAAATCAGATGTATCTTATGCCTCTGCAGTAAAAAAAAAATAATAAAAAAAAATACAGAAAAGAGCAAATTCATTTAAGTCAAATCTTAAGAGCTACCTTTATTTAAATTCTTTAAAATGACCAAGATCTTGTGGACTGTAATATGCCCTAAGAGACAATGGTGTTGACTCAGGATTGTCAACTGATGGACCACAGTCTCAAAACATTTCAGCAGATCAAACCAAACCAGATTTTACAGACTTTCATGGAGATGTCATTTTATTTGTGACATTATGGCTTGTTTAAAAAAAACAAACAAACAAACAAAAAAACAGTCTACACCATAAATAATGTTTAAAGATGAATCAGTAGAGAAGTATGTGTTTATACTCTGATTCAAATTCAAAACTGATGTCTGTTCAGATGTCTGGACTGTGTTCATAGTGCTAGTTAAAAGCAAAAACAAAATATAACCACATCAAATTTATGTGTTTTATTTATAACTATGAACTCATC
>JANDJT010000148.1:18192068-18194620 GCA_024331685.1 Stegophilus panzeri
TGAAGAGTAAAACATGGGAAAGGCAAGAAATTTCCAATAGGATCACTACATAGTATGTTTCAATGATTATTTAAGCATCTTTGGACGTCACTGATGATGGTTCAGAAGCCACAATGATAATCTGAGTTGTACATCCAGTCAACCACATGCCTCTCATACTAAACACACACCCAATTAAAGCAAGCTGTCATTTTGACTGTGAATTCAACCCAATGTTTCTGTAAGCACTGTAAACCCTATTTTCCTTTTTGAGCCTATGGTTTCATTGCCACAAGTTCTGCTACTGTCAGACCTGATTTGTAATCAATGAGTACACAGGGATGCACTACTGTTACAGTAATATGGCTACATTGATCAAATTCTTTCTAAAATACTACTCTGAAATCCAGTTTAGAATATTCCCAAATAATGAGTTCACCACAATAAAAAATAAAATAAAATAAAAAAACACATTATTTGCATACCTAGTGTAAATGTTATTGCTAGACAGAAATCTATTTAGCCTAATTTTGCTCCTTAAGCATAGATGGTGGCACAACAAGAGGGAATATCTGGGAATTCGAGCGCAAAAAGCTGTCAGCTGATTTCTCTTGGTCACCATCCTACAGTCCTGTGTTTGCTATGTTTGTGAAGAATTGTACCTTAAGGGAAATAAGTAAAGACTTCATGACAAGCCTCAATGCTGTTTTTTTTTTTTGTTTTGTTTTGTTTTGTTTTTTGTCACAGTCTAGTAACTAGGAACCAGAGAAACAGTAAAAAGAGTAATGTGAGGGTGGATTTGAAAAGCTACGCTTCTCTGTCTCAGTAACACACAAATGTACAAACCTCTTAATATTAGGTCATTGAATTTCAGTTGTTCATACGGAATATATATTTTTAAGAACAACAGCCATTAACATCAGAAATTTCCAGAGTATATAACTTGGAAAATGGAAGCATCTAGGAGCAACAACAGCTCAGCCATGAAGCAGTAGACCACGTAAACTCCCAGAGTGGAGCCACCGAAATCTGAAGCAAGGGATTTACCTTTAACCAAACGTTAAGTGTTATTTACTTTCATTTACTTTAAGAGTGCCCGTTCCAATATTTTTTGCTCACCTAAAAATTGGCTGGTCTGCCAGCAAAGTTACCATGTTCTAAGTTGTTTAACACATCTTGATGTAAATATCAGGAAATGAAAGCTCAAATTCTGATCTATAGTCTCATATTCATCTTTTGATCTCAAACCTAAATGTCTTAAGTGTACTGTATAGCATAAACAAAATAATTGGCCTTGCATTTCCAATACTTTTAGAGGGGACAGTGCCAATAGTAAAGTTTGGTGGAGGCGGGATCATGCTCTGTGGCTGTTTTTCAGGGTTTGGGCCCCTTAGTTCCAGTGAAGAGTAATGTTAACGCTACAGCATTCAAAGACATTTTAGACAAATGGATTGACATGTTTGATGTGGAGGGACTCCAATGGCCTGCACAGAGCCCTGACCTCACTGAACACCTTTGTGATGAATTGGAACGTTGATTGCAAGCCAGGTCTCCTTGTCCAACATCACGGATGTTTGTGAGGCACTGATGTTGGACAACATCAGTGCCTCACAAATACTCTTTATAAAACGGATAGTTCCGGTCCTTGATTATGATTTTCTGAGCCACGTGCGAAGCCGTTGTAAATTACTCTTTAAACACACACCTGTGACCTCATTACATCAGTATTACTGCACCAAATAAATTGTTTCAAAATGTCAGATTTTGCTGTGAATTTTGATTTATTGGGTGGGCTCAGCATGGATGAGTGGCAGAAAGTGATGGACAGGATAGAGGAGGAAGATTTAAAAAAAAATAAAGGAGACATGCTGAAATTAACGAGAGAGAAATCGCAGCGCTGCATTTTGCATTTGTTAGGCTAATAATACCAGGTTTTGCTAGCTCACTTTACGCATTCTGTTACTTGGTCAAATGTGGCACTCAGACATATGTTGAATCTTTTCCACTTTCAATAAATGCGGCCGATATCAAGCTGAAAAGCTGAAAGACGCATTAATGCCACCTACTGGACTGGAGTATAAAGTGTTTATAATTACAGTGTGTTGCTGTCTGTGTGTTGCTTGGCAACCATTCTGCTAAATGTTGCTGAAGAACTACATTGCCTGGTGGAATAATTATTATTTGTTATCAATAAAGTTTTGCATTTTTTGTTGCTGTGTTTTTATTTTATTTATTTGTTTATTGTGTTTAACCATGCGAGGTATATGTGGTAACCGTTTTATAAAAGCAGTAAGCTCCAAGAAGGTATTAGCTGTTCTAATATCACTGTAAACCATGGCTTCTTGGGGCTTATTACTTTATTTGACTGAATAGACCAGAATTCCCACAGATCTTGTAGAAAGCCTTCCCAGAACACTGGAAGCTGTTATAACTGCAAAGTGAAGTCCAACTCCATATTAACGCCAATATTTGTGAAATAGGATGTCCGACAAGCTCATATACAGTATCTCACAAAAGTGAGTACACCCCTCACATTTTTGTAAATATTTGATTATACCTTTTCATGTGACAAC
>JANDJT010000148.1:18265016-18276147 GCA_024331685.1 Stegophilus panzeri
ATGACTGTAAGTCATTCCCTTCAAATGCTATTGAAGTTAGAAACGTGTATAACAATGCCGTATGTAACTTTAGAGACAGTCCCTTAATTTCCGCATATCTGCGAATATCGAACATCCAACGTCAAACCAACTTTATGCCAGTACCTATCGCTACATACTTTCAACCTAACGCTATATACCTTCAACCTACCGCCATCTACCTCCAACCTACTGCCATCTACCTCCAACCTACCGCTATATACCACCAAACTACCGCTATATACCTCCAACCTACCACTATATACCTCCAACCTACTGCCATCTACCTCCAACCTACCGTCATCTACCTCCAACCTACCGCTATATACCTATACATATAGCTCAAACTGCCACCAGGGAAAAATAACCATTTAACTGTAGCAATGAGCATGCATTGATAGGGTTAATACACCTCAACTTTAATTGTTAGCTTTAATTGCTAGCAATTAGCTTTTCTGCTGCTGCTGATTTGGTACTCCAGGACCAGGGTTGTAACTTGTGCATTAAGATGAAAATCAAATCAGTCCTGAGATTTAGAAGGAACAGGGCAAAGCAGCTTGTGGCCCGTATGGGGAACGAACCTGTGACCTTGGTGTTATTATCATCATGCGCTAACCAACTGAGCTTTATTTCAACTGAGCTGTACTTTACTTCAACAAGATTCAGATTGGGGGCGACTCTGAGTAATCATCCAATAAACCAACAGGGAGTACCTAAGAGAAGGAGAAATTTGTCGGAACAACCGTAGCAGAAGTGGTTCCTAAATTTGACACCAATGAAGGCATAGAGCAATGAGTTGATGTAGCAGTACAGGTAGGCCAGGCTTTCAGTGAGGATCAGCGGCAGCTGTGTGGTGCTAGGTTTACATTTTTCCCCACGCATGAAAATTCTAATTTGTTTCCCTCCTTTATTGCCTGCTTTAACAACTCTCTCTTCCTGTATCTTACCACCATCTACCTTCAACCTACTGCCATCTAACTCAACCTACTGTCATCTAACTCCAACCTACCGCCATCAAACTCCTCCTGCCGCCATCGAACTCCAACCTACTGCCATCTAACTCAACCTACCGCCATCTAACTCCAACCTACCGCCCTCGAACTCCAACGTACCGCCCTTGAACTCCAACCTACCGCCCTCGAACTCAAACCTACCGCCCTCGAACTCAAACCTACCGCCCTCGAACTCAAACCTACCGCCATCTACCTCAACCCACTGCCATCTAACTCCAACCTACCGCCCTCGAACTCCAACCTACCGCCATCTAACTCCAACCTACCGCCCTCGAACTCCAACCTACCGCCATCTAACTCCAACCTACCGCCCTTGAACTCCAACCTACCGCCCTCGAACTCAAACCTACCGCCCTCGAACTCAAACCTACTGCCATCTAACTCCAACCTACCGCCATCGAACTCCAACCTACCGCCATCTAACTCAAACCTACCACCATCGAACTCCAACCTATTGCCATCTAACTCCTCCTGCCGCCATCTAACTCCAACCTACTGCCATCTAGCTCAAACCTACAGCCATCTAACTCCACCTGCCACCTGAAAACAAAACATTTAACTGTGGCAATGAGCTTTCATTGTTTTTGTGTTATTGTATTGACAGGTTTAATACATCTCTGCTTTAATTGCTAGCCAGAGTTTCAACCCTGGCTTGCACATTTCAGTGTTTTCTCTGCTGCCACTGCTGCTCCTGATTTGGTACTCCAGGACCAGGGTTGTAACCTCTGCACTAAGGTATGTGTTAGTGAAAATCCAGTAGAACGAACAGGGCAAAGCAGCTTGTAGCACGTACGGGGATCGAACCCTCAGACTGCAAGTGCGTTACACAATCACGTGTTCAGCCCCGCCCCTTAGCAATTCCCGAATAAAAAAATATATATATATTTTACCGCCTTTGAACTAGGCCTATTAATTACAAGTTTGTTAATAATTATTCTTATTTTGTATTATTGTTAGTGGCAATGGTAGGAACGTATTGTTATTTATTATGATAATATATATATTTTTTCCTATTACCAGTGGTCACATTTGCATTGGTTTTAATGATATGGCTGATGGGTGTATGTCAAGTGCTGCAGATGTGCTTAGAGTCACGCGAGGTGGCAGCAAAGAGACGGAAAAGACTTCTCGAAACTCTTATAGACGTCGGCCATGCGTATGAAGTGAGAGAGGAATTAATGCTGTGTATGTGTTCTTCACTGATCAAAATACAACCTGGCCCGTACGGGGATCGAACCCGCGACCTTGGCGTTATTAGCACCACGCTCTAACCAACTGAGCTAACCGGCCTGGACATAGAGCACACATGACCAGGTCATGAGGTTTTTCTTTTCTCTCTTTTTCTCAACTTACACTTTACATTAATATTAAGAAGAAGAATTAAAATAAAAATTATTTCATACTACACGCAAACTAAAAATTAGGAAGATTTGAGTTGATAATATTTTATATGGTTCTCTCTCTCTCTTTCTAAAACCCTGAGTTGTAAACCTCATTGTAAACAAAACAAGCGTTTCACAATTTGCTCTAAAGAGTCTTTGTTTATACCAATAGCATTTTCTTCCTATGCTCCCTTTGTCATATCTATCATCTCAGACCCCTATTCATCACTTCTCTGAACCACCGAAGAACGAACTAGATGGAGCACCAGTATCTGTAGATGTGTCTCATATGGTTCAGTGTGAATGAACCTCAGCAAAGCTGCTGTTCCTCATGCACTCGTACCGGCAACACACCCTAAAATAATATCTGCTCAGAGATGATCCTTTACTGGTACCTTGGACGAATTCCATGTCGACACCAATCCACCTCCCAGACTTACTTCTCGTTCACCAACCCGATAAGCAACAAGTTGTGTGTGTGAGCGCTCAGTAGCTAAAAATGAACACACAAGACACCACAGTGGTGCAAGAACACTTCAGTCCAACAACATTATATATATATATATATATATATATTCATATATAAATAAAACACATTTGAAGCTCATATCATTTATGATATAAAGTGACAGTAGACTGCAATACATATTAAAACACTTCATGCACAAATACAAAAAGGGATTACTAAACACGACTAGGAGTTACCTAATATCTTCTTGCGGCAATAATTAAACGTTTATTTATTTATTTTTCAAAGAAAGAAAAAGAAAGAACAAAAAAAAAACAAAAAAAAACATTTAATTGTAGCAATGAGCTTGCACTGTTTTTCTGTGCAGCAAAGAGCTACAAACCTGATAGTCTTAATACACCTCAGCTTTAATTGTTAGACAGGGATCTCCAGTTTTTCACATGGTAAAGGAGGTGCCGTTTTCATACCCTGAGCTGTCTACAGACCTTCGGGAGGATAAGTACGCCTCAGAGGTGACTCGTGACGTACGCCGCGCCCCGATGTAACTCTTCCCAAGGCACCAGAGGTCCTCCATGACCTTGCGGAAGTGGTTCCTAAATTTGACACCGATGAAGGCATAGAGCAATGGGTTGAGGCAGCAGTGCAGGTAGGCCAGGCTTTCAGTGACGATCAGCAGCAGCTGTGTGGTACTATGGTCCTCGCAGTCGTTACCGGAGAACATGTAAATGATGTCGTAGAACAGTGCTGCATTGTAGGGCAGATGACAGACAACGAAGACCAGCACCACGGTCAGGACCACACGCACAGCCTTGTGTCTTTGGAAGTTCTTGGCACGCAGGAGTGTGAACATGACACTGGAGTAGCAGAAGCCCATGATCAGCAATGGTAAGCAAAACCCCACGGCCACCTGGGCACTCGGCACTAGCACCTTCATACGCTTTGCAGTGTTGTTGTCCTTGAAGCGGAAGAAGCACACGTATGGCTCCTCTTGCGAGTTTCGTGGAACTATAGCAGTTGAAGTCCAAGTCTCCTCAGTCACAGGTGTATTATCAGAGTTCGTCTCTGTGCCGAAAGAAAATGACGTATTGAATGTTTCACTGGGTGTGTAGCGCTCGTAGAAGATGAAGGTGGGCAAAGTCAGGAGCAAGGCTGAAAGCCAGACTACTGCACAGATCATGTAACTGTAGACCAGCATGCTCGAGCGGAATCGGAAAGAGCGGCGAGCTTGGACAATAGCCAAGTAGCGGTCTAAACTGATGCAAGCCAGCAGCAGGATGCCGCTGTACAGGTTGATACTGTAGACACCACGCAACAGCTTGCAGGACCAATCACCCAAAGCCCAGTTACTCTGCTCACTAAAGATGATCAGAGGCAAGGCCACGACAAACAGGACATCTGCTATGGACACGTTCAGTAGGTAAACATCTGTCATGGACTTGGTGCGCTTGTAGAAAGCATATGTAAGGATCACCAGGATGTTGCCAATGAACCCTACAATGCAGATAAGGGAGTGCACGTAGACCTGGAGATAGTACTTAACAGAAAGGTTTACTGAATCAGCATCCACGTCACATGGACCCTCAAAGTCATATAAACTCTCATTGCCATAATCCACAGACATTTTGACACTGTGGAGAAAAGAAGAATGGAAATATGAGGAAAAACATTTAACTAAAGTTAACACAACTAGTACTGCCCTTGCTTTTTCACCCATCTCATTTTACCAAAGAATTATTTTGATGTGTACACTACTGGTCAAAAGTTTAGACACACCCATTCTTTATTTTTTTATTTATTTTCCCACATTTTAGAATAATAATAAAGTGATCAAAACTCTAGAGTAACACAAAGGGAACTATGGGAATTATGTTGTGAATAAAAAAAATAAATCAAAACAATTTAATATTTTAGCATCTTTGAAGTAGACACGCTTTTTGCCAAGAATTTCCAGAAATGTATTCTTGGCGTTTTCTCGACCGATTTCTTGAGGAATTTCCCTGAGATTTTTTTTTTTTTTTTTTTTTTAAAACAGGATTAAAGGAGTTCCCACCTACGCCGGACACTTTTCGGAATATTTCGCTCCGAGTCGTCTGTTTAAAAACATTTTTTTTTTTTTGTAAACAAAATGTTCGTTTTCTAACGAAAGAAACGAATATGTCGGCACGATTATATTTTAGTCTACGACACCGATTTCACACGTTTAAATCACGCACCTTCAGATCAAAAGATTTTTAAGATCACGGGAAACGTTTCAGTCGAGTGTCCACAAACTATTGACCGGTAGTGTATGATCATATGATGCAACGAGAGATGTTTAACTGGCTCTGCCTAATTAACACAAGTGATTACATTTCTTAGTTTGCCAGATTTCTATCCAAATTGATTAACAAGGAAGGCTTGATGCAAGTCCGAGGGCTAAGGGTTTTGCTCGAGGGTTGTCCTGGGAATTTGAACGACCCAACCTTCAGGTCACAAACATAAGCCCTTACAGACCCACCACTGTATCACAGACCATTACCCTACACCCCAATACGACATGGTGCATCTTAAATTAGTGCAATGCAGACTCACATCTGACAGGTTTCATTCTCTCCCACAAATAAGTCATTTTTAAACTAAGCAACAGGTTAATCCTGTGAACACACACACACACACACACGTCATGATGGTCCAAAGTAAAAAAAAACACGGTATCAAGATGAAAAATGTGAAGGTTTGAAGTAAGTAAATGTTGCTTTGAAGTAAGTTGTACTTTTCATAATGCAGAAAGAGGAAATTTGCATGAACCAGGTCACGTACATGTTCTTAAAGACACCAAGAGCCACGAGTCACGATCTAGTGCCAATGACCTATTTATGCAGTTTATGAATTTTCAGAAATTTACTGGAAGGATGTTCAATGTACCAGAACTCATGCAAATGACAGGACTGTGTAGTTGTTTTTTTTTTTTTTTTTAAGTTTGTTCTGCAGCACTGCTTTCCCTGAGCAGTTTTTAAAATAAATGGTCTGTAATATAGCAAAACACATGACGGGTTAAAAACCACAGAAACTATAAACCAGCGTTTTTGTTTTTCAATACGCTTTTACCACAGATCAGCAACTGCACGGTTGAAACCGGCCGGCTGTACCTCATCTACATCAGTAATCTAGATTAGTGGTTCCCAATGCGGGGTCGGTAAAGCACAGCTGCAGGGTACATGATTTACAAAAAAAAAAAAATTTATTCCAGTGGTGGAAAACATCATCCACCCTTATCAAACTTACATTTATTACTGAATTCTCAGTTTGACTGGTTGCTTAAATCCAAACCTCAAGAACTGAAAAACAAGCATGAAAATAAATGTTGACGGATAGTAATTTAACAATATCGACTGACTGATTACATTTTTACTAACCAAATATGTCCTATGCATGGACAGTTCAAGAATAAAAAGCAATCAGGCTCCAATAAAAATCCAATTATTATTGTGTACATTTAAATAATGAGATTAACATTTGAATAGTGTTGGATACAGCTCGGATTTTGCTGTATGCAAACTGACTAATTCAGGCCCTTATAAACGTCATGTTTTTCCTTACTGGTTGTGGGACAAGTAAATGTATTGAGCTTTTTTTTATTATTATTTTTAAATAAATAAATAAATAAATTAAAAAAAAAAAAAAAAAAAAAATGGAGACATGAATAGAGTGAAGACATGTTTGGTTCAAATTCAAATGGACTTCCTTAGACAATTTGCAAAGACCAAACAACCTTTGAATTTAAAATGAATTCAATTAAATTAGAAATTATTCAAAGTATGTGGCAATTACTTGGTCTAGTTCCACTTTTTTAAAACCCATATATTAGCACTTTTGCTCATAAAAACGTGACCGTATAGACCGTTCCTTTTTTTTTCAAAGCTAAGCTTTGACAGGACATCAAAGCTTAGCTAGACAACTTATTTTTTTAAACAAGTTACTTTTTTAAAATAAATAAACAAATAAAGGAAACAAGCTAAACGTGCAAACATAGCAGCTTAATTAAAGTGAAGTAAAACACAAGATAATGCTACAAACTCTTTTGAGTCTACTTGGACAATTCAGTGTGTGAAAAACACAAGCCAATCCGTTGTAGGATTAAAAAAAAAAAAAAAAAAAAAAAAGAAAAGAAAAATAAAAGTAATGAAAGAACTTTAAGAGGAAACAAAAAAGTGCTTACCAGTCTTGCCGCAAGTCTGCTTCACAGCTGTTGTGTGCTGCGTGACTGTACGAGCGGTACCGTGTGCGTGCATCTACACTTGAATGAGGTGGAGTCTTTGATACCAATTGAAAGTCTTTTGAATACGCTGCTTGATGTCTTGGCTGTTCATAACCAGAATCACATTAAGGTTTATAGACACACGCACACAACACGTTTGGGCTAATTTACACTGTTGACGGGATTAATAAAGAAAAAAATCTACAGTATTTTAGTTTAAAAAAAACAAAACAAAAAAAAAAAACAAACTCACAATAAACCACAAAAAAGGAACTCAACAGTGAACAAAAGAGTTTTAATCGGAACTGCTGACATGTAGTTTACACAATTACATACATAAATACACAAAAAGCTGTTAGGTGTCGTCTGCTTGTCACGCCACGTCTTCCATGTAATCTGCAGCCTGGCTCGTCTGAGACACGCTCACGTCTTGAGTGATCTCTTCAAGCTGGAGAAAAGACCCAGACAAGTCATGAATGGAGGCTTTAATTATAGAAATTATTGATGGAAAAGAAACAAACCATAAAAAAAAAAAAAAAAAAAAAAAAAAAAAAAAAAGTTATGCTCCTCCAGGTGTCAGGTTTAAATTTTTTCCCCACGCATGAGAATTACATTTTGTTCCTACCCACCCCCTCCCCCTTCCCCTATTGCCTGCTTTAACAAATCTCTGTTCCTGCTCATCGTACAATACCCAGCATTATGAGAACAACCGCTGCATCTTTATCAAAGCCACAATCTGATGCCATGTGAAGGAGATCGATCAGGAGTTACCTTGTCACTGAGATCTGGTCCCTCGGCGGAGGCCTCTTCAATCTCCTCACTGATGCTCAGCTCGCTCTTTGAGTTATGACTGTGGAAGAAGTGGAAGAAAAAAAACAAAAAAAAAAAACAAGATTGAAATGTTTTTGACTGAGTAATCTGTTCTTCTCACCTTGTTTTTGATCATTCGTGATCTACAACAGCCGGCTACACACTCAGACAAGTTTGTTTTATATAAGCTGCCTATAACTAAACATGACCCATGCCGAATTTATATATATATATATCCTTTATAATTCGGCATGGGTCATGTTATATATATTTTTGTTTTTTATTCCACTTATACTACAGCAATTTGCCAATTATGAATATGTCTTAAATCTATCAATAAATGCCTTTTTAAACGTTAGTTTTAATGTTCGTCCTGGTTATCTCTTACGTTATAGAAGCTATAAACAGTCGTTCCCTTACCAACCTCCATCCCCCCCACCAACCCTTTCTTGAAGTTAATAAGACAAATGTTCGTTTTAATAACAACATATTTTTATGTTGAATAAAAACAATGTTTACTTATTAACCTTAGATTGTGTCACGTATAGATCACTGAGTTACTATAGAAAATATAACGTATTAGTACAATTTAAATTAAAGCTGCTGCTGCTGTTTAAGCAGAACTGTTACAACACCTTCTGACCAATAAGAGACATTCTAACCTATCTGAAAAATAATCTTTTTAACGGTGATTAAATTAAGACATTTTTATTGCTTTTCTTTTTATTAAACAATGCTACTTGCACCGTTCTGCACGAGGCCCTCACAACTTAATAGTAACATGATTAAATAATGATGAACAGTGTCGCTTTTTTATAAAAAAAAAAAAAAAAGAGACATGTTTATAAAATCTGCCAATATTTTAATATTTCAAATGTATTTTAAATATCTCAGATCAAATGACTGAAACATTCCTTTAGCTGAACTCAATTCGATCTAAATCAGTTTCTGGTTTTTTTTTGTTTTTTTT
This sequence comes from Stegophilus panzeri, assembly GCA_024331685.1. Lineage (NCBI taxonomy): Eukaryota > Metazoa > Chordata > Actinopteri > Siluriformes > Trichomycteridae > Stegophilus > Stegophilus panzeri. The sequence goes on from JANDJT010000148.1 coordinate 18,273,916, forward strand.
TCAACCGTATCCCTTTTTTTTTTTTTTTTTACTTTCAGCTCTCACAGAGGAAATATCAGAAGACACATTGTACAGAGCAGAATGGACTTAACCTGTTGAAGTCATCGTCGTAATCGAGTTCTTCATCTGCTGAGACAATGAAAGGAGGCGTCAGAAAATAGAACGCTATAAACGTGTCGTACGTACTTAAAATAAAACGCACACCCAAACAAATGAACACGGATGAACAACTACAACACATACAAAACTAGAAGTGGCTTAAGAATGAAATGAAAAAGCTCTCACTAGGCAGAGGGGATCCAGTTTTCTCCTTCAGTGTTTTTATATCCTGAAGACCCTTTACTTTTGAGTCTGATGTACACAAGAGAAGAAATGAGAACATTAAAAACCACACTCGGCTGCACAGACGTGCTATCAAGGTTCCCACACCGTGACTGAACACTCACGCTACTTTAATATTTACTATTGTGCTTAATGCAGATATTTTGCTGACTGATGGTGACATTTCTGGTACTTGGAACAATTGTTTTGTGTTCCAGCAGCCTTTTTCCTCTTTCCTCATAAATGGCCTGTTCTTTTGTGTGTCGTTTCTGCATGTACACACACACACACACACACACACACACACACATACATACATACATACACACATACACATATATATATATATATATAACCATGGCTTATACTTTTATCAAAACTAACTGAAAACCATTTTTAATCACGTTTGGTAATTCATCATTATCAAATTCTAATACTGAATGAACAGAGTAAACTGAGTAGACTGATTAAATGTTAAGACATTGGTGACATTCTATAATAAATTATAAACCAATTCCAACCCATAGTCTTTCCTAAAATTCAATGTGAACAAATCCACAGAAAAAGAAAAAAAAAAAAAGAAAAAGAAAAAAAAAAAAAGAAAAAGAAAAAAAAAAGAAAAAAAAAAGACACCACTAATAGCTAACGCTGGTCATTTTGCTCTTGAAGTAGCAGCATAACGCACGATTTCGAAAAAGAAACATCGACATAAAGCTCTAAAATTAGAAACACAGCACGCGAAGTAATACTCGGTCAGTAATAACGTTCTGCATTTCCCAGTCCACCTCATTCCCCTGTTTCTGAACATGCTTCATAAAAAAACCGCATTTAAATGCACATTACATCCATTACTGATGCGTTTTTAATCATTTTTTAATACTAATGAATAATTTTTATCATAAGGCTCTCTCTACTTATTTTAATATTGTCCAATTAACCTGAACCACGCTGTCCTAAATTATAATCCTATCATCCTGGACATCTTAATATTAATTAAATGACAGATACATGCATTTAATTTGAACTACCGTTATGTTTATTTTGTTACAGTAGTATGCTTTATGTATATACAGTACTGTACATAAGACTTTAAAGTGATGATGACTTCAAAAAGAATGAAATTAAATCATTCTACTTAAAAGAAAAATACTACAATGTGCGGTAAACGGTAATAAAACTAAACAAACTCGATATTTGATGTGACGACCCTTTGCTCCCCCCCCGCCCCAAATAGTAGTCTCAGGTACAATTAGTGTAGTTTTATAAGGAAATTAGCCTGTAAGTTTTACTGCGCAGCTTGCAGAACCAGCCACAGTTCTTCTGGAGACTTTGACTTTTGCACTTGCTTCTTTGTTTTTGAAGCAAAACCCAGCAGCCTTCATTATGTATATATTTTTTTTTCTTTTTTTTTTGTGTATGAAACGTGGTCTCTTACACAATATCCTGCTTTCTTCAATAACATACAAACATCGTTCTGTAACATTACTATTTCGGCAAAGTGATGTCTTCAGAGCTAAAATGTTTTTGTACTGACTCAATAATGCAGAATTCATCAAATAAATTATAACAATAATTTGTACAAAAAAAATAGGATGCCTAAGACTTTTGTACAGTACTGTATGCATCGTAAATACTTTTTAAAACCTCAATGAATACATCACTTTAAATTTTATGGAAAAATTAATTAACCAAACTACATGACACCTGTTCTACCTCAGGATTTTTGTGGTCAACACAGCTCTGTGCACCATTTCCTCATACTTGCCCACTCCCTTAAATATGTATGTCTTTGAAATGCTATCCATCCATCCATCCATCATCTATTTATATATCCATCTATCCATCCATCATCTATTTATATATCCATCTATCCATCCATCATCTATTTATATATCCATCCATCCATCCATC
>JANDJT010000148.1:18303289-18319350 GCA_024331685.1 Stegophilus panzeri
TGTATACTTGTGGATATCAATCCTTATATACTGTATACTTGTGGATATCAATCCCTATATACTGTATACTTGTGGATCTCAATCCCTATATACTGTATACTTGTGGATATCAATCCTTACATACTGTATACTTGTGGATATCAATCCTTATATACTGTATACTTGTGGATATCAATCCTTACATACTGTATACTTGTGGATATCAATCCTTACATACTGTATACTTGTGGATATCAATTCTTACATACTGTATACTTGTGGATATCAATCCTTATATACTGTATACTTGTGGATATCAATTCTTACATACTGTATACTTGTGGATATCAATCCCTATATACTGTATACTTGTGGATAACAATCCCTATATACTGTGTATAGCAGACACAATTATATGGATATCATGACTGTGTGTGTGTGTGTGTGTGTGTGTGTGTGTGTGTGTGTGATGGTGGCAGGTCGCAGGTGAATGCCATTTAAACGCTAGCCTGTCGCTTCTTAAAATCTAAGCAACCGCACCTGTTGTAGCTACCATCGTTAATGTAATAGATGCAGAATTGAATTATGCATTAACAGAAAGGAGATGTGTCTGATCACGACAGTACTGTTGTTGTAAATGAAGAGTTTAGACAGGTATTTGTCCTAGAGATAGGCTGCACATTTGACAATAGCCTCGAGGAAGCCTTCATGACTAAGGTTATCAAGTACCAACTGCTCAGGGGTTTACAGCTGGCGACAAGGAGAGATAAACAGCCAGCAAAATGGCAGCAGCCATATATAGAGAAGGAGCTGCTATTTATATCCTTGATAATATTGATACAGTCCATGTTTTAACTGTAGGATGATGAATGTTTCTGCATTCTGCATCTCTATTATTTATATCCCGCATTACTACTTTGCTGAGTGGATATAAATAAATTGTTTATGGCCATGTGTGTGTGTGTGTGTGTGTGTGTGTGTGTCATTACCTCCTGTGTGAGGCATAGTTGCCTGTAATGTGCCCGGAGCCATCGCAACCTGGAGTAGGACACCTGAAAGAGGCAGGAACAAGCACACAGTGAGAACTTCTACTCAGCACAGACGTAAACAAAATGACTTAACCATGATATCACAAAGACTTACTTTAAATCCTGTGAGTTTGCTGTCATCATACTACGCATACCTTTATCAGCTAACTGGCAGCTAGAGAGTCTGGGGTGAAAATTCAACTAGAGTTAACGGACACTTAAAAAAAAACAACAACAACAACAACAACAACAACAACAACAACAGTTCATATGGCAATTATACAGCAAGTCTCACGTTCACTCACTCATAAACCCTCTTATTAGAAAATGTGTGTAAAGTTAGTCTTCTTACGTGAGGAGTTCTTTCTTGCTTTCTTTGCAGGGAGCATATTTGTGTTTAGGGCTGGGGAGGGACACCTCAGCCGGGTACTGCTGATTCTCCAGCAACTCCTGGAAAGGGTCCAACTCATCCTAGCAGGTCCAGAAAAACTCAATAAAGCACTTATACATAATAATGCTGCTTATGTATATGGATCAATCCTAGTGCTGTATTAAATTACATTCAGTTGGGATTTTTCATTCAAAATCCTTTTCAGTCAAGGACTGGATATCAATGAAGAACAATTTACTTGATTGAATTTGCTTGATGAAATGTCTTTGGTACTAAAGTTTCAATTGACTTCAACAAAATTTGAAGTAATTAAAGTTGTAAATAAAAGCAAGTCGGCAAAAACACTCAGCAAGCACTTCTAGTCTTAACCACTAGATGTCTCTAAAGATCTTTTGCTAGAATGGTGCCCAATCCTCTGTCTTCTCCTCCCTGGATTTTATTTCCCGACACACACCATATGTCAAAATGTAAAATATGACATATATCTCGTATCTGCTTTATCTGCTGCCCCATTAAAACCTGAGAGATTACTCTCTTCCACTAAAGTGCATGGTATATGGCAGCCAACTAAACACTAGCAGATCCTGCTCTACCATCCATCTGTATAAATTCCAATAAAGCAGCACTGCTCCCAGGTGGGATCTGGAGGCTGTACCTCTTTATGGTCCTCGTCCAGGCTCTTAATCTTGGTGTAGTCCACTGGCAGGTCCCAGCAGTCTGGGCCCATCTGGTAGCAGCGGCTATTGAGCAGTGCTTGCCGCTGGGGGGACATGGGCTGCAGCGGCGTGAGCACCGTGCCCTCACCCATGCCCCCTGCACGACCCACGCTCAGGTCCAGAGTCCCGTTCTCCTCCACCTCCTGCTCCTCTGGACTCTGGACAGGAGACCGGAGGAGACAAAGAGCATAGAAGCATGAAAGAAGGCAAGAAAAGGAAAAGAGCACGAGAGAACCGGAGAAGAGAGGAAGGAGAGGAGAGGAGAGGAGAGTGGGAGGAGAGAATAAGAAAGGAGAGGAGTGATGTGATGTTGAGTTGGAAAATGGAGGAGAGAGCTGAGAATGAAAGGAGAGGAGAGTAAGATGAGACAATAGAAAAGCAGATTTGAAGAAAAGAGAAAAGGAAATGTACATATAACATGACCGAAATGAAAATAAATGAATTTAAGAATGTAAAGAGGTAAGATATAGGTAAGATGGCCAGAAGATGGTGAAAAGGAAGAAGAAAGGTGAAAAGATGAATAAAAAGTGAGTGGTGGAGAAGAGGAAATAAAAAGAGAAGACCGAAAAGTAGATTAAATGAAAAGATGAAATAAATCAACAAATGGAAAAGAGAAGAAAAAAAACAACAACACATTAGTAATGGTAAAGAGGTGATATACGTGGCAGAGGGAAGGGTGGGGCAGAAAGAAAGAAAGAAAGGAGAAGAGAAAGAAAAAAAATAGGAGCATGATCTTGCACCATTCACTGTCCTACATCTCCATCTATAGTCTCTCATTAGTGCTCAATTTGAGTCATCCTGTTCTTCGCTTTCTCTACACTACAGTGAGCCCCAGTGTCCTAACAGAGAGGTCACACCCTTCGTACTGAGCCCAAAGAGAAAACAGGCCAAGCCTGGACCAGGGCTGAAAGCACCATCAATCCAACCTGTCTCATACAGAGAAAGAGTGAGAGACATAAAGATTGAGAGACTGGAGAGAGAGACAGAGAGAGAGAGAGAGAGAGAGAGAAAGGATGGGCAGGTGAAAAAGGAGGAAGAGACAGAGGAATAAAAGCAAACGATAGAAAGGGCAGAAGGCTGATACTGCACCAATTCGGTTTCAGCTGTCGGATGCTGCTTCTCACCGTTTGCATTATCTCTGCATTCAGTGTGTCACTAAAGAAATCAGGAGCTGTTCATCACACAATGGCATGAAAAACCACACCTTTTACACCCACTCGAGCTATACACTAACACTGCATAGAAAGAAAACTAACTGAGAATAACTCAGAGGCATTGAAATCAATTTATCATGCAGTCAGAGCAACACAGAAAAAGTCCTTGTGTGTGAAATAAAGAGTGAACCAGGGTCAGAGACGCTGAAGTAAAAGGTAGTATTGATAAAAAGCAAGAAGGTGTGTAATTGAGAAGTACTGAGAAGTATAGAAACACAGAAGTAGAAAATCAAACCACGGGTAGAGGAGCCTTTGTGTGTGTGTGTGTGTGTGTGTGTGTGTGAGAGAAAGAGTGTGTGTATGTGAGAACAGGTGCTGGAGGCTCACCTGTGCGAGGAGCTCGGGGCCTTTAGCGCTCAGGCTCTGGGGCATCTCTCGGCAGCGCGTGGACAGGTTGAGGATGGCCGTGGCGGCCATGTGAGCGGCCTCCATGTCGTGCGTGTAGTCAAAGCTGCTCTTGCTGCAGGTGCTGCTGGCGCTGCTTCCTCCTCCTCCTCCTCCTCCTCCTCCTCCTCTCCCTCCTCTTCCTCCCCCACAACTCAGACTACTGCCGCTGCTGCTGGGAGCATAGCTGCTTGTTGTACTGCTGGCCGGACTCGAGGTCTTACAGTACCGCTTGGCTGTCAAACACACACACACACACACACACACACACACACACAAATTTACTGTCATATACACAGTAAGCACAGTAACATACGAGATATGACAGATGACATGAAATAAAGTGCATGTAAATAGAGTTAAAACAAAGTTGGAAAATTATAGAACAACAGATGAATAGATGGGTAGAGAGGTAGACACCTACAAGACTCGCTTAGTGGATGGTCTGATGTTCCATGATGAATGCTGAGAGCAAATGAGTCTGAGAGAGAGAGAGAGAGAGAGAGAGTATGATAGTGCATTTACATTTTGCAAACAGACAGCAGGAAATAAACATATATTGTTCAACTTTCAACACGACTTTTGAATTCATACTATCTCCTTTGTCTAACAAAAACAACATTCATTAATAATAAGGTATGCTCTTGATATTAATATTAATGCTCTTCAATTAATGTACATTTATCCGAAATACTCAATATTCTTGTAACAAATGCATTTTGGTGGATTTTTAGTAATTACGTTTGTTCTTGCCTGTAGTCTTATTTTAATGGTCTCTCTTACTCAACTTTTTCCGTGAAAAGAAAAAACAAAAACAAACAAACAAACAAAAAAAAAGGTTCAAGATCAGGAGCCAAGTTTCAAATGTAAAAACAAAACAAAACAACATTTGATGTAAGACTGAGACTGAGATTTAGACTGAGAAAACTAACTTACTGTAAATTAGACATATATATATATATAAGTGAGTCTTTCTAGTAGTTTTACTCATATGGGCCAAACCTCCAGTGGGAATGGTGTATTTACTCACTGACTGATTCCCACATTTGAACCATGCATGAGATGGATTCACTCAGGACATCTATCCATCCATCCATTTTCCATACCACTTCTCATACACAGGGTCGCGGGGAGCCTGGAGCCTATCCCAGGGAACTCGGGGCACAAGGCGGGGGACACCCTGGACAGGGTGCCTCACTCACACACCCATTCACACACTACAGGCAATTTGGAAATGCCAATCAGCCTACAACGCGTGTATTTGTACTCGGGGACGAAACCGGAGTACCCGGAGAAACGTGCACCCATACCTCCCACTCAGGACAACTATACACTAGTTGTTGTATACATCTAAAACAACGACCTTCAATAAACTCTGTCACTGCAATGTTTTTACAAGCATATTTTGACTAATCCCACCTCCTGCATTGGAAAAGGCTAACAGGTCTTACTCATGAGCCATCTGTTGACCGGACAAATGGAGAAAGATGCTCAGTAAAAAGGATCTGTCCAACTATGGATAAAATGTCTAGCATGTCTACTGTTTTGTTTCTCTCTATATATCTGAATTTGGAGCAGTCTGCAGTAAATAAAAGAAAACTTACTTTCATTATTTCCACTGATGGTGGAACTGATGATCTAGGGTTATAGCACAGGTTATATATATAGTTACATATTGATATAAGTTTTGTACTTGCAGCCTGCATGACTTGATTGAGACTTAAGAAGCAAGCTATTTATTTTCTGAAGGCCAGAAAACATTTTATGGACCCAAACTCCTCCATCGTCTTTTCATTCAATAAGAACTCACACTGGTGTAAAAAGACAGAAAAAAAAAAAGACTGACCTACACTGATTATTTTAGAATAATGCTTTCACTGCAGCTTGCCAAATATTTGGATATTTTCATCCTTGAGAAAGCAAACACTACAGCGAGACGCTTTTGTGAAAAAAAGAATCTACATACAGTAAGCTGATATTGTTCAGTGCTGATGGGTGAAATTTGTCTTTTTCGATCAAAAAGCTTTTTTTTTTGCAGAATACTGATGCATACTGATGGTTATTTCACTCCCAGCTGTTACCCCAGTTACCCCCAGAAGATGTTGCCTAACCAAACTCCCAGAAACGACAAAGTTTAATCAGGTTGCGCTCACCATCATATCCTCTTGGTGAAGTGTCTCGTCCGTGGCTCCTCTGTGTAAGCGAACGCTTGCTGTAGGCGTGAGGCTGGCCGTCGTAGCCGCCTCCATAGTCGAAGCTGGTCTTGGAGTACTTCTCCAGCTCCTTGGCTAGATTGGAGCGAGGCGTGCTGGTGGAGACGTTATTTTTGTAACCATACTGTGGGATCTCCAACTGTTTCACAAAGCACATAGGCCTGGAAGATAATCATCGACACAGGCGGGAGGGGAAAACCCGGCCTGGGCATCAACGGAACTAGCACAAGTCTAATTAGCTCAGAGACGCTGTTATGAGTTTATGATAACACTTCAGCGTCGTACTGCTACTCTGAATTTGAGAGTATGTCAACTGGGTGATTCTGTGCATTGTTTGTTCTGCAGTAAATATCTCTACAGCAGAAAACTGTGATTCTTACTTTCGAGCATATAATATAGAATATATTAACATATTTTAAGAAGTACTGCAAAACAATATATGCTTGAAAGTATGCGAACCCTTTAGAATTTTCTATATCTCTGCATGAATATGACTTAAAACGTCATGAGATTTTCACACAAGTCTTAAAAGTAGACCAAGAGAACCCAATTAAACAAATGAGACAAAAATATTATACTCTGTCATTTATTCATTGAGGAAAATGATCCAATATTACATACCTGTGAGAGGCAAAAGTATGTGAACCTCTAGGATTAGCAGTTAATTTGAAGGTGAAATTAGAGTCAGGTGTTTTCAATCAATGGGACGATGATCAGGTGTGAGTGAGCGTCCTGTTTTATTTAAAGAACAAGGATCTATCAGAGTCTGATCTTCACAACATGTTTGTGGAAGTGTATCATAGCATGAACAAAGGAGATTTATGGGCACCTCAGAAAAAGAGTTGTTGATCAGGCTGGAAAAGATTGCAAAACCATCTTTAAAGAGTTTGGGCTCCACCAATCTACAGGCAGACAGATGGAGGAAATTCAAGACCAGTGTTACCCTCCCAAGGAGTAGTCGACCAACAAAGATCACTCCAAGAGCAAGATGTTTAATAGTTATTGAGGTCAAAAAGGAATGCAGGGTAAATTCTAAGCAACTAAAGAACTCTCTCACATTGGCTAATGTTAATGTTCACCATCTGGGGAACACTGAACAACAATGGTGTGCATGGCAGGGTTGCAAGGAGAAAGCCACTGCTCTCCAAAAAGAACACTGCTGCCTGTCTGCAGTTTACTAAAGATCACATGGAGAAGCCAGAAGGCTACTGGAAAATGTTTTGTGGATGGATGAGATCAAAATAGAATGTTTTGGTTTAAATGAGAAGCGTTATGTTTAGAGAAAGGAAAACACTGCATTCCAGCATAAGAATCTTATCCCATCTGTAACACATGGTGGTGGTAGTATCATGGTTTGGTCCTGTTTTGCTGCATCTGGCCCAGGACGACTCGTCATCATTAATGGAACAATGAATTCTGAAGTATACCAGCGAATTCTAAAGGAAAATGTCAGGACATCTGTCCATGAACTGAATCTCAAGAGAAAGTGGGTCATGCAGCAAGGCAATGATCCTAAACACACGAGTCATTCTACCAAAGAATGGTTAAAGAAGAATAAAGTTAATGTTTTGGAACAGCCGAGTCAAAGTCCTCACCATAATCCAATAGAAGTGTTGTGGAAAGACCTGAAGCAAGCAGTTCATGTGAGGAAACCCACCAACATCTCAGAGATGAAACTGTTCTGCACTGAGGAACGGGATAAAACTCCTCCAAGCCGATGTGCAGGACCGATCAACACTTACCCCAAACGTTTATCTGCAGTTATTACTGCACAAGGGGGTCACACCAGCTACTGAAAGCAAAGGTCCACATACTTTTACCCCTCACAGATATGTAACATTGGATCATTTCCGTCAACAAATAAATGATACTAAAGTATATTTTAGGTCAAATTTATGCAAAAACATAGAAAATTCTAAAGGGTTCACAAACTTTCAAGCACCACTGTACTTATTTCTGGATCATTTTCAGAGCGTATACATCTACAAACGTTTGTGTATTTTAATCTGTATGTATATAAACTGCCATCTCCATATTTATTCGTCCCCCTTCGTAAAAATCGATATTTAAGATGAAATATTGAAACATATTTCATACTTTGACAACCATATAGATTATTTAAACACAATCTCAAGCAAAAAATGCCTTTTTTTTTTTTTTTTCAAGAAATGTATTGGACCCTCTGATCTTCTTTGTCTTCCTTACCATTATTTATATTCAGCATGTAGGCAGTATGTTCATGTATTCCTCTTACTGGGAAATTAATATTATTATTATTATTATTATTATTATTATTATTATTATTATTATTTTAGTTCTACCTGATTATGATTAAAGCTGTAGTACCAAACTTTTTTGGGTTAAAAATGAACAAAAATCAACTATTGAGCAAGTACATTAAAAAAAATCAGTATTCAGAACTGTCTCCTTACATTACCTCAATTCGCAACAGTAAGCTTATAATAATGATTTATAATTTGTTCTGCCAGCTCAGATTCCATGGGAAACATCAGTTTGATGTCATCCGCCTTTGCGTGGTTACGTGATGTCCGTAAACAGAAAAAAGAAGAGCTACTATATCACGTGTGTGGGTGCTGAGGATGATTTTTATATTTCAAACAGAGATGGCGATAGAGAGGCAAAAGATTACTACTGCAGCGTTAATGATATTTTATTTGCCAGTGTATTTGATATATATATATATATCTATATATACCTGATATGTGCAGCTCAATAACCATTTGTCTCTGTTGTGTTGTGCTCTTTCTTTTCCACATGATGATGGATAATGATAGGATTTTACATGTGTGCAACCATATATTTATACCACAGGGAAGCATGAACTAAAGTTCCTGGAAACTGAATGCAAATCATTCAGTTTGAATTTTGCATTCATTTAAAACATGCTTTAGAAGTTCCATCCATTGGAGAGGAAGTACTATCACTAAACAGCGTTTTGTACAAGACTGATTTTTACTAGAGAAAACAGTACTGCTTGTGCTCTTGAAACGTAGCACTAATTATGGAGTATGTATGTGTGTGTTACAGTGTGGGATTGATTGCAGTCCCAGGTCTGTGTGTGTGTGTGTGTGTGTGTGTGTGTGTGTGTGCAGCAGCCATACCTCAGCACGCGATCAGATGCCTGATTGGACTTGGTTCCGTCACTCGATTGGTGCTTCTCCTGAACTTTAGCAATCTTCTCAGCGGCTGCTATAGGACATCCTGAGAGACTGAAAGACCAGGAAGACAACCGTTTCATTGGTAGCACACTTTACACGCACGCGCACACACACACACACACACACACACACTGAATGCAAATCCACATAAACCCCCACATGACTACAAGGCTTGTACCAGTCAGTATATTCAATTGCTTCCACTGTATGCACAAACACTGTATATGTGGGGGAACAATAAAAAAAATATAAATTATGCATGTTCTATCTATAGCATGAAGGCTCAGTGTTACAGATATCTGGACTTTTATACAGTTATCTGGTTGTCTGTCTTCAGTGAGATCCTGCCAACTGCAGCGCTGCCACACAGAGCTACAAAATGGACAACGATCCTTCTCTCACTCTGTTTCCCCACCTCACTTCCTCTTTTCTCTCCTTACATCCCTTTGCCTGTGTGTTCTTCCTTTTTATTTTTATTTATAACACATTGTTTGCACAACACACACACACACACACACACACACATCAACCATCCTTAAAAATAAGCATCTGTGGAAGAGATGAAGACATGCTGTATAAACTATACAGTTCTGCACACTTTATGATTTAGTGGGGAAAAAAAAAAAAGAAAAAAAAGTTGAGTGGCAGACAGAAGGACTGCCGTCAATATGCCGAGTTGCTATGACAACTGAGAGAGCGCGCGCAGAAGCCATATATACAGACACATACATATCGTATACTATGCCTGGTATATATGTTATTTTTTTTCACGTTTTATTTTTTCTCCCCCCCCACCCCATATCTCAACCTGTTTAATGCCGGCACTGTGGGTGTGAGCTTGTCCCACAGGACCTGTTCCATATAACGTGGCCTGCAGCGGCTGTGAGTGTGAGCCTGTGTCTGCGAGATCAAGAGATCACAGCATGATGAGGAGACATGCACCTGAGCTGTGTGTGTGGGTGTGTGGGTCAGCACGCCGAGGAGATGGTATAATTGTGTCTTATTCTGCTTTGTGTCCATTAATACAGTTTAATAAATCCTAAAACAGTTGATAATTGCATCAAATCTTAATAGGTAAAAGTAGAATCGTGACAGCGTGTACAATAGTTTTAGTAAAAAAAAAAAAAAAAAAAAAAATCTAAATAAATACACGCTTTACAATGAAACTAGAGTTTGTACAGCACAGTCTCCATTGCGGCTACTAAATAATTCATAGTAGTTACTCAATACAATGTTTGAACATTAATAACTGCATTTTAAACAATGACTAAAGGATTTATACCATGTCACCTCTCTTGGCAAGTCTCAGACGCCTTGACAACGATGCACAAATCTATCCGTTCATTCACACCTCCCTGCTCAAACAGTGGTCTTTCCTAATGTCCAGACAAACCGTTTTTAAACAGCCTGAGCCTGCGATAGCACTTAACCAACAGCGCTTCCAGCCCCTTCAGCTCTTCAGGTGCACTGACTCACCTGCGGTGCGAGTTCCTGTTGCTATTAACGTGGCCGCGTCCCGAGCAGCCAGGCGTCGGGCACTTTAGAACATTCTCATGCATTGCAAGAACTTTGGAAAGACAGGAGAAGACAGGAGAAGGCCAGAGACAGTGAAGGTTAGGAGCACTCAAGGTGGAACAAAAGAGCTTTGCTTTCAATTAGACTGAATGAGTTTGAGTTAGCTGTTTGAAAACAGTTGGCATAATGTGTTCAGGGTGAGAACAGTGAAAGATAAATAAGTCAGGGCATGCAGAAAAGAGATCATGCAGCCATATGCAGAGATGTGTTAGTAGCAGGCGACGGTACGATTCACTCAGTACATGCTAATAAAGAAGTGATTTTCCAGACACGACCAGAACAAATGGATTTTACCTTCTGAAGTGGAAGTTCACCAAGCTTTCAAAAGAAAAACTCACCCACGTGTACGCAAATCTTTGCGATGAGGTCTATTACTAAAAAAATTTGGCTAAGAATGTTCAGCATTATTTATAGTGGTAGTTATCTGGGTCAGGATGGAGATTTGATATTCGGTATAGGAAATATACTATACTAAACTATATGAGTATAATATAAGTACTAAATATAATATTATACTAAATATATAAGTTTGTTCACTTGCAAATTCGCACAACTCGAAGTTACTGCCACGTAGGAAAACTTATGCTAATTTGGAAGCACTAATGCATAACAATTTCGCTTAGTAAGCAGTTTTCATGTAACACGAACCAGCATTAGCACATACGTAGCTGTGTTCACAAAAGCAGGTAGTAAGTACATTTGATCAACTGGAATTCATTAGAAATGAAATGTGCACTAAAATATCGAATTTAAGTTTTGAAGAATTAGTTGAACTTGACTGTTAATTTCCACAATTGCACATTTGAGCTGATTTGTGGAAATAAAAGTCAGTAAAAGTCAGCCATGCACTCATAACAACCTTTTTCTTTTACAGTGCAGAATCTAAATCTAATCTTTAGGTGGCTTGTGATGTGTCCTGCAAAAAAAATCCCCTCAATTCCCTCTCATCAGCAACACCAAGACATGCAAAGGTATCCAACGCACGGTAAAACACACAAACAAGCCGCTTTCTTAGCAGTCACACACTCATTTGTGAAGAGGCATGGACAGGAACTGAACAGCAGCACATACACCAACCATTTCAGGCAACAAGCACGTCAAAGAAAGGAGCACCCCCATACCAGCCGGAGGTGTAACTACACCCAGGACCATTACAGCATGGCAGGACCTTTTTCACAACAAATGTGTCGTCATATCCGTTAATGAGTAATAGCGTTCCGGTTGCCATTTTGAACATTGTTTAGTTAGTGAAGTGCATGAACAACAGCGAACGGTATATTCCAGATTAAACAGTAAATAGCTAGCTACATTTTTTCACACCTGGCTAGCTAGCTTACCTAGCACAGTTGCTAATGAACACAGCACCAATAAACAATAGCATTAGCAACAATCAGGGTATGTTCAGGTGATATCCCCCACACTGCTAGCTTTTCTGATTTCATCCCACACACACACACACACACACACACACACACACACACACACACTGCTAGCTTTGATCTGACCATTCAAATTGCCAGTGCTTTTTCAAGTAGTCAGATTTTACAGACTTACATGCCTCTTAAAATGGTCGCTCTCATCCCAGCAAATTGCACAAAGCCATTTTTTTCTCACAAGCACATCAGTGGGAAATGAGCGAAAGGTCAAGTACAGCTGTTTCCTTGAATTATTTGTGCACTGAATGATGCGGCAGCGATTACAGCTCTATTTGCTGCCATTGTTCACTATCCCACCGGACTTTTTTGAAACGCTACTACTTAAGCTTCTGCATTCATAAACACAGAAGTGTGAAAAAGGTCCATGAATGAGCCACAGCATGTCTTTATTGTTCTTACTTTCTGGTGGTACGCGGTCTTTGTGAGGGCAGCCGGACAGACTTCTGTGGTGTGGGTACAGGCCTGTGACGTGGCCCGTGCCGTCACACCCTGGGGTGGGGCACTTGCTCTCTTTTTTCTCACCTCTTGAAGGATCTGCAGAATAAAGAAAGCATTTTAACATACTGTTACATTCCTAATTCCCCTTGAAATCATTAGAGATAAGAGAATCTCCTTTTTGGAAACGCTTTTCAACTGGTTTATGAAATCGGCTTGCGTATTAACTCTCCAAACAGGATCGCATAAAGAGAACCGGCTAAATTGGTGGCATACTCAGTGAATACACTGTTTTTGTTGCACTCCTTGGAATAAAAACTCCACATTTGTTAGCTCATACTACCCAAGGAATTTCATAAAAAATGCATGGATATAACGCATAATAACTAGACCTGTGTCAAAGCAGCTAATAAGGCTTTTCTTCTTAAGAATGTACCATCTTCTATACTCTAAAAAGACTCCAAGGATGCTCTTAAAACTGAGTTCACTTGGATTATGGTTCACGAAGCCACTTACCAAATCATATCTGTAATATGAACCAAAACATTTGCCCATGTTCAGTACTTTGGAACAACATTTATGTGTGGTGGTCTGGGGAAACATCTTGGAATGTCTGACATTGATTTTATTTAGACTATATTCTTACCTTTCTGTCTGCAAAGTCCATGCTAGCTAATGCGCCAGTTCAACAAATGCAGCAGTAAATGCAGACAGTCTGCTTAAAGGTATCTATAACCTTGCTAGTTAAGTTCTCACACAGTGAATGCCAGGCTTTAATCAAGTTGTTGTATAGCCACATGCCATAGCAAAATAATACAGAGTCTCAAAATGCCCATGATTGTCATATCACAGCAAACCAGTGACTACATTTCCTATCCTGCACTGCGGCCTACAAACATGGCCACCATGGACTGCAATTCTGTCACGAGATCCACGTAATGTAGGTTAGGACGGATGCAAGTGCAGATAAGCGCTTTTTAATCAAGAGAGGCAGGCAGACAAATCCCAATCATGAGACAATAGCCTGGTCATGAAACAGGCAATAGGTCAGGCGATCTGTAAACAGGCACGAACTAGGCAAGGCAAGAATCGAGAACGAGAAACGAGAAACAAGATCAATGAACATGAAACAAAAACGAGGAAACAGGGTATAAACGCTCGGTACGGTGATAACACTCAATACTTCGCAAAGTCATTGTGTTCAAACAGTCTCTTTATACTGTGAATTTGATGCAGGTGTGCGTGATTAGAACGGATGCGAGTGTTCTGGGAATTGCGGTCCATGGCGGCCATGTTTGTAGGCCGCAATGCAGGATGGGAAACGTAGTCACCGGTTTGCTGTGATACGACAAAGATACTCTTGCGCCATCGCATCATCATCAAAACAAAGCAGAGCGCTTACACAATCTGTAGAGACAACAGCGGACAAAGTTTCAAAAAATATTTAAATGATTCAATTAATAATAACAAGAAATTATTCAGAAATAACTAAAATAATGAGCGGATATTTCACCACTGATGTAAGAGAAAATAGAGATGATGATGAGGCTCGTGTTTAAATGCTGCAGGTGACTTTTTCATTTCCTGTTGTAAACATAGAATTCGTTACAATTTGACAGTAATGATGGAAATGTAGCAGTAGGTGGGAAGTCTTTCAGTGGAACTGGAATGAAATCTTTGAATGAGATTTTCTTTCCCTTTTGAGTAAGTGGTAATCAGTATTGAAAAGGATATAAATACGAATTTCAGGTCAATGATACCACTTTCAAGCCTGTAGTTTTTGGAACTATATATGGAGTATCGTAGAAAATGTCAAACGTTCACTATGTGACAGGTTTTTCCAGGCCACCACACAAATATCATTAATCATATCTATCATTAGACTATAATCAGTTTTGGCTATACAGCTCATGTGTGTTACAGGTGACAGATCCACGTTCATTAAACTGGTAACAGATACGGTTGAAATACTTATAACCTAATTAAATTAATAATCCCACATTCGTTAATATTTATCAATAAACCTGGTGGTATGGTTGAATGAGAAAGCATTTATTCTTGTAATACTTTCAAAATGTTTAAAGTTAAGTCTAATGAAAGTCAATGTTGTTGGTTTTTTTTTTTTTTTTTTTTTAAATTTTATATAGACCAGTGTCCATGGTGCTTACAACTCATAAGCCCAGTTTCCTCAAAAATATCAGAGATCTTTGTATGTCCTGATTGTAACGACTGAGTATTTGCAAAAAAAAAAAAAAAATGCTTTAAGGAAGCTTTGAAATGTAGAAGAAATAGAATTTTCTGTCGTTTTGTGTTTAGCATCATAGTCACTCTGATCCTTTTTTTTTTTTTATTAAAAAGTTTTGCTAATTGCTTTTTCGTGATTAATTATGATTACTCTCATGAGTGCTCTCTCACTTTGATACTAACAACTGTTTTGATGATCAACTAATCTGCTGATTGCTGTTTCAATTAATCATCTAAAAAAATACCAAAGTTTTTCTTAATCAAGATTAATTATTATTATTATTATTATTATTATTATTATTATTATTATTATTATTATTATTATTATTATTATCTTGTGCAAAGCGCTCTCGTTAGCTAGGCTGGCTAACGTTCTACCAATGTATGGATTTTTTTTTCTCAACCAAACGCTACTCCAAGTTATACCTCTTGTATCTTGCCATTGCTGGATCATAAATTTTTTACCTTGCAGCAGTCAGTACCATCCTCATGTATATGAGGATATACATATACAAGGACAGAATTCAAAAGGTGAGCTTAAAAATGTAAGTGGAAAGAAATTTTACGTCCTTCTTGAAAAATCATCATCACCTTGACATTCTAGGCATTTATCTCACAAGAACTGTGGAAATCCAGAAAAGTGTCATTCCTTCAGTATCTGTCAGACAATAGAGGTTGTCTCATACTAAATCAGTTACTGTACGGGCACAGAACTCTCTTAAAAGTAAAAGCAAATACTTTGTTTTACTTTGACATGATCTTGATATTAGAGTTATGTATCCACATATTAAAAACCTTTAGGCAGAAAAATGTGTGGTTTTTATTTTATTTTTAATTTTTTTACATTTACAGTAGTACACTGAGAGTTTTTAGCATGAACAACAGTTTTCTGAATCATTAACTTCTTATGCTCCTATCTGAAATCTAATACTTCTTGTCCAATAACTACAATACATGGAAAACAGTGCGACAATAATGAAGCTAATATAAGGTTTATGAGTGTGGAACCATCCATACTTCACTGGATGTTAATAGTGTTTGTATTGTTTTGTTACAGTATCGCCTAGAAATGCTTCCTGACCATCCAGACTGCGACTGATCAACAATATCTTTATTTACGACGTCACTGGCACCATCACAATTCTGCACTGGATGTATCTCACCAAGAACTGGGCCTGTATTAAAGTTTATAGAAAATGCAACTTTAAGCTACTGAACGTCTTTGAATGTGTTGAATTCCATATTTACACTGACCCCCGCCCCATCC
>JANDJT010000148.1:18319561-18337650 GCA_024331685.1 Stegophilus panzeri
ATATATATTGTTTTTAGAAATGTTTAACTTATATAATACTTAGCAATAAAACCTTCATAAATGAAGATTACACATTTTATTTCATTTTTATTTATTAAGAAATGAATTTTTCAACCAGCAGACCTCGGGAGCAGAGAAAAATGAGTTTTGCTAACTTTTAAAGTGCCCCTATTAAGCGTTTTCACATATTACCTTTCATGTAGTGTGTTATATAGCTGTTTGTGAATGTAAAAAGTCTGCAAAGTTTCAAAAATCAAAGAGTAATTGTCTCCCAAAAGAACGAGCCCGATTCCGAACAGCCTGAAACGAGTCGTCAGTAACTCCAGACTTACTTCCTGCGCAAACCTACGTAGGTTTGTAACAAAAAAACCCCGCCTCTGATCTTCATTAGCCGCTCACGAACAACGTGTACTTTGACCCGCCTTTGTTGTTGCCGTAGTATCCGAAGCACGAGCTGAAAGGGCACAGCCCTCTTCCGGAAAGAGGGCGGGGAACAGCAGCTCATTTGAATTTAAAGAGACACACAAGAAAACAGCCAAAAAGGGGCATTTTTAGCATGACATAAAAATGATCCGTGGGGTATTTTGAGCTGAAACTTCACAGACACATTCTGGGGACACCTGAGACTACATCTTGTTAAAAAAAAAAAAAAAAAAAGAAAAAAAAAAAAGGGCATAATAGGTCCTCTTTAAGTATTTATTTTAAAATGGCTTTATTATTATATTTACTGATGCTTACTATTCTATTAGCAAAGATTTACAATCAATCTTTAATTAGTAAACAATGTATTACTTGCTTATAAATAGAATGTTTTCAAACCTTTAATTAAATTGTTACCAAAAACCCTAACAGTAGTGAAAAAATGATTGAAATGAGTCTGATGTCATGCTTTATCTCTAAACACAGTAATAACTTGCTGCTGTAGGTCTGAGCATTGCAAACACTAGTCAAGGTTTTCTCTTTAACATTATCAGCCTCGATATGAAGAATGACCTATTGTACAATCCCAGTTTCATAACGCTTCATTAGCTGCTCTGGTCATGCATGTGCAATAGCTAAACCTAGTTGGTTTTCCAATGAACTGCTGCAATCTGACTGAAATATGTAGTGTTTAGATATTGCTGCAAGCTTCATAGACTGAGCAATGGAGGTAAAGTCATGACATATATTACAATGGGCAGTATCCAGAGGTGAGCAGAGAATGAGAACACCATAACGACCCTTTGCAAAACGTTATGCTGATACAGTCTGGCAGATTCTTACGGATGATAATAAGAGCACATAGCATAGCTGTGTCTCTCCCAGAGGAGGTGGGTGTGAATCAAAGTAGTTTTGGAGAAATAGGCCATGGACAGAATTGCTGTCCTAACAGGCCGTGCAGATTGCCATTACTCATGCCTGACAAGGCAAGCCTCTGATGTTACTGTGCAGGCCTATTTTAACAATGTAAGCTGCTGCTGCTACTGCTGTCACTGCCACTGCAATCTGAGCGTCGGAGATCGACCAGAATAATGTGTCTGTCTCATTAAAGGAGTCCTGCAGCTAGTACAGACACCACTGGGGTAATGTAGCTAAGACTTAATGCAAAGACAGTTACTCAAACACCTCTGAGGTATAAAAATATGCTACACCATAGCCTCTTTAGACCCTGATTGAGGCATTTTTATTTGCTAAAATGCCTACTGATTGCTTGTAATTGGTTGTTAGAGACTAACCAGTAGCCAATCGAACCAAGTAGAACTTTGTCCCCATGTCATGAAAAGTGCCATTATGGCTACTGTGTCAAAATTTCACTCTTAATCTTAAAAGTGGAAATAGCTGGTGAAAATTATACTTGAGTGAAGTTTTAAAAGTGTCCACACTCAAGTGTACTCAATTTTTTAAGAAGCAAATCATTTTGACTGATCTTCAGCACGGTGTTACACTTCCATGGAAGGATGTACTTTTTCGTTGTAAATTCACAATAAATCTGGAATGTTTTATATATACATTTCCGGCAGTGCATGGTTTTAAGAACTGTCATAAGACCTATTTTTATTAGCTGTGACCCCAGTTTGCCTGATGGTGTTATTTGTGTTTTGTTTTTTTGTGTTATGTCTAAGTTTGTGCTTGTATTTTATGGTGTTTATATTACTTTATGCCATTTTTCATTATTATTATTATTATTATTATTATTATTATTATTATTGTTATTATTTTATTGCGATGGTAAATTAGTGTGTTGTAGCACTTTCTGAGTGATACAACATTTCACAAGAGGCTAGACCAATACATTTTACAAGAGAAAATTTTCCTAGCCCACATAACAGTGACATAGAACTGAGTGATGTATTTCGTTCTGGCATCAGCATTTTTTATTACCTTTAGGGTAATAGGCTCTTCTTGCCCCATCATGGTGTAGTCGGGCTTTACGCTCCTCAGCTCCACTACTCTGCCTGGGGCTGTGCTCCCCATGTAGCCGCTGATGATCCCTCCGAGCCACTGCCTGCTCCGACGCCATCCTATCACGCATGACCTTGGCACGCTCTGATTCCAAAGCGATGGCCTTCTCCAGCAGGGACAGGTTACCCTTGGTGATGTCAAAGGCCTCGTCTGAATGCTCTGATGCCACAGATGTTGTGTCTTCATCCCCTTCTTGGGCGCAGCTTGAGGGGTAACCCCTGGACGCTGGGCTGAGCTGCTCTTCAAGCTTCATCAGGTTCACCATGTCTGAGTAGCTCCTTTCCATTGGTCTCTGAGGCTCCATTTGGGCTTGATGGCAACTCTCATAGCGAGACAGGTGGTGGTGCATCTGGAGCTGTAGGTGCTGCTGCTCAGCCTGGTGCTGCAACATTGTCTGCTCGAGTGGCTGTGTTTCGCTTAGCTTGCGTGCCAGATCGAAGCATTGGTTCCTCAGACATTCCAGACTGCTAAGGCACACGCCTTCCTCGCTCTCTTCGGGCTGGCCATTATGGTGTTCCTGGCCAGGACCAGACTCAGGGTAGCCATCGTCTGGCAGCACAGCTCCGTGACCCTGTGCCAGCAGCTTCAGTGAGTCCACTGTCTCCCGTACCACGTCACTGTCCAGGTCCACACTTAACTCACCCTTCCGTCCTCCGTGCTCGTGACCATCCTCCTCATCCTCATCGTCGTCCTCACCGGCACTGTTGGACGAGCTGCTGTTCATCTCGGACTCCGTCATAGCCTGGTACGCGGCATCCTCCGCTATTTTGCCCAGGTTCAGCAGGGACTTGGCTACAAGCTCATCATAGTTCTCATATTCTTCATTGGTTGTGTTGTTATTGTTGTTGTTGTCTTTCTCAAACATCTGGCTGGGCTTTGATTGTCCACAACTGGAATAACTATTCTCTAAAGTGAGAGTATAAACAATTTACCAGCATATAGGGCATGCTTTGTGTATGTTTCACATAAATTCAGACAGATTGAGAGGGATGTTCCTCTAAAATTGGAACAGAACGCCTTTTCTCTCTGGAGTTTCACAATCGAATGTCAAGACTCTTCCTATTCCAATGGGTGAGTGTGTCGCATACATAAGGGAGATGTGGTCTTAAACATCTCCAAAATCCAAATATATCTGAATGGTAATTACCATTATCATTGTGTTGCACGTACTACCAAGTACAACAGAAATGCAATATCAGAATTGACTGCAGTTTTACCTTAAATCAATGGTAAAGAGATTTTTTTTTTTAAACAAATTGATCTGAGATGTAAATTAAAAAGACAAAAAAAACTCCAAAACACATCCATTGCTAAAGAAACTGTGAGGAAAGTAGTGCCAGAAATCTCCCATTTCTCCTACAGCAATTTTAGTATTGCTCGTATTTGGGACACGGGAGGATGAGAAAGCAGAGATAAGTGGAGGATGCGATGCTCTGCTTCTAGAGCCAGAAATAACCTCAGGAGGAGCCCGTTTCCACGGGCGAGGGGGAGCTGAATGTATCTGACACCTGTAAAATGGCAGTGTGCATGTGAAAGGGGACAAAGTTAATAACTCAGAGAGCTTCCCTCTCTCCGCTGCTTGGGAAGACACTGTCAAAAACAATTGAGGAATTTGGAGTATGAGGCCGAGATGCATACTAAGCAATCAGCGGCTTCAGAAGTTCAAGAGGGGAGCAAAGGGATGTTCCCTGCTCTCAGCCGCGCTGTAGTCAGAATACTAAGTGCTGCTCAACCAGAGCAGACTGCGGAACGATTCAATTGTACTTCAGTCAGTTATGTGGCTTGAAATGAAAACTTTCTCATTCAGGAAAATTAATTATAAAAGACCAATATTGAATGAATTTAGCTGGTGGATTTGGATTTCTTGGATAAAATGTCAATTAATAGCGTGTTGAAACGAGCAGGGTGACAGTGTGACTGAGAGTTTCTAGTTTGCTGGCATTGACACATCTTTGATAGACATGTTGAGAGACAGTAGCAACGCATTCCAGATGTAAATATTCTATCAACTCTGGACCTTTAATTTTCTCGATTCTGTGTGACATAATTATGCAGAGAAGCCAGCCAAGAACCAAACAAGCAGCAAACAAGTTCCTGACTCTGCATTTGTTATTCCAAGACGTAAATATGCTCAAATTAAAGCTGAGTTTAACCTCATAGACATTGTTTAATTTAAAATCTCATGTTGAAATGCAGAGTTCAAACAGTGAAAAATCTGTTATTTATGAAAAGTCTGAATTTAAATGCTAAAAAAAAATAGATAAAAAAATGTCAATTTTTTTTTTTTCACACGAACTGAAATGCCTCACCTTGGTGATGAGCCTGCTCTTCGTATTCCTCCTCTTCCTCATCCTGTTCTCCCTCCTCCTCTTGTTCATCATCTCCATCCTGTTCCACCGCCTCCTCATCTTCCTCCACCTCTTCCTCCATCTGCTCTACCTCGTCTCCCTCCTCCCTTTCAGCCTCTCCTTCATCTTCCTCCTCCTCGTCTTCCTCATCTTCCTCCTCACCAGCCTCGTCATTGTCCTCAGAGCACTCCTCTTCTTCATCGTCTCCCTCTTCACCTTCCTCCTCCTCTTCTTCCACGTCTTCGTCCAACTCGTCATGTTCTCTCTCCTCGCTCTCTTCCATAGCTTCGTAGTTGTCGTATATCACCGGTTCTCCATCAGCCATGGTTAAAAACGGCCGTCGTTTAGTAGCTGGCTCCTGTGGAGGTTTCTCCTGGCCTTTCCTCTTCTTAGCCAAAGGGCATCCGTAAACACTGCAGTGGACATGCAAAAATGAGGGTGTTTTTCTATTGAGTCATCATAAAAACAAAACAAAATTCATTTTAATGCAAGACATTTTGCACTGTCTGGCCTGAAGTTAACCGCAGGCATTCATTCATTCATAAAAACACAAATGCTGCGTTAACTGTGTTACCCCAAGACGCTACTTTTCTGAATCTGTCCGGCCACATTTGCAAAACCAAAATGGAGAACGCTAAAGTCATCCAAGCAGCCCTCAATTACACAAATCCCTTAATTATCATTAACTGTTGAGAAATTACACTTTAATTGCCCCAAAACAGCATGCACAATTATGTGTGACTTAAAAGTGGAATTCTTGAAATTAATTATCCCATTTCTGTCTGAGAGGACTTGTTTGTGGGTTGCCAAGAGGGTTGAAGGTTCTGCTCTCTCAGTAGTGAATGTGCAATCGACTAAGACTCTGAATGGGGAGGGTTTAAATGCTAGGTTCATCTTTTCCAATTTAAAGCCATAGTCCACAGTGGTTCTCAACATGGAGTCAATCATGCAAACCAGGTGACTCTTAAAAAAAAAAAAAAAAAAAAAATGGAAACAGTAACAAAAATCACAACTCACCATGATCAAAGTTATTATATTTATTATTGAGATAGTTATTATAGTTTGTATTGGCTTATAGTTATTAGCCAATTTAACTGATCACTTCAATTAAAATAGGTGAAAACCATCTAATCACCTAAAGTCCACTTCAGTGTCCTACCTAGGTTATTAAATACTAAGAATTAAAAAGTTTTTTTTTTTTTACCTACAGTTGGGGAAATAAGTATTGAATGTGTCAACATTTTTTTTTTTCAGTATATATTTCCAGTGAGGCCATTCACATGAAATTTTCACCAGACATCTGTATTATCTCAAGAAATCCGCAAATATAAGGAATTCACAACATTAAAGTCCATAAATAAAGTTATGTGTAATAAAGTGGAATGACACGGGAAAAAAGTATTGAACACGTTAAGAAAAAGCAGTTATCCAAGGCAAGGAACTAGCTGAAATCTGTAAGTAATTATACCCCCTATCTGTGCAAATTAATATCAGCTGGGTTAGTAAATTGATGGTCTATATAAAGGCTTTTCGTTACCAAGGTGTCACACAAGAAACATTTCATGATGGGTAAAAGCAAAGAGCTCTCCCAAGACCTTCACAACCTTATTGTTGCAAAACATATCGATGGAATCGGATTTCAAATGTATTTCAAAACTTCTGAATCTTCCAGAAAGCACGATTGGGGCCATTATCCACAAGTGGAAGCAACATCCCTCCGTCATCAACCGGCCACGCACAGGAACTCCTCGCAAGGTTTCTGACCAGGGAGTCAGAAGAATTGTCAGAAGAGTAGCCCAAGAGCCAAGGACCACTCGAAAAGCGCTCCAGAAACACTTGGAGGCAGCAGGTGCCATCGTCACAGAGAAAACAATAGGCAATACACTCCACTGCTCACGCTCACCCCGCTAGACTCCATTATTAGAGAAAAGGCACGTCGAAGCTCATTTAAAGTTTGCTACAACTCATTTGGGCAAGACTCTGAAATACTTTGAGAGTGCAGACGAGAGCAAAATTGAACTTTTTGGCTGTTATACTACACACCATGTTTGGAGAAGAAATGGCACTGCACATCTCCCTAAAAACACTATACCAACAGTGAAGTCTGGAGGTGGAAGCATCATGGTGTGGGGATGTTTTTCATCACATGGTACTGGCTGACTTCATATAATTGAAGAACGATGAATGGAGCCCTTTACTGGGAGATTCTTGAGAAGAATCTGCTGCCATCCACCAGGATGATGAAGATGAGACATGGGTGGAAATTCCAGCAGAACAACGATCCAAAGCATACAGCAAAGGAAACTCTCAATTGGTTTCAGAGAAAAAAATCAAGGTGTTAGAATAGCCCAATCAATCACCTGACTCAAATCCAATTGAACAAGATTTAAAGACAACATGTTTAGAAGAACGGGCCAAAATCACACCTGAATACTGCGGCCCATTAATTTCTTCATACAGGAAGCGTCTTGAAACCGTCATTACAAACAAAGGATTCTCCACTAAGTATTAAATACATTTCAGTTAGCGTGTTCAATACATTTCTCCCGTGTCATTCCTCATTATTACACATAACTTTATTTATGGACTTTAATGTTTGGAATTCTTTATATGTGTGGATTTCTTGGGTCAATACCAAAGTAAGACTAATTTATTGATTTTGTTACTGCTCTTGTCCTTTCAGGGGAATGCTTTAAAGGTTCTATGTAAAACCTACAACAGAGTATTTTCCTATCAGAAAGGGTTTCTAAAACAAGTAGAACCCTTGTTTCAGAAGCTAAGAATGTAATTAACCAATAAACCCATTAAGAACCCATTTGCCTAAGCATATACTTTAATCTTTTACTTATTTTTAATTACTTGTACTTGGATACTTGAATTGCAAATAAAGGTTTTTCCTTAAAGTAGCCTGGGATTCAAGAAATACTGAATTGTTTTCTGTGGGATTGAACACCAACAATCCAAAGCAAAGGATCACAATAAATATGGCTTAGAAATTGACATACACGTGTACACAAGAGTACAAAAAAAAAAACCTCTTGAACATTTTTACTGTAATGATTTTTTTTCCCTGCCTGTGACACATTTGCGTCACCGCCTCGGGGCCCCCGTCCCACATCAGCACCCTATCCGTGATCCGGGGACTTCATGTCCTGTGGGAATGAATTGACTGAAATGCAGCTGGTAGCTTATTCCTGACACCCCTCCCTCTGACCTGAGCCGCACCAAGCCGGGAGTATAAAAGCAAGATTTGTGAGGATTGGAGTGAATCTACGAGCTCCTGAGACACTCCCAAAAATGAACAGCTCTCCTCAAAGCAGTGGTAATAACAGGCTCTATACTAATAGACTGACAGGTCGAGTTGTGTCATGGAATATATTTTATTTCCCTGGCTGCAGAAAGTTTGAGAACCCTTGGTCCATATGTCTGTCCACATTCATAAAGTAGCCAGTACAGTATATACTGTACATAAGAGTGGAGTCCGTACAAAGCATTTTTTCTTTTTCTCTGGAGAAAATATAGCTTAACTCCTGTAAACTCACAGGATCCAATTACTTTCACTGGAGTTAAGGAGTATTGCTTAAAATCTTATAATACAAATACTTGGCCATAATATACCATGATTTGTAGTTTACTGTTATAAGTCACACTACAGCAGTGATGTTTTACCCAATATGACTGGTCTGCCCACTGGCTTAACTAAACTTTGCAAATTAGTCTAATCTAGCGAGCTAGCTTATTTATTTATTATATATGTATATATATATATATATATAGAAACCTTAACTTTCCTGATACATACACTAAGTACTCTTTGAGTCAGTTATTCTTGTTATATTTTAAGGAATAAAATAAAACCTTTATACTAATCATGTCTTTTACATTATATATGTATGTATCTGCATTTTGGGGGGTGGGGTTGATTTTTTATTATTATTATTTTTGTAAAAGGCTATTTTGTCATTTTTTTAAATACCGACTGATACTGATGAATCATGCATTGTGATGAATTTCTGATTTAAATGAGCCCTTTTGCAATTAATAACGTAAAGTGAGGTCTGTGATTGCTTGCAAACCACTGCTGACGTTTCTCATTTGAATGCCTCATAAAATGGATAGAAATGGCAAATGTGTATGATAACAAGCGCCTGGAATTTTCACCTTTATGCAGTTGTGTGCTTGCTGAACATTTGTGTAGAACATAGAGCACTCCATGGTGGTGATGGGTTTAGCGGGCAAGCAGCCAGCAGCGTGTGTGTGTGTGTGTGTGTGTGGGGGGGCATTTATGAGCCATTTATGACCTCGCACACCTTCGCGTTTCCCACTGGCAGGCCACGCCAATTAAAATTCCACAGGTAATTAAACCACATTTGAATGAGAGAGCAGCACAGGCAGGGTTTGAGTGCGGCTGCTGTAATTATGCAGAGCGAGCGAGAGAGAGAGAGAGAGAGAGAGAGAGAGGGAGAGACAGAGAGAGAAGGAGAGAGAGAGAGAGAGAGAGAGAGAGAGAGAGACAGAGAGAGAGAGAGAGAGACTTTCAGTGCTGCTGAGAAAAATAATGACTTCAGCCCCAGACAACTCCTGGCGGACAAATGCTCTGATGAACTCTACTAATGTCAAAAAATGACTATTTGCCAGAGCCTGTTCTTTTCCATAATTTCTACAGCCACCAACACGGTATTACTGCATAGACTATATATTGTTGAAATGCATTTATAGGAATTATAAATAAATATCTTAACACCCTTTTCTATGTCTTTTTTAAAAATATATAATTAGTCTAGACGAATAGTCTCATACAGAGCTCATACAAGGCTATGAAAAAAGTCACCTTTCTTTGCTAAATCCAAAGAGGACAAAAAAAAAATGTGTTGCAGTACAATAGCAAGTAAAAAAAAAAAAAATCTTCTTTTTCATCAACTTTAATTGGTCTGAGTGCCAAGAGCATTCTCGAAGTCTTAGCCTCTCCCTTATCACAATGACATTGCATACATCCTCATATCAGGCTCCCATGCAGGCGGGAGTTCGGTGCAGGGGGCCTGCCGCTGCCTCTCCCAGCACGAGTTGCTATAGGAGCGCATAGTCTCAATGTCTCCACACTGCAGCATCCACAGGCATGCGTGCCAAGGCACCGTCGCCATGGTGATCTGCCCCCTCCGGAGTGGGATTTGCCATTCGAGCAGACAGACAGAGACAGAGTGAGAGAAAGAGAGTGTGCTATAGGGAGAGAGAGAGAGAGAGAGAGAGAGAGAGAGAGAGAGCGATGATTGCAAGTCTGACAGGCATCCCTCCCATCCTCTGCAGCCGTTCCAGCAAGAGAACAAAAGAGGCGCCGGCGCTGAGCATTTCAGTCTGTCTCACAGGCTCGGCCTTCTTCTCTCAGCCTCAATCAACCGAGTATGAACATGCAGGAGGAGATTGTCACATTGTGCATAAGCATTTCGTCGACAATGAAGTCTCCTGAAACTTCTCAGTGCGATCCAAAACCAGCCCATCTGTTCACAATCTTCTCAGGTAGATTAGAATGAAACTAGAGATGAGGGGAAGATGGAAGGTGGGTAGATGGGAGGCGGTCAAGCGAGCATGGGGCTGTTGCAATCTATACAGCAAGTGATTACACACATGCATGTTCATACTCTAGGTGCATTGTATATACTAAATATGAACATACACCAAATAA
This sequence comes from Stegophilus panzeri, assembly GCA_024331685.1. Lineage (NCBI taxonomy): Eukaryota > Metazoa > Chordata > Actinopteri > Siluriformes > Trichomycteridae > Stegophilus > Stegophilus panzeri. The sequence goes on from JANDJT010000148.1 coordinate 18,330,032, forward strand.
AAGTGACATCTGGCTGAGCCTCTCAGCTGAATAAACAGTTTGGGGAAATTACATACCAGTCAGAGATAACAAACAAGCCCTCACAAGCCCTCTGCATGTATAGCAATGGCAATTTAGAGTGACTTGACAAGCGGCAAAGTCAACAGACCGCACCGTCTCCATCTTCAAGGCTGAGAGAAAGAGGGAGAGCGAGAGCAAGAGAAAGGAGGAAAGGATGGCATATGCCTCCCACACAGTCCAGAGCCCATCTGCTGGCGTGCTGTTGGTTAGAAATGAACTACCGAACGAGCACGCTTCTCTCCCTGCTACAGGGAAAGATGCGAATTAGAGCTTGATGCTGTAAATTAGATGCCTATATCTATATCTGTCCATCATGGTCCTGAGTTTCTGGTACTCATTTTGAGCACAGCTACAAAAAAAAAAAAAATGCTTCAGAAGCTTTAATGGACTTTATTAGTCTATAACACCTCCTTCAAATTCCAGTGCTATGTATAAAGAAAGGCAATCAAGACAAACAAAAAAGAGCCATGATGCCTAAAAACCCAGCAACCATTAGTCATCATATAGGAGGAGAGCATTTGTGCGGAGCACGTACCTCCCTCTGTCAAGAACATCAGCAAAGAAAGACACAGGTAGAAAGAGAAAAAGAAAGAGAGAGAGAGAGAGAGGAAGAGAAAGAAAGGAGCTTAACTCCATAACTTGCCGGACCTTGCCACTAGCTTTTGGCTCAGTGACAATCCTTTTAGTGAGTGCTACCTGTCAGGCTCTGAATTATCCGGCTCCGGTTCATGTGAGTCATCATCCATCAGAGAGAGTGAGAGAGAACGAGAGAGAGAGAGAGAGAGAGAGAGAGAGAGAGCGCGTGCGAGAGATAGAGACAGAGAGAAAGAAAACAAGGGAAGGTAGAATAAAAGGGTTGTAGAAGGATGAATGAGTGAGGAGGTACAAAGATAATGAGCTCGAATGAATTGAGAAGAGAGGGGAAGAGAAAGAGAAAGAGCTGCACTGAGTGTGAGGGTTTGAAAGAGAAAGAGAGAACAGGGAATAAAACTAGGAACTCGCATTTTCTCGTGACTAACAACTCGCCAACGAAGTTACTTAAAAAAAACACCATTCGACCAGAGATAACATTCTACATGTAAGATCAATTGGACGTGAGCCTTTAACGTCCTCCTGAACATGTATAATAATAAACCCTCACCGTCCACTTTATTAGGAACACTAAACTGATACTCAGAACAGCCTCGAATCTTGGATGGATTCCACACACTGTAAACCCTACTGTTGTCTTTACTTAAACAATCAAGTAAGCGTGACTTAAACATTGCTTAATATGTTGCGTTTTGGACCAAAAATCAATCAAAAATCTACATTTGTTTACCTCATTTACCTCGAAAATACATAAACTTAAGATTTCAAGTGTTAAGAACTCAAAATCATGTTTTATTAAAACAGCTCACTCTGGCCTTTCTTTGATGTGATTGGCCATACAAGGAGTTCCGCCTGGCGACAAGAACACTAATGTACTGATTAATAATTGCATATTATTAATAATTAATAATTGCAGAAGGCGGTCCTCTTTGTGTCCTCTGTTGCTGGTATACCGGTGTAATGTAATTCAAGAGTTCCTCATGAGTAGGAGAGATGACTCCATGTGTGTTTATAAAGAAATGGCAATCACGTACAGGATGTTTTGTAAATTAGGTTGCTTTTTGATAAAAAAGTGTTAATTTCCATCATGTATGGCGAACACCAAGTTAAGTGAACTTAACTATCTAAGCAGACAGTTTCCCAGGTGGACTACTGGCTACACTGTAAAACCGGATAAGTTCATTTAACTCAAAGAATTTGAGGAAACTAATTACCTCAAAATTTTTACGTTGATAAATCAATTTCTTTAAGCCAAATACACGTAATTATAACGAAAATTCATTTAAAATTACAAAGTTTGAGTTAAATTTTTGTTATATTTAAGTGTATTTGGCTTAAAGAAATTAAATCAAAAAATTTAATTTTGAGGTAATTAGTTTCCTCAAATTCTTTGAGTTAAATGAACTTATCCGGATTTACAGTGTAGTAAACAAAGTGCACTATATAAACACCAAGTTAAGTGAACTTAACAATATAAGCACAGTCTTCATGATCACCAAGTTAAGTGAACTTAAATATCCAAAGACCCCATTACTCAATTAAACTGAGGGAACGAGCTTACTCAATCAATTGAGTACAGTCAACTTGTTAGGGTTTTCAGTGCATGGTTTTGGAAACATTCCTCTGAGATTCTGGTTCTTGCTGACATGATTGCTTCACATAATTGCTGCAGATTTGTCAGCTGCACATTCATGCTGCAAATCTCCCGTTCTACCACATCCCAAAGGTAATCTATCACATTCAGATCTGGTGACTGGGAAGGCCATTGAAGTACACTGAACTCATTGTTATGTTCATGGAAACAGTTTGTGATGACTTGGCACATTATCATGCTGGAAGTAATCATTATAAGATAGGAAAGTTGTGGCCATAACAATATTGCCATATGGCCATAACATAACAACATATGGTCAGTAAAAATACTCAGATACGCTGTGGCATTAAAACGATGCTCGATTTGGTATTAAAGGGCCCAGTGTCTGCCAGGAAAACATTCCCCACACCATTACATCACCCCCACCAGCCTGAACGTATTTGTTACAGGTGCACAGTAGTGGGGTTTTAATATCTGATTTGCCTTGTCTTATTCTTAGTTATTTACTTAACAGTAGCAAGAGTTTGTTCATCAACTAATATGAGTTCAATTTCAACCTTGCTAATTTAGCACGCAGGTTCAGTAGCTAAAAAGGTAGCTGGTCACCATGACGTTATCATCTAATCATTAGTTTATTGCATATGAAAGATTGGAAACCAACGATCCTATTCTGTGAAATCACATCTCATACATTATGCAGTACTTTGAAATTTTGTCCCCAATTAAAATAAATGAAACTATTTTTACAGCAGCCTTCCTCATGTAGGCTGTGTAGGAAATAAATTCAAGCTCAAATCACTGTATGAAAGCAACTTGCAATTTTCCTCACTGCCTCTTTCCACTTTTATCCCCGCTCAATCCCCTTCGGATTACTAATAATAATAATGCAGTAATATTTCAGCGGATATGCAGACAATGCGTACTGGACAGGTATAATGGGTCAGTATCTATGATGTTTTAGTCTCTATATATCTGTCTGCTTGTCTGAAATCATATAACTACAAATTTAGTTAAAATTCTTAGCAGAGTAGAGAAGCAGAAGACCTCAGATTCGTACGTGTGAACGCTCAGCATGGCTAGAAAATGTCTGGCTCTGAAAGGCTATTAGATGGATTAATGCAGCCCTATAGATTATATGTTCATAATACATTATACATTAGCCTTCCAACAGAGTGGAGAGAACCTTTGCCATGATCTAACCTCATGTACAGAAAGCAAGGGCCAGAAAAAGCAATTGCTTTGTCATCATGGTTCCGTAATGGCTGGCTAGGGCAAAGCAGATGCAGCACACTTTTCACAGGTGATACAGTGTCCTCATTACAGCCGCGCCACGGCATCTCTGTGATGCCCCTGAAGTATGGGCCTGGCCTCTAGATACACCAGCACTCCCTTCCCTCCTACTGCTGTTAATTCATCACACGCATGCAGGTATGAACACACACACATACACACACACTTGGGGGTTCACGGGGTCCCGCTGCTAGGTTGACATCAGAATCATAGCCATCAGTCTTGTCCCACCCCCCCATCCTTATTTTCTCACCGGAGTAAACATCATCAAACGCTGTGAAATGTCCCTGACTGAAAAAGAGGCAACAGTTGTCAAGCACTTGGACCTTCATCATTCAGCACAAGCCCTCACTGGACACTAGGGGGCTCACTGTCCATCTATTTTCTGTACCGCTTATCCTAGACAGGGTCACAGGGGAGACTAGAGCCTATCACAGCACAAGGCAGGGGTGCCAAACAACTGCAGGGCACCATCGCACACACATTCACACACTATGTACAATTTGGAAATGCCAGTCAGCCTACAACCCATATCTTTGGACAGGGGAGGAAACCGGAGTACCCAGAGGAAACCCCTGAAGCATGTGGAGAACATGCAAGCTCAGCGCACACCGGGTGGAGGCGGGTTTTGCACCCCCAACCCTGGAGGTGCAAGCCACGTCATCATCATGATTAAAAACATTCTTCATTCTTATGTCAAGATATGCCAATAAATGAATAACTCTGAATAGGCGAATGGAAATCTTTTCCTACAAAGAAGAAATTTCAAAGTGCTCTGGTAAAAGTCGTGGGTCATGGTCTAGCAGTGTGTTTATTTAAGCACACTTGCAAAGGCGAGAAACAAAAGAAAAACAAGCTGAAACAACCAGCACATTTCCTGCAAGCGCACTCTTCAAACTGATTAGCATATTAATGGTGCAAGACTCACACATGTTCCTGAAACATGCTAATAAGAGGTGCGTGAGAGCATCCGAGCATAGCGGTTAGCCAGACAATACCGCGCTTTTATGCTTTAACATCACTTTTATTTATCTACAGCTCCCATTTTCACAGAACGGCAAGGCTGTGTTGCTTCATACGGAGCGTGCAGGCTAACAGGCTAATTGGATGGTGGCTTTTCATCGTTGGCTCAAGAGCTGAGTCTATAAGGCAAATTATTAGAAATTTATGTCCAGTGATCGCTGTAGTACAACCTCCAATTTCTAGCTTGGCTCAAAAATAATTAGAGAAATTCTTTTGAATTCCCACAGGGACTTATTTTGAAAATGCAGCACTACATTGGAATTTTGGAATTTTGATTATAACATCTGCAAAAAAAAAACAAACAACAACAACAACAAAAAAAAAACAACTGCAGCTGTTCAGATATGTCAAGTGCTACTTTAAATAGAGTAGCGTGGAATTGTTGGGGGAAAATGTGGCATGAATGTAAAATGAGATTTATTCAAGCTATACTTTTTAAACAACACGACAGAGTAATAAAGTAAGATCACTTTAAGAAAATTGACAAAGTACTACACCATTCTGCATGTAGTTGTGTTTCATATCCCCCTACCCAACCATCCATAGGAAAAGAATCCATGCTGGGGTGGTGTGATACTACAGTCCAATGTGTGTTATACCTCTTACATAACAGCAATTTACCAACAATTAAAATGTTTTAAATTAACGAACACCACATTACACTTTTTCAACATTTATAGTTACATTTAACATTGGTTCCTGTTTGCACCTATAAACAGGAATTCTTTCTTTATTCTCTCATCTGAAGGTAATAAAGACACAAATTTTGTTACGGTCCGAGGTAAAGCTGTAACTTAAAAAGTCCATAACTTTTGTAGCTTTTAGTATGAATATGTTAGCCTTAAGGTTATCGATAAGCTAGTGCGCTCGGAAACAATGACAAAATTCGCATTTAGAACACACTGTATATGCATTCAAAATTTACAGTCTCTCTCTCTCTCTCTCTCTCTCTCTCTACCACCAATACGGATCAACAATTTTGATGACATCATTCTGCACTTCATTCTGCTTCTCATTAGATTTTCTGTCTAATCAAAAGCTCTCCAGAATCTGAAGTGTCCCGCCCACAAACATTATAAAAAACCACCTTGCCAACGTCGGCATCGTTGAGCAAGGGAAATCATATCAGCAAGCGTGGGGTCGTAAATGTGTCTTTTGGCTGATTCTGCGAGGTCCACTGGAACAGGTGAAGGACGTGGAGAAAGAAAAATCCTCCATAAATGAATCCAGTGCATCGTTATTGCTTGGGCTCACATCCATGGTACTAAGTGTGAAGTACGGCGAAGCGCGGGCTGTGAGGTAAGCTAAACACTATTTCCTGCCCTGACTTCCTGTTTCAGTAGAAATTATGTCAACACGTCGAATAACGCTGCACGTTTCAAGGCACTTCATAGGGACTTTGGGTTTTCAGCACACAAAAGTCTTCAGGACTGAGAACTTTTTACCGAATTTAGATTTGTCTTATTAACATCGACAGAGAGAACAAAGTGAGAGAACGTGAAGGAATGACTGTGTATAGCTGTGATTACGCATCACCACCCTGCTGTTTCCTGTATTGTGTTTTATTCCTTACATAAATAACACCAATGTAAATGTTTAGCAACATTATTATATTATAACTCCCTTGGGAATTTTGAATATGTTCACTTTTGTAGATTTTTGTGACAAGTTGATCCAAATTAAGAATAGTCCAAAAGCTATATTTCATCCCTTGCTTTTTCACATAACTAACACTAGTCAGTATTATTGTTGATCCTACCAACCATCATCAGGCTTTCATGCTTTCATTGTTTAGGACCTATTCAATATAATTCAATGTAAAAACACTTAAAGAGATATTTGACTCAAATGGAAATGCTGAGACACTGTTTTGTCTCAGACCTAAAGGCTGTACCACACCACAAAGGCATACTATTATAATACTGACAAACACTGACTGAATAAATACAAACAGCTTAAAAAAAAACAACATCCCAGAAGGCCACAGTGAAGTTAACCATTTTTTCGTGGTTTGACCATAATCACTCAGTATTTCTTTCACAACATCCTTCAGATTTCAAGTACAAAATAGAGAGTTACACAGAAAGAAAGTTTTAGGACTGTTACAGCTCAGCTGTTAATCATCCGAGGCTGAGCCCAGCTTCTTCTCCATCAAAAAACTTTTAAAAACGTACTTCTAAATACAGTGGTGCTCGAAGGTTCGTGAACCCTTTAGAATTTTCTATATATCTGCATAAATATGACCTAAAGCATCATTAGATGTCCTAAAAGATGATAAAGAGAACCCAATTAAACAAATGAGACACAAATATTATACTCTGTCATTTATTTATTGAGGAAAATGATCCAATATTACATACCTGTGAGTGGCAAAAGTATGTGAACCTCTAATATTAGCAGTTTAATTTGAAGGTGAAATTAGAGTCAGGTGTTTTCAATCAATGGGATGATGATCCGGTGTGAGTGCGCTCCCTGTTTTATTTGAAGAACAGGGATCTATCAGAGTCTGATCTTCACAACACGTGTCTGTGGAAGTGTATCATGGTATGAACAATGGAGATTTATGGGCACCTCAGAAAAAGAGTTGTTGATCAGGCTGGAAAAGATTACAAAACCATCTCTAAAGAGTTTGGACTCCACCAATCTACAGTCAGATGGATTGTGTACAAATGGAGGAAATTCAAGACCAGTGTTACCCTCCCCAGGAGTGAAGACCAACCAAGATCACTCCAAGAGCAAGATGTGTAATAGTCCGTGAGGTCAAAAAGGAACCCTGGGTAACTTCTAAGCAACTAAAGGCCTCTCTCACACTGGCTAATGTTAATGTTCATGAGTCTATCGTGTGCATGGCAGGGTTGCAAGGAGAAAGCCACTTCTCTCCAAAAAGAACACTGCTGCCCATCTGAAGTTTGCTAAAGATCACATGGAGAAGCCAGAAGGCTTTTGGAAAAATGTTTTGTTTATAGATGAGACCAAAATAGAATGTTTTGGTTTAAATGAGAAGCGTTATGTTTGGAGAAAGGAAAACACTGCATTCCAGCATAAGAACCTTATCCCATCT
>JANDJT010000148.1:18338119-18348491 GCA_024331685.1 Stegophilus panzeri
CTTTTACCCCTCACAGATATGTAATATTGGATCATTTTCCTCAATAAATAAATGACCAAGTGTAATATTTTTGTCTCATTTGCTTAACTGGGTTCTCATTATCTACTTTTAGGACTTGTGTGAAAATCCGATGATGTTTTAGGTCACATTCATGCAGAAATCTAGAAAATTCTAAAGGGTTCACAAATTTTCAAGCACCACTGTAGACTGTTTCCATGCTGCAAAGTCTATTTTGTGAGTTCATAGTATCAACGTTTTCCTGAGTCAGCTGTTTATCATGAATGTTGTGACATGTTGACAGAGACACAAAGTCTGTGTCTAAAAAATACTGGCTTTCTACCAGAAATCAGCAATCCTTTCACTCTTTCACAGTGTTTCTTGTGATGCTACGACGCTTACCTCCTGTGCCTGGCATATTTGCCCCTCACGTGTCCGCTCCCGTCACACCCCGGTGTGGGACAGCTGTAGACAAGAGGAGGAAGGAATTCATTTTAAAAGCTGGCACACACTTCCACTCTCTCACTCAGACACACATGAGCATACCCACTCACACACTCAGCACTTCAGCCAAAGCACATCAGCCTTCATTGCAAATTTACGGAGCTGTCAGTGACCTCCCGGTTGGTGACTCACTAGGCTGCATATTTCATATTTCATACTTCACTCTCTGGCTGCTCTATTTAGACCACCAGCCAACTAAAAGCAACACTGAAATGCTGCCAGATTTGGATTCTCTGACCTGCTCGAATGTGCGGTCACTCAGAAACGTTACCCTAATCCTCCTCATTCTACCACCACACACTGCATAGAGCACACCACCACCACGCAGCACCTTCAGAGCCTTCAGCAAATGCTCCACTTTCTATTTTTAGCCAAACTAATATATCTCTCCCTCTGATTGGCAATGTACCAATTGAAGATCAAGTTCTTGGTCTTACTGTACATATGAAAATATCGAATGCCTCAAGAGCACGCAATGCACTCATTGGTGTGGCAGCTGGTCATCAATAATAATATGTCCGTCCTAGCATTTTATCTCTCACCCACAAAATGATCCTTGCCTCGTATCTGTGTCGGATCCAGACTGGTGACCTACGTGGGCATTATACTGAACCAACCTGCTGAGGCAGCTCACGTCAGTGGCATTAGTGAGAAAGCATAGATTATTTATTCGCACTCTCGTATACCAAATAAATAAAAGAGGCGTGACAAAGAGAACGAGAGGATGGCTACTCGGTGCCCTCTTACACCACATACTATATACCATGCTGTCCTTGCTGTTGTCATTTTAACCGAACACATCTTAGAGTAACAAGACAATATAAAAATAAACCTTTTTTACAGCTCCTTTTACGGGTCCATAGGTGTTAAACACTTCTTAATGATGGAGATGCTGCCAGTACAAAGGCTTGTAAAGTGTGCCAAGAGTGGCATTATAGCTTCTGAACTGAGGAGAGAACAGGCCTGATAAAATCTCTTTCCCACCCTTGAGGAAAACTAATCCATTCGTTCTTGTTATTATGCCTGATTTCATTAAGAGTGCAGGGATATTTACCAATACTAATTGGGAGATTCATATGTTCTCACAAAAGGCTATAAATGTAGAGGGATTATTTATAGGCTGCACCTATGGTACTTGCCATATTGAGTGAATCACATCGAATGGTATTAAAAGTACTCAGCTGTCTGTATTTTCACCGAAGCTAGAAAATACAAGGTCCACTTGGGACATCCAGTGCCTTGGATACAGTAGGTGTATATTTTGCCTTTGAGAAATTCTCCAATCATGACCACTTCATTGTGACCATTCAATATGTAGGTGACGTGAAGGTTCCTGTGTTTTTAACGCATCTTTCACGGCATCCAAACTAACCTGAACAGCTCCTGTGCTGCAGTCTCCACGGCAACTAAAAGAGAAAGAAAAGACAATTAGAGGAAACAAACATCTATATCAGCTCCATCATAGTAATAATATTTTGTCCAATCGTATCGGTGTCAATGGTGTAGCTGCAGCGCTGCGGAATGCGGAGTTATCTTTATAAAAGGCTAAATAGAAATCAGTTATGGGTAAAAAAGTAGTCGAAGCTATTAGACTGAGTGAGTGAGTGAGTCCGGTTCCAGTATTATACCTCTCACACCTTTGGAACGTGTTCGATGGCGCTTCTCAGCTGCATCCACCTCCATCTGCAGAACAGAGCGAACCATCAGCATGCAGCAGTCTAGACTAGACTGGATCATACACTCATGCTTCTTATCACTATTTCTCATTACAGCTGCCATTAGGAGTATGTGTATATCTCGGGATGAAGGAAAACTTCTATAAAATCTAACTCTAAGTAATATTTTCACTTGCCCAAGCACTAAATTTAAGCAAATAATGAAGCCTGTGCATTTCAAGCGGCGCTACCTGAGATTAGCTGAGTAAGGGTGGGTTAGCGGTGTCTGAAGCTCTCCTCCTGCGTTCCTGGGTTTCGGCTGAAATGTCCCTTATGTTGTTTTCAGTGATAGTGATCTTCCTCAAAAATCATTTTCTGAAAAATAAATAAATAAATAAATAAATAAAGACCATATATCACTGCGAATAGTATGTTTCAGAATAAATGTCAGAACAAATGTCTGTTTATAGGATAAAGCATGCATATATATATATATATATATATATATCCAGCAATGCACACCATCTCACTTCCTCCAATGTGCAAGATAAGCCATATGTGTGTTTCACAACAAATCTAGTTATCGAAATAACTGCTGTCTGTGTGTGTCTGATGTCCGTATCTATTTGTGTGTGTTGCGTGTGCGCTGCAAGGCCAGAGGACATGTCCAGAAAGAAAAACAACAACAACAACAACAACAATAATAAAATTTATTTCTATAGAAAAGACAGTCCTTTATAAATGCCATGTCGCCTCCTACCACGTACACGCTCAGCCTCTTTCCACTGACACATCACTCATTCTAGGACGTCGCACGATGTAGAAAGTGCCCGTCCTTTCTTCAGTCGGTCGGATCAATGCACTCGAGCCAAAGTTTTGCCCCAGCCACTGCTAGCGAACTCAGTCTGGCCATAAATGGGGAAAACACTGCTTAGTATTCTTGCCAAGCTCCCATCTGTCTCATATAATATGATACAGTGCTCCCCTGCATAAAGTGGGCCATGCAGCTTCACAGTCCCAAAGCAGCCTGTGCAGGCTTTCTGCTCTTCCCCTTGCTCATTCCCTGTCTCTCTCTCGCTCATTATTTGGTGGATGGTCGAGACAGCGACTGCAGTTTTAAACCTTTATGCCTGCTGTCTCGAAAGACAGTCTTGCCACGAGTGGCTTCTGCACCTTCAGCACTGTTGCACGACACGTCTTGTTCCACCAGACGTCGGATTCCCGTCGTGAGTCAGTCTGACTCTAAGACAAATACTGATCATCGGCAATCGTGTGGTTTTATTTATTATTTATTTATTTGTTTGTTTATTTATTTATTTATTATTTTATGAACGATGATACCCAAACACAGATATGCCTTGTTCGTCTCATGTAAAATTCATAAGAATTCAAACAAGTGAGGGTGATGTGATTGGAGTTTGGTTGATTTCATACCAATGCAAGCGTGAAAAGACCACTAACCGCATCCCTAATGCCAAGCTTACCCTTCATAACTTTTCATATAAATTGATTATACACGGAGTAGAATTTACTGTTATATCCCAGTCATCATTTTTTTTATTTTATATTCTTGTACTTCTTCAAATTTCTCTGCCAGGGCTTCTGTACAGCTGATACAAATCCTTCCTTTTTTAGCACTTGTGCATGTCTATGAGACATGAATCCATTGCAGGAGTTTGTTAGATGGCCACACTGGACTTTTAATTGGATCATAATGCATCTTAGAAGCTGCAGACATAGGGTGGCAATGTGCATGGCAGTCACCATGAATGCCACTCCTTGTCTCCTTATAGCTCTGCCACTGGTTGTATGAACTCTTACACGCATTACATGCTGGTTTCTCCACAAGTCAAAAGAATTTACACAAGCCAACTTGTGTGAAATGCTCTAAATGATAAAAGATATATTGTCGTTGCAAAAAAGGGTTCTTTCGAGAGTTAAGGGTTCTTTGCGTCCTTCTTCATGGACAAACTGAAGACGTTTATTTATTTATTTTTATTTCACCTTTATTCTAAGAGTGTAATAATAGGGTTTAGGGTTAACCTTTTTTTTTTTTTGATAGTTAATAGTTCTAGTTCCTCCTGAGGAATCCGCTAAAAGACATAAAGGGTTATTTGCTCAGGGTCAGCCATGATACAGAACTCCTGGAGCAGATAGGGTTAATGGTCTTGCTCGAGGGCAGTGCTGGGGCTTGAACCCCCAGCCTTTTGATCAGTAACCACAGTAGAAATTTCAAAACTTACAACATCTCTCCTGCCCTGTATTTAAACCTCTACTCATATGACTGTTCGTCAAACTAGTTAACACTAATGTGATGTGACTCATTCGATTTGTTTCGATGGTTGTTCCTTGTCTAGAGCCCTTAAACATCAGTCATGTGTCACGAGACATTACTTGTTTCGGTTGATACAAGATTGATAAACATAGGCTTTCTTATAAAGTCGGTGTTCTAGCTTCCTTAGCACATCAGGATGAACAAGTAATAAAGACGGCGTCTGATTGGTGGCGACTGATGTCTGGAATATGGCTCAATTAGAAGCTTGACAAGGACTTCAGACTTTATCACTGCCTCCGTCAAATGGCCTGACTCACTCTGAGTGACTGCGGAATGGATGTGTTTGTGTGGTTGTGTGCCTGCAGTAATACAGAGATGCTTGCAAAATCATCAGGAAGAATTCCAATCAGCCTTTAGAGCTGTGAATTGAAGCTAATGGTGTTTTCTCACTTTCATCTGCTCTCTGAGCACAAACACCAGAGCTTTTCGTGATTAGCCGCATGACTGGCCATGTAACCGCGTCTTGCAACCAGAACACAGGCTACAGTGACTTTACCCTGAGACTCCTGGAGAGACAGAGAGCATGAAAAACAGCCCTGTCTGAAATTAGGCTGTAGGTAAGATTAGCAATTTGACAATAATGATATCTGAATGTTTTGCTTGTGGTCCAGAACCCAATTTCAGGTTGTGTGATGTCCAAGTGCATCGTTATAATATAATGCTCTGAGATAATTTCACAGAGATTCACGGACGAGAACGGTCCTGAAATATGATATGAATAAAAAATGTTTATAATGTATCTGTATGACTATTAGAGCTAACGAGACATTGCACATGGCATGAACATTATCCATGATGATGTCTTCATCCACAGCATGAATCAGTCACCCTCCATTAAACAGACAAGCACTTCATCCACCCTAAAAAAGTCACGTTCTATACAAAGTCACATTCTCACCACCTCCTTCTCCTTCCCTTCCATCCCTCTCTCCTTTCGACTCCCCCCATATCCAGTCATCATTCTCCTCCATCGGGCTGAGAGGATCTTTAATTGCCATTTCCCTGTACAAGGCCTGCTCGTGGAGACAGAGAAGCTCATGCCAGCAAGTCTTAATGATGCCTGGCAACGGCAGGAGATCTGACCAACACGTTGTCAATGGCAACCGAGGTGCTAGAAGTCCTCTCTCACAAAGACTTAAGAGGCAAAAACCTCCCTGAGACGTTGTGTCCTCCAAGGGAGGCAGAGGGACGTCATTTCATGGACAAAGAAAAGCTTCTAACCCAATGATCCCTGTTGTTGGGTAACACCAGGCCATGACCGACCCTGTCAACAAGCAATTAAGCAGACTAAACATAAATGAATGTTTGAGGTGGAGAAATATATATATATATATATATATATATATATATATATATATATAAATTTTTTACAAAGGCACATGAGTTTTCTTTGTCACTAGCCACACAAGCCAAGGACATGTAAGAAACGCAATCAATTTGATATAATGGTCTTTTTAAAAAGCACGTAATTTCTTGCCTTCTCCATCCACTAAACCTGTGTTCATTGTCAATGACATGACAATGACACATATACAGATACCTGTAAAAATGTGATTTATTGAAAATGATGAAACACACTCTAAATGAACTTAAAAAAATGACCATGTGGTGCCAGGTGACAGAGGTGAAAATATCACGAGGAACCTTATATGAAGCTCATAGCATATTCACAGTGCAGGCCTCCTTGCAGCTCTGCCCGTCTGCCTTCTTTCACAGCACACCTGCCAATTACAGCACATTCGCTGCACCATAGCAGCCTCAGGGGCTCACCAAGCCTGCTCTCCACAGGCTGTGTGTGTGTGTGTGCATGTGTGTGTCTGTAAATGATTGACTTGCTGTGTATACCTTGAACAAGCAACTATTTTCTCTATTTTTAGTACAAATGCAAAAGTACAAAAGCACAGATACAGATACAGATACAGCTGTTTTCTCCTTTTCAACCCTTAACACAAAAATCGTTTTCAAATGCTCAGTTCAAAAAATGCTTGGATGGCTAATTCTGTTCATATACATAGGTGTACCAGAGTGTTAAAATGTATTTTTTTTTTCATTTACAGCTGACTTGTGGTGAGCTAATTTGGGTGATTCAATGATTGAGGTGTCATTTGTGTTCTGTTGATATTACACTTACAAATATGTATGTAAAGTTAAAAGATATTTTAGGCACTAACAACAACTTATTTGCATGTTTCAGTACATGTAAATGTACTGAAAACCTTAAAACATGAATAAAACCCATAGCGCTTAATAAAAACAACATTTGGGACTGTCTCATTCCACTATAACTACACATTTTAAAAAAAAATTCAACCCTGTTACTTTCAACCATACTTACTTACTTACTTGTAAGTTAATTTTGTAAATCATGATATCGCTGCCTGATAAGGGTTAACACATTTCTGAACATTGTTTATTAGATGTTGAAAATAATAATAATAATAATAATAATAATAATAAAAAAGGTTAAAAAATAATTTGGAAGAGTTACAAAGGCTTTATGGTAAAAATAGGGTCACTGGTTGATATCCTTATGTCCAGTATTCAAATGATTAGAGAATGAAATAGTACCTGCAAACTTTTAGCCACATGTTAAGCTAGCTATAGTTATAGAAATGGGGCAAATGTTAAATAAATTTCTGAGTATATGACAAAGCAAACTGATATCGATTCTGATACTAAAATCCCACTTGTTATATTTGCTCGGGTCGGGAGTTATGGTGTATTTTCTTTAATACAGATTTGTCTACTATTCAATAAATCACTAATAATGTGACAGAACAAATAGAGAATCAGAAACTGAAGTCGCATGAATGTCAATGAAATATGAGCTTCCTTTTAAGCAGTTAGCTCTACTGAATGGCTGAAGGGGGTGTTTTCAGGTTGAATATCATGTATATTCACAGATTCAGGCGTTGTTAATTAAGTGGGAAAAGCGTAGACGTAAATGTTCTTCAATTTTGCGATCGCAGAAATGAATGCTAAATCAAGGAAACGCCGCGATATTAAGAGCTTGCGATTTTTCAAAATTACCGCAGATTTTCCACATATTTGGGCCATGACATGTCATGTGACATCATTAGAACGAGCCCTGTGACGCCATCACAACGGGTATTCGGTCAAAGCCCCCTTCGATTCACGTGCGTCGAACATGAGTACAGCTAAAAGGTCTCATTTACCAACAAACATCACTGTGAAAAGCAATTTCATGCAATTTTGCCAATTCAAGTAGTTTTCCTCAAAAAAAAAAGCACACACACACAAAAAAAAACCTCTGCAAGTCGCATCGCAAATTTTGAAAAAAGCTGCAGAAAGATCGATCATTTTTGCCTGCAACAATCGCAAAAAAACCCCCAAAAAACCTCCTGAAAACCTTACGGACTGATTCTTAAGCCATTGTAATCTTGGACATTAAAACATATTAAACAATTTGTTTGAATAAACCCTTCCGCTGGAATTTACAGTAGTGGCCAGTTTCCTGCTCTTGATTAGATCTCCTAGTTTTCCGTGAGTGAGTGCTAATCAGCAAGGCAAATCAGGGCAGATTGGGCCAAGATGGAGCGGAAATATGATTTTAATCAGCGTGCTGCTCCCTGCGCTCGCGCTCTCTCTCTCTCTCTCTCTCTCTCTCTCTCTCTCTCTCTCTCTCTCCTGTCTGTCTCATTCACAGCACATTTAGAAATGGCGATGGCATGGAGCAATCAGCTAGACCTCTACCGCATCCCACCGAGAAGAACATGCTTTAATTACCACCAGCTAAGACAGAATTTATCTCTATCTCTCTCTCTCTCCACCTATCTATCTATCTATCTATCTATCTATCTATCTCACGTTCTCTCTCTCCTCATGCTCAGAGAAAAGGCTAGAGGCCTTGGCATAATTATATGTAATAATTTGTCATTTTTATCCAACTTCTCCCATTTACGTAAGAATAACAAAAATTACTCATCTTGTTAAAATTCCATTTGCAGCACCATACCTACTTGTGCTATGGGGGAATATGTTCTAGCGTGTGTTTGGAGGCTTGCACTGCCATGTTCTGTAGAGACATTTGGCTTTAATGAATAATTAGCACAGTGTTTTTGCTGAGTCATCATGCTTGAGGGCCTGCACTGGACTCTAATGGAGGTGTTGCCTCATAACGGCCGTTACAAATCCGTCTCCAGTGAGCCAGTTGCACAGTGGCTTGGGTGAAGCGTAGCTTCTTTTTTTTTTTTTTTTTGCATGTGTATGTGTGTGCGTGTGCATTTGGTAAAAATAACCACTCTCCCACTTCGTGACTCATTCTGTGGGCTCGCTTGTCCGACTCTCCCAAACAACGTCTGGAAAAAAACCCTGCAGCCAACTCCTTGATTTACAGGCTGATCGTTCATTAATCTGCATATGTGTGTATCTGTGTGTGTGTGTGTGTGTGTGTGTGTCTGCATGAGTGCTCACAATATGTCAACCTAGCTGGCTTCTTTGACAGGAGAGTTGAATGTAAACGTGGTTCTTTATCAAACCTTCACGGAAGTCCTGTTAAACGCAGTGATTATGTAACAGCAGAGGTTTTCCTCCCAATTTTATGCTGAATTGGGATTACTGAAGAATTTTAGGGGTGCACGGTGGCT
Organism: Stegophilus panzeri; assembly: GCA_024331685.1. NCBI lineage: Eukaryota > Metazoa > Chordata > Actinopteri > Siluriformes > Trichomycteridae > Stegophilus > Stegophilus panzeri. Next base: position 18,347,218 of record JANDJT010000148.1, read on the forward strand.
TAGTGGTTAGCACGTTTGCCTCGCACATCAGGGGTTGAGTATTCGAATCCCGTCCCCGCCCTGAGCACGGAGTTTGTATGTTTCCTCCAGGTACTCCAGTTTTCTCCCTCAGTCCAAAAGACATTTGCTGTAGGCTGATTGGCATTTCCAAATTGTTTGTAATGTGTGATTGCGCCCTGTGATGGCGCCTTGTGCCCGGAGTCCCCTGGGATAGACTCCAGGCTTCCCCACGACCCTGTGTAGGATAAGTGGTTAGGAAAATGGATGGATGGATGAAGCAATTTAAAAAGTAGATTTAGATTTAGACAAATAATATTCAGAGCGTTGCTCGGCTATGGGAGTGTGTAAGTTTGGTGTTCTGTGATACACTGTTGTCCCATGCAGGGTGTATACCTGCCTCACGCTCGGTGTTCTCAGGATAGCTTCTGGAACCACCATGACCCTGACCAGGATAAAGCAGTAACTGAAGCTGAATGAATAACATTATAAGAAAAAAAATGGACAATAGGTCTATAGGGTGCCCAGTGGCTTAGTGGTTAGCACCTTCGCCTCACACCTCCAGGGTCGGGGGTTCGATTCCCACCGTGGCCCTGTGTGTGGAGTTTGCATGTTCTCCCCGTGCTGCGGGGGTTTCCTCCGCGTACTCCGGTTTCCTCCCCCAGTCCAAAGACATGCATGGTAGGCTGATCGGCATGTCCAAAGTGTCCGTAGTGTATGAATGGGTGTGTGAATGTGTGTGTGATTGTGCCCTGCAATGTACCCCGCCTTGTGCCTGATCCTCCTCCAGGTTTCCCTGTGACCCTGAAAAGGATAAAGCGGTATAGAAGATAGATGGATGGATGGACAATAAGTCTATAGCTTCTACACATATACATATAGAGATACATCATGGCCGTCAGAACGGAGTTCACTGCACATTTGCCTGTTTATAACCCCACATAATGTAAATCTATTCATTCTTTCTAATTGAATAAAAACAACTGTACCACATGTGTCTTAGAAGTCATATTACAACTGACACTTAAGTATATTGAGTCATTCTTTTTCTGTTACTGAATGTCAAATGCCATTCTACGTTCTACTTTGAATACATTGCACTACTAGGATTTAAGATGCTAGATACCCTATAGAAATATGGCATTTAGGAGGGCATAGCAAAAATGTAAAAAATATAGCTAAAGATCAGTGCACATAAATGCAAATGAATTTCAGTGAAAAAGAAAAAAAAACAACAACACGGACTATACAATTTGCAGTTTTGAAGAGTGAAATAT
>JANDJT010000148.1:18348591-18364496 GCA_024331685.1 Stegophilus panzeri
ATATCTCACTCATTATAGTTTGCTGGCTAGTTTTTATTTGTTTTTATTCCCCCACTTTGTAACTCAAGATCAAAAATAACATAATTCAGAGCGCCGACTTCTCACTTCCGATGTACATCGAATGCAGCAATAATATACAACGTATATTGTTTGTACAACCAACTCATGCTGCAGTATACTGTATAGCTAATTATCACAACATGGCATAAAATGAATGCCATCTGCTTCTAGCTAGCTCTCGTTTGCTACAGGGTATGGAAAAAAAACAACAACTCTTGTCTTGTTCCACTACCCCTTTTTTCCTGGCAGTACACTATCACAAAAACCCTGTAACCTGTCTCCCTGTCTGTTATTGCAAAGTAGCCACTTGTCCCAATTTAGGCTTCCTAATGTACTCTATATCCTTTTTTCTTTGGAGGAGTGCAGAGTGGCGATAGAAACCAGACAGGACTCATACAATCACCTGAGATGTGTAATTAGGAAAAATGCCCCATCTTGCAAACCCACACACAAAGAGTCCTCTTTGCCTTCAAAGAGCAGGGTGATGATGACGGCTTTCCCTCTGCCCCCCCCCCACCCCACCCTCCACCCACCCATTTTCAGCTTCACTAGTAGGATAGTGGCCTCATCACGCTACTCAGGCTCAGGTAGAGAAAGCCTTTCTGAGATACATCTAAATCATCATCAGAGAAGTTTGCTTTTAATGCACCTACTGCAATATCTGTCGGGCTTACTGCACACACGTTGCCTGCTCAGATAGGATCGTTAGTGAGAGTGAGAGGTGTGTGCTGCATGGCAATGCACTGTACGTGTGTGCTGTAACAACTGGAGATCCAGTATGGATTCAGTTAAAGTGATGTGAATTGAATGTGAACTTGCAGGGGTCCATATGCATGAGAAGCGCTATGCTATTGCTTTTTTTTTTTTTTTTTTTTCCCCCCCTTGCTTCTAATCTTCCAGTGTTGTTCCTTTGATTGTTTGTTCTATCAGACTGCAGTAGAAACAAGAAAAGAAAAAAAAAAAAAAAAAAAAAGAGAAATAAGCAAGATAGATGAATTTTGGAAGTCTGAATTACATGCCGTGCAGATATCAAGCGTTAGTTATAGTAAATGTTGTGTTTAAATGGTTGTGCATTCAGTGTGGGACAGCAAACACTGAACACTTTCAAGTGGTTGAAAATACGGTTGCTAAGCAACTAGGAAATATTGACACTGAGCATACAGTAGCTACTGACGGAGGCTAATGATTTAACTCTTTTATACAAACAAAGTAATGGCACTGGAAATGCAACATCCATATTTCCATCAGACGGCTAAAATTACACCAGTACTTACACGGTGACATCCATGGGCGCAGTCATATCGCGAAAGAAAATTACGTTGCAGTTTTGACTTCTGAAGTGGTGCAACACCACATGAGTGGGCTGTTCATGTGGAAACTTTCTGTGCACTTGACTGACGCTGTTGAGCCATGTCGGTTAACATGGTACATGATGTCATAGTTAGCACTTAATTGCGTTCAAATAGAACTGCCTGCTGTTCACACTGATGGCACCGTGGTTGGTTCAGGCTAATTAATTATCCAGCCACACTGGGTGGAGCCATCTAGGAGACTATTGAAGATTGCAGTTATTGCAGTTATTTCCATCAAAGTCCATCCAATCCGTTTGTTATTAGAACCACTCACCATGACCATGCGTTCACGGCTGCGCTAAAATGGTGTACGCAAACTGCCAAACTGCCAGCTAGATAAAGTTTCGATAACAGTGCAAGGTAGCCACAAATGGAAAGAGTAAGAATGGAGTGAAGAGTTAGCGCAGTAATTCTGATTTATACATGGTATAACCGCACGCCATGTACTGCCAATATAGTTCGGCTCAACTTAAACCAGCCAGGAACAAGAGCGGGTGGAAATATGTACTGAAATGTCCAACATTGATCTTTCTTCTGCAGTCGTGAGTAAGATATCAGTGAGAATGTATTTATTATAAGAAGTCTGGATTCATGTTATGTTCTCTTTCCATAGCAACAGCTCGTTCATGGGGACTTGTATGGCGGACGCTCCACGCCATCTAAATCTAATAATAAACAGGTTGTTATTTTAGCAAGGAAAAATGTATAACTGTAGATTTCAAGAAGACTTTTACGTAACGTTTATGGGAGGAGTCTCAGGTGTCGGCGCTTTGTAACATTCGGTACGTTTCCATTATTTGACAGACTTCAGGACAGATGTGTTTGCACTTTCTGTGTTCTCAGTAACATGAAAAGCTACATTTTTTTTTGCATTTCTTTTCTTTTTTTTTTTTTTTTACTTCTGGAAATAGATAAAAAAAAAAAAAGAAAGGCTGGTGAGGGAACGACTGTTTAAAGCTGCGATAATGTAAGTCATAACAGAAATCTGTTTCATGGATGTTCCGCAACATTAAATGTAACTATAAATGGTTAAAAATCACAGCGTGTCATTCATTAATACGTAAAAAAAAAAATGTAACCGCTGTGATATTACAGGAATAATAACAGTACTTGAATAATAACGCGCTAATACTTACTTAAATACGAACTAATGATGAGTTAAGCCGTGTACTAATCACGAACTAATGTAGCGCTAACCTTAACTACGACGTGAGGCTTATGAATTCGTGTGTGAATAACGACCACCTTAAGTACGTTAATACAAATTTGTTAGTTAATGTATTAATTAACACGTAGGTGTTAACAAAATCCGGCATGCTCTGTAAGAAAGAATATGAATATTAAACGTGCATCGTTTCAAATCGTTTACGTAATTTGCCATATACAGCTGCGTACATAAATGTCACTGGATGGCATCGAGATCAAATGATTGGTGTTTATTATTAGTGCGTCTTTCTACGTTCGATAAGGAGGATCGGTGTAAATTATGCAAGTAATCCAGCACCACCCAGTGATGTTTATGTGCACAGCTGCATATGGCAAATTATATAAATGATTTGAAATTATGCACGTTTAATTCATATTCTTTCTTATAGAGCATGCCTGATTTAGTTTACACCTAAGTGTTAATTAATACATTAACTAACAAACATGTTCTAACGTACTTAAGGTGGTCGTTATTCACGCACGGATTCATAAGACTTACGTCATAATTAAGGTTAGCGCTACATTAGTTCGTGATTAGTACACGACTTAACTCATCATTAGTTCGTATTTAAGAACGTATTAATCCAGGTATTAGTGCATGATTATTCAGGTACTGTTATGGTAAAGTGTTGCTGGAATAACATACTTCAGGCTGTGCTGTTATGTAAATGTAATTACACCACACCCGGTACGGATCATTTTCCTGTAAGAGCGCGGCCTGCCGTGAGTTATTCCTTATCTGACGTAGGGTTTAATATCCAAACCCAAAAAAAGATTGAGCTTTTATCAACTATCGATCAATTAATGTCGCACCGCTCTACTGTCAAAGCCGAGGTCAGCGTGAAGCTGTACGTCTTTACCGAGACTGAACGGCGAGACTGAATTTGTTTACATTTGTGTACATGTCTGGAACAGAAGCAGCGTCATCCTTGTCTTTTCAACATTACCTCTCTTTCTCGTCGCCTCATCAACTGGGTCACAGCAGTGTGTCATATACACAGACGAGAGCTCCCTCTGAAAACCCAACAAGAGCATTTTATCATCTGATATTAAATTCCGCACTCAACTGACAGAAACTTCTAGCTAGCTCTACGTTCGTTTCTTTTTGTGTCCTTCAGGAATAACTCCTACTGGTCCACCATATGGTAATTCTATTCCTCCCGCTACAGCCTTGATCAAATGTCTGACAGAGTAGAGAGAACGTATCTTATTCCATTAAATGACTGGTCAGATGTGCTGCGCTAACTTGATTGTCATTATAAATGTAGTTTTGACGGCAGGTGTGATGCTCTCAGACAATGGCGATTTTACAGGTTTGGAAAATGTGACAGGTTGAAAGGGAAGTAAGAGTCTCCTTCTGACCCTCTTCTATTCAGCGAAATTTCTTCTTATTGCTGTCTGGCTCGGACCTGCTTATATTATGCATGAGGTTCGTTCAGAGCAGAGACTTTGACCTGTGCAAAGCCACAATCACAATCAAGGACTGGCAAAGTCAATGTCCCTTTGTCGAATGATACAAAGAAAGCAGATCCTCTAATGCGTTAGTCTGATGCTAAATAATTAGTAGTAAAATAAAATAGCATAAAACCGTCTTCATGAGCTCCATGTTCTGTGTATTTTGCATATTAAATGTGTACATATGCCTTAAACTGTTTGTCACACTGAATTCTTAATGCTGCTAAATTCGCCTTGCCCGAATGCTCACTAAATGTAAATACACCTATATGTGTAGATTACATTTGTCTGGAATACAGCATTATGGGGGTTTTTATGAGCTTTCTGAGTAGTTTTAATGAATCGGTATAATATTGGCATTCAGAGACTAAGGCAGCTTTCTCTTTCTGCGTGTTTATGCAGAACTAAATAGCTGTGGAAACACTGCAGCTAGTGTGTCACTCATAGCACTAAGTGGGACTGCTGTAGCTCTGCACACCCGGAGGAAAAACCAACAAAAACATGAGGTATGAGGAATTTCCTGGGACAACAGGTCAGAAAATCAATGTTAGAATTATGTCACGCGTGTACTGTGTGTTACACGGCGGTGAAACCATAACCACTTAATACGGCTCCTCTCCAAGCCGCATTCACCAAATAGGTTATTTTTATCAGCACACATCAGACTGTGTGTGTGTGGGTGTGTGTGTGTGGGTGTGTGTGTGAGTGTGTGTGGTGTGAATGTTGGGGTGGGGGTGTTCATTAAGCTTGTAACATTGTGAAACAGGCAGGGCGTCTCTCTCTCTCTCTCTCTCTCTCTCTGTCTCTCTCTCTCTCTCTCTCTCTCTCTCTCTCTCTCTCTCTCAGCCAGCTATCTTATTAATGACTCACTGAGTCTGGCTCACTGAGGCAGGAAAACCCTCTGGGGTCATACAGCTCACAGACAGATAATTCAAATTGGCTCATACCATAATTAGTCTTATTTTAAAGCATCTACCTCAAAATTGATCATCAAATGCACAATCAAACTCTTCAAAGTTGCTGACTCTACCATGAAATTCCAAAAACCAGCCTCACTCTGAACCGTCTACCTCAATAAGCCTCAACAGCGACTGTGTATGGTTTGTAACTAACTTCATATGCTTCAACAAATACAAAAACAAACAAAAAAAGAGATCTATTCCAAACACCAAAGTCGAGATTTGATTTTTTAAAACTTCAGTACATTCCCTACTCTCGTGACTACATTCCTCATACACGATTAAACAAGAAGAGTTTCATAGTGCTTACTGAAGAGTAGTAGTCACTTTATAACTGATATAATAATCTGGGACCTTAAGATATTAACTTCGTCCTTCAGATGAAATCTCAGGATGGTGCTCAATGCATGCAAACTAGTCTATACTTTCTACACAGGCAAAAAAAAAAACCCCAAACAAATAAATAAATACATACATACATTTTGAGTTTACTCAAACACTGTGTAAACTCGAGTTCGAGCACAAAAGTTCAAACTGGAATATTTCATGCTAGTTATTTTACATTTTCACACTATAATTAGCAAAAGAGCATGAACGATCCAGGGAGTCCTGGGGAAGTCATAAATAGTCGTTTATACATATTTCTGCACAGTATAAATTAACATCCTGTTCATTTTTATGGCTGGAGGGCTGCAGCAGGCGCGTAGAGCTGAAGCACAACACCGGTACAAGGACGCACTCCTAAAATTCAGCTCTTAGCAGAATCACACGGACGTCAAAAACTTTTCTCGCTTAACAACCATGCATAAACAAACGACTCAATGCATTTCCGCATTAATAATGCATAACAAGTCTTCACTACATAAACGTCGGCACAAAAAGGCATCATCGCTCCATCTGTGACCTGAAAGGTAATACTTAAACAGTACAAAACGATGTTGAGAAATTGTTCCTGTTTATGAATAAGGACCTCTACCAAACAGCTAAATAAAATCGCACATGTGTAATAATATATTCAACAAAAGCAATAAATATGCAGCTAATGTGATGTGTATTTCACATGACATTTCCTACCTTTACTTATGCGATAAATCATTTTTTTGGAGTTGTCCTTTTTGTTTACAACTTCAGGCAAGTAAACTTGCTCAAGTTCTTTAAGACACTTTGAGATACTTTTATCTTCAGAATACAACGTGACCTCAGTCACTCTGTTATGAAACAATCCTGTGAACGAGTGCACGATCGAGGTAAGTGTAATATTAGTTTCCGTGAATCGACTGTCAGGGTGAGAAAATGCTGACAGTGGGGAAAAAAAAGTCGAGTTACAAATCAAGCATGGTGTCAACAAGCTAGCATCAGTCTTACACAGGCGTCGGAACGGTCGTGATCACTTTGTTAGACAAGTAGTCTGCAGCTCAGTGTGCTGGAATGCACAAGTGATTTCTTCATGAATCTGACGAGTCCCTTGCTTACACACAAACACGCATACATACAGAGACACGCACACATACAAGCGTTTGCACCGTAACATCTAGACACACGTACCCACTCAGTAATTTCATCTGGATCATAACAACGTTCAGTCCAAACAAGAGAAGAAGTGAACAAAACGAAACCTACTGAAATGGCGACTCTCTCACACACTCTCTCTGTCTGCCTCCTCTCTCCTGAAGCCTCAAATGCTGCGATCGTCTCTCTCTTTCTTTCTTTCTTTCTTTCTCTCCCTCTCTCTCTATCCTCCCTTATTGTTCACTCGTAAGCTCCTCTCTTCCCTTGTTCTATCAATCTTTCTTTGTTTGAGCTCACTGTATTCCGCCAGCACTTGGAGAGATGGAGGGAGAGGGAGTGGAGGAGCGGGGGAGCTGCAGCCGCTCTAGAGGAGAGCGAGAGAGAGAGAGAGAGAGAGAGAGAGAGAGAGGGTGGGAGGAAGAGCGAGAAAGAGACAGACAGACAGGAAGGAGGGGAGCGAGAGATGGAGGGGAGGGAGCTGGAAGCAGAATGTACGAGGCAGGAGGGAGAGAGCGTTAGCGCGGGTGAAGCCTCCAGAAGCGATGCTACTCTGCAGCAGCAGCAGCAGAAGAGTGAGAGTGTGGAGGACGGATGGAGCATGCAAAGCTAGACCTAGCCTACCTCTTCTCTTTTCTCCTCTTCTCTTGAGGGCAGGATGAAAACGTCTATCAGTTTCTCAGTCTCTCGCTCTCTCTCTTTCTGCTGTATTCAGTCAGGACTGTAGAGTTTTTTTTTAGACCACAGCATGAGAGAAAGACATAGAGAGAGAGAGAGAGAGAGAGAGAGAGAGAGAGAGAGGGGGGGGGGGGGGGGGGGGGGGGGGGGGGGGGCGGTAGAAGAGAATATGCCTGAATTCGTTCCAAACAGGTCGTTTTTTTCTTAATTCATCACCATAGAATTTGATATTATATCATATATTAGAGCATACTATATAGAGACAGTGTCTCCTCTGATTACGTATTGTCCTAGTCAGACTGTTTAGCTAGATTTTATTTAAAATAATAAATAAATAAAAAAACAGATTGTATAGCATTATAATATGTTAAACTATCTATAGATTAAGTTGAAGTTTATTTTGATTTATAATTTCTATCCAAAGCACTCCTGGAAGCAAACGTTCTCTATATAAAGTATATGCGTGGAGTAAGGGTTGGCTAATGGACAGCTCCCGGTGCTGAAATCCCAACCCGAGTGGACAGCTCTGTCTGAGCAAAACACTGAAGAGTGCCTGCTGAATCTGAATCAGAGTCGAAATCAGATTCAAAGCCACTTTATACACAGGAAACAGTGCAAGGACATATACAGTAATGTGAAGCAAACAGATGTACAGATCTATAACAGTGCAGACATTAAATGCAGTACAATAAACACAATAAATACAATCCAAATACTAAGACCACTTTCAACACTGTACGGTAAGAGAGCAGTACTGCTTCTTTGTCATAGATGGATTCCTGAGATTAGAAACCACTGCTGGGGAAAATAAACCGGTAATGGTTTGGTACTAGTTCTGATGGAGTACTGTTTACAAATGAGTACCAGACTCAGACTCATATTCTGAAACTACTTACTATCTATCAGTGGTATGGAATATACAGGCATACACACACACACACACACACACACACACACACACTATGGCCAAAAGTATGTGGACACCTGACTAACCACACCCATATGTGTTTTTTGAACATTCCATTATAAATTTTGGCCCCTTTTGCTGTTATATTAACCTCCACTCTTCTGGGAAGGCTTTCTACTAGAATTCGTAGTGTGGCTGTGAGGATTCATCCATTCAGCCACAAGAGGTTAATAAGGTTGGGTAAGGAGGCCTGGCACACAGTCAGCATTCCAGTTCATCTGCCACTTGACTTCTTCCTTTCCAACCTTGGCAAACCATGTCCTTATCTTCATGGAGCTCATTTTGTGCACAGTTGCACTGACATGCTGGAACAAGTTTGGGATCCTTAGTTCCAGTAAAGGAGAATTCTTAATGCTACAACATACAGATACATTCTAGACAATTGTATGCTTCAGACTTTGTGGCAACAGTATACGGATGTGATGGTCAGGTGTCCCTTTTGGCCATATAGTGTACATTGGTCTTGGCAAGTCATACATTATGTTTATTGATAATGCCTATTATTCAGAAGTCTGCAATTGTGAACTGTGAACTGCATGGACAGCATCCTCTAATGCTGAATCCCCAACACAGTGGGCAGCTCTGAACGTCTAGAAATCAGAATCAGAACAGGAATCGCGATGTGAATCAGAGAGAAAATTAGGATTAGAACTGGAATTAGTTTTAGCATGATCAAAAGAATTGGTATCAGAATCAGAATCACTGATCCTGACCCCTTCTGACTTCCGGACCTGCCTGATCCTTCCTGATGCCCTACTTCTGGTTGGAGTTCTCATCACTTTGAAAACACTCGCTACTGCTAAGGATGGCCCCACATGGACAGCCTAAAAATACATTTAGAACCCATGAAGATGGCTTTATATTGCAGTTGATATGAACAGTTTTGCTATGATGGCTTAGGACTTACGATGATAGCTTTAGAACTGCAATTGCCATGAACAGTTTTGTACTCAAGTCTCAGTCAGTGAATAGTTCATAACTTCAACAAAATAGACTTTATTATAAAGCTATAATGAATTCCCTGGTTACATAATTGCAATTTTTTGACCATATAGCAACAGTTTTAGAAAGGAATTATTTATAATCACACTATCTGGTATCACCCAGACGAGGACGGGTACCCTTTTGAGCCTGGTTCTTCTTCTTCGTGTTTTCAAAGGGAGTTTTTCCTTGCCACCATCACCTCTGGCTTGCTCATTAGGGCTCAACTTATACATTTCAAATTGATATCCGGAATTGATATGTTTCTGTAAAGCTGCTTTGTGACAATGTCCATTTTTAAAAGTGCTATACAAATAGAATTGAATTGAATTGAAATGAATATTTAATTCTGAATCATAATCAGAATTGATATCAGCATTAGAATTTCAATCAGTTTCAGAAGAATTAGCATTATTAGCAAATATCTCAAGAATCAGCATCGGCATCAGAATCAGATCTAGTAATCAGTATTATTATTGGAATCAGAATCAGAAACTCTTCCTTTCTCAAATGTGCACAAACAGGTCTTGGCAACATTGCCAGTATATTTAATCGATTTGTGTACAATCCAAAGACAAAAACAAAAAAGAACAGACCGACATGCATGTGCACTGAAACTCTGAAGTGTCCACGCGCAGATTTAGCATGAGACAGCAGCAGCTAAACAAGGCAGTTTGGGAGACAAACACTTTATTTATTTTGCTCCATCTCTCCTCTATATCTATTCTGTTTGAGCAAACAGATGAACAGAGCAACTTGGCTGCCTGTCTTCCACGTACTGTATATAATGGCAGCTGTCTTAGAAATGCCTCTGTAATCACATTAATAGGCTTAATCAGTGAATTAGCAGTGAGGAAATGTCACAGTGGCTAGCAGAAAATAGAGAGGCTAATTAATGGACGGGAGACTGGCTAAAAAAGCCACCTGACACCGAGGACACTTGTGAAGGGTACTCTACCTCATCGTCCCAGCTCAAAAAGCCAGGGATGGATTTACATAGTACGGTTAACTACTTCTGAGGGATAACTATTGTCTGGAATAAGAAAGGTCTGTATAAACAAACTCTTCGAAGATTGTACATACATGTGATTCTTTGTGTGTGTGTGTGTGTGTGTGTGTGTGTGTGTGTGTGTGTGTGTGTGTGTGTGTTCAATGCACAGCCTTCTTGTCACAGCCTGGAAAACAGAGCGATCGATAGACACCACACTACACAATTACACACACTAACACACACAGAGTAATCACACCCCTCTCAAGGCTTTTTCACAGCCCTAGCATCAAAGCCTGCCATTTGGAGAAGCCTGCAAGTCTGTGTGGTGCTTCCGTGATCTCAGCCACTCTCGGTTTTATTCTGTAAGGGCTGCAGGGGTTGTGAAAGCACCTGTAAATACTGGTTTGAGATCAACCCGACTCTTTATTTCCTCCAGATTCCAAACGGGAACAGCGGACTGATCTCAGATCAGAAGCTGGGGGTAAAAACAGCAGAGGCGACAGGCACAAAGAAGCAGAGTGGCTGGAAGCAGCTACGGAAGGTGGGGATTTGGGGAGCGGGGGGAAGGGGTGGTGGTGGATGGGGGGTGTAGGGAGCCATAAGCAGTAATTAAAGGAGATAGGCTGGGGAGCTTCAGAAGAGAAGAGACACAGACGTACACAGGCATGGGGAAAGAGCTGAGGCAGTGGTGTGTGGATGTGTGGATGTGGTGGGGGCAGACATGCTTTCCCAGGCAGAGAAGACAAATGCAGAATGATAGGTTGGAGGAGCCTCATAGGACTTGATTTACTTCCACAGAAGGTGCATCCACACATAGACACACACATGCACGCACACATACTTGTATTACTACACTTATAGGATTTCTTACTTATCTCTGTCAGGGTTGTCAGGTCTGTATGACCAAAGCAGATTAATGGGAAAAAACAAAAACCCCACAGCCTCAAAAACAGCTTAATCTAAGCAAGAATTTTTAGAAAAGAAACTATTTTTACCTCTTGGGAGACCCTTAACGGTTCTATGCAGAACCCTATAAAAGAAGCTTTCCTTTTCTGATAGGCTTCCAATCTCAGAAACCATTTTTTTTCCACAAGAATATGAATCCGCTGCTTTAAAATCCAAGACTATTATATTTAGTTAATCACGCCATAGCATATTTGAATGCATGAATTATTCTATAACTACTGTTAAACTAATAGAAGATGGAAATAGTCATGAATATGAGGGATGTAAGCATGGACCTGACAGATCTTCCGAGCACAAACCTACATTCACACTAGCAACAGACGATCGTTCGTTTTCAATGTGCTATGTTTCAGGAATAACGACAAGCAACAAAGCGACAGTGCAACATATGACGTGAGGTGAGAATTTCTCAACTGTATGCAAATTAGGCATGACGTGGTTAAGCAGCAAATCCAAATAAACGGCTCGAACGACTCCTCAGACCTCAGTATCTATCATATGGCGTGTGTGGTACAACATCTTTTTTCACTTCACCACTCACTTTAGATCATTTAGTAATCAAACGTTGGTGTTTTTTTTTTTTTTTTTTTTTAAATACAAGCTGAATTTTATCTACGGGTTTATTGGCAAGATGCGCGATGTTCCCCCAGCAATATTTTTTTCTGTCACTGAGGTATTTGTACAGATACATACATCTATTCAAACACATAAAATGAACATAAAATATTTTTTAAAAAATTGCTAAATGTGTCTCAAATCTGAGACTGTCAAAAAAAAATCTTGATCTGTAAAACATCCTCTCCTTCAACAGTCTCTCTACAGGTCCTTGCCTCTCTCTCCATCTCTCTCTCACTCTCTCTCCATCTCTCTCTCTCTCTCTCTCTCACCTCTCCCTGCCAACACTCTCCTTCTACGGTACGTCAGAATGCGACCTTCCGCTCGAGTCTTGCCAAACGAGGAGCGCTCATCAGCCATGCAAATGAGCGTGCATCCATTAGCACTGACAGATGGCTTGCTGGAGCGCTGCTGATGGAGGAGAGGAGAGCAGAAGAGACGAGAGGGACCGTTTCTCACCCGTGCGTGCTGAGGAGAGAAGCAGGGAGTGGTGGTCATGCTTGGCTCAGGCAACACGCTTCACGTCCAGCAGAGACACGTTGCCCTGCACATCTGCCACTGACTTTAGCATTCTGATGGCCTTTTAGTGCTTTCAACATTCCTAGTCCATATGTCTGAGCACATACATACTGTATATGTGTCCTTTTGTGTGTGTCTCATTGTTCTGTGTTTTGTCTTTAATAGAGATGGCTCAGATCCAATACCCAGCATCGGTTTAGAGCCAATACCAGTAAAAAAAAAAAAAAAAAAATAGTCCTGTAATAAATGAATAAAAGAATGGAATCGGATTTGGAAAAGCTTTATTTGGAACTGGGAATGTTTACATACTGTATAAAGATATTGTTGTTTTTTTTTTTTTGTTTTGCTTTATCTTGTTATTCTGTTTTTAACTAAGGATTTTCCCCCTGTAATTTTTAAATGCTTAATATTTAGACATTTGTAAGCTTAGTCGTTTTTAAAGGAAAATGATCAGGTGGTATCAATATCGGATTATTGACACTCAAGGTTTCAGTATCAGTCTCAGAGAGGAAAAAGTGATACCTCTAGTTTTTATCATATACAGTAGGCTCTATTTAGGCATACAGTATTAGGATGATCTTCTAAAGACTGCACATCAGAATGAAAAACATTTTTTGTACATTAACTGTACATTATGCATAATATAGTTAGTATTAATATTCTTGTAAGAACCTTCCACTAACACAATTATTAATGCAGCTAATTATGCCTAAACCTGAATCTAACCCTAATCCTAACCTCTGTAACCAAAAAGAAAACCTTAAAGTAAGAAAAAAAAAAGTTAATAATAATTCAATTAATTAATTTAAAAAAAAAATTTAAAGCAGTTTTTCTCTTGGGGACCATCCAAACATCCCAACTAGATCTAACTGTCAGATATTCCTATCGTTGTGGGACAGTTGGTCCCCAGCAAGACATAAAAACACGACCCCACACACAATAGCAGAGGAAAAGGCGGCTCCTCGGTGCAGCGCTGCTAACAAAGGTCTCTTGAGGAGAACAACTGAGAGACACACAGAGGCATAGTGCAAGAGCGGGCGCAAGAATATCACTTCACAGCCTCTCAGATTTCTCTCTGTTTTGACTACAGTCTCCATCTAGTAAATTCAGTTCCTAAATTCGCTGCAAATGTTTGTTCCAAGCACCCCAGCACTACAACACACACACAATCTTGCTGCTATTGAGATATTGAGCTATTGAACCACATATCATTCACTGCTGAGTTAGAGATTATTGGCAAAGAATGAGGGAATATTGTGTCAGGGTGCTAGTGTGTGTGTGTGTGCATGTATGTGTGTGTATGTGTGTCTCTTGCCTTCGCAGTCTGGGCTCATTTGAAGACTATGGCAGCATGACCTAATTAAAGTGGCTAGCTTGAATAATGGAGAGAGAGAGAGAGAAAGAGAGAGAGAGAGAGAGAGAGAGAGAGAGAGAAAGAGAGAGAGATGATGATGATGGTGGTGGTAAAGAAACCCACAATTCTTACAGCTTTTCGCACATCTGTGTCTCACCATCAGCAAACAGTCTCCCCTCATGAAGCAGGAGAGAGAGGGAGAAAGCGAAAAAGAGCCATTCAGACAAGGCAAGGTCTCTGAGCGTATGCTGGAGTTGCGAGGCAGGTGGGTGGTGATGATGGGAGGGGCAGATGGTATGTAGGCTGCTATAGCTCACATCTGACTAACCTCTGCTAACCTCAGCCTTGCATAAATATACTCCAGCAATACCTCGCTGAAAAACTGGTTACTTAAAGCATTAAGCTCCAAGAGGTTAACACTAAATGCACAATTCTACCATGAGACTAAAACTCTGCTTTCATACTTACTCCTAAAAACTAACCATAGTCTTAAAACCACTAACTAAAAGCAGATAATTCACCATAATGCTTTTAGTTTTTAATGAAGAAAAATGCTGCAAAAAATGTTAACTTAGCAAGGGAAAATATCTTGAAGATAATCAAATTGATCTAGTGTTTCTTATTATAAGATTACACTAAACGAAATATAAAATCATTAAATCTATTTCTGGACATTATTACTTGTTTCAAGCTTGTAGTTTTCTTATTCTATTGGCAGATAATTTGGCCCCTTTCTCGAAATAAATGCTTAAAACGAGTAAAATATCTGCCAATAGAACAAGGCTATTTCAAGCTTGTAATAATAATAATAATAATAATAATAATAATAATAATAATAATAATAAATGTTATATAGTGCCTTTAAAAAGGCTTCTCAAGATGCTTTCCATAAGAGTATATAGGCATGTATAAAAAAAAAAAAACAGTTCAATTCAGTTATTAATAACAATAGTACTAATATTATGAATAATTAAACAATAAAAACAAAGTCATCAAATAAAAGCAATCCTGAAGAAGTAAGTTTTAAGATAAGATTTAAATACACTAAAAGACTGGGATTCTCTAAGATCTGATGGTAGTGAGCTCCACAGTTTTGGAGCATAAGAAGAAAAGGCCCTATAGTACGTAAACGAGTCTGAGGGACAATTAAGAGACCAGAATTTTGAGGAGCAGAGATCATGTTTTGGGGTGTAATGGGTTAAAAGCTCAGCCAAATTCTGGGAATGCAAAAGCCGTATATGTGAGCAATGAGTAGAAATGGCTTGAAATAGGTTTCATAATCTTATATTTGGTTTACTGTAATCTTATACCAGGAAATACTAGATAAATTTGACGAGATTCAAAATATTTCCACTTGCTAAGATGTCATTTTTTTGCAGTGAAGGATATTTTCCTCAAATGGGAACAATTCAAGATAAAATAACAACATAAACATGTCAGTTTTCTGGCATTCTAGCAAAATACCAAATAAAACAAGTACTAAAATTCATAAAAATCCCTCCAACACTGTCTTGGTCAGTGTAATCTCAGCACAGAATGGTCGAGACATATATTAGCAGGTAGCCTATGTAAGTGAAATAGAGAATGAACATAGCATAGAATGAGGATAGCACAAGTAAGGTATTATCAGTACCCAAAATGAGAGTTTAGGGGTTTCTTTGTTTTTTTTTTGTTTTTTTTTTCTTTATCTTATCTGAAATCTATTTATGTAAGAAAAGACATTTTTTTTTCTTTAGGGCTGTTACAACATATACATGTCCAGTCTTTCTTTGTCATATCCTGCATATTCAAGTGGAAAATACCGAAACATAAATTTAGTGAAAAAGAAAAGTAGGTATATTTAAAATGGATAAAAATCATAAAACAGCCCCGATCACACACCTGAATCACAGTTCTGTGGAAAAGTAGTGAGGGTTGTGCTCTGTTCATTCTCAGTTAGCAGCCTTTATAAGTGTGTGCAGGAATGCAGAGATAATGAAGAGAGAGAGAGAGAGAGAGAGAGAGAGAGAGAGAGAGAGAGAGAGAGAGAATCAGAAAAAAAAGATATATTTTTTTAAAGAATCAAAAAAAAAAAAAAAAAAAAAAAAAAACTAATTGAAGAAGATGATGACGGGTTACAGACCACTAATAATCAAAACCAGTCTTTGGATTTTTTTCCACCCAAAAATATTCAAATAGTTTATTATTATTATTATTATTATTATTATTATTATTATTAATATGAGAATCTTTCAATGGCTATCAATGTTAGCAGCCTTTATCAGAAACGTGTGAACTGTAGATCCTTCCACTTCCA
>JANDJT010000148.1:18378403-18398080 GCA_024331685.1 Stegophilus panzeri
GTCAGAGAGAGAGAGAGAGAGAGAGAGAGAGAGAGAGTTGAGAGTTAACTGCTGCAGAACCAATTGCAGTTAAACCCGCTGAAAACACAAAGATTGCAACAAACTCTCACATACCGCAATCTACTGCAAATAGAGATCATCCTCAGGTCTAATTGTAGCTCCAGGAACAACTTCTCATTAGCTCTAACTACACTCTTACATTTTGTGGGCTGAAAGCTGCACTGGTTTCTATCACAAAGCTATGTCATACTCAATTCTGATTGGTCAGAAGGTGTTGATGAATTTTCTTTAACAGCAGCTCTGACAATCGTGCCTGCTGCAAAACTGATATTAAACGCACACCTTCTAATACATTATCATTTCTATGGTAACTACTTAGAGACTTGTACAGTATAATGGACATTCCACATTAATGAATTTAAAAAGCTAAGTGCAAGGACTTACTGTATATGGTGGATGAGGACATGTTTATTTAGTGTCAGCACTTTGTAACACTCACAGGTACGTTCCACATTCCTATCACTAATTACATTTCCTTTTTACTTTCAGTGCAGTGACTGAATTCAAAAAGTTCCGACACCCTTACCATACGTTCATACATACATACGTTCGACGCGCAGCAACAAAGCGACTGGAGACCGTTCATTTTCACTGAGAGCTAGCGACTTTCGGCGACCTGAGTGACAGCAACCATTGGTGACTAGATGTGGGCGTGTCCAGCGAAAGTTGAGAAAAGTTTAACTTTATGCAAATTTGGTGAAGCGACTTGCTGCAGCGACTACCAATGGGAGTGAAGACAGTAGAGCTCATGTGAGTCGTGATCCGCCATGTGTCCTGCGAGTCCAAATTGTTTCATGGACCCAGAGAGTCCGGCACTTGCGCTTTCGCCGCTGATAGATGGCCGCAATGGCAAAGAGCTCACACTGCTTCTCCTTCATCTCGTAGGATATGATGCACATATACACTGGTGAATTTTATATACAAACGCTCTCCCTCCAGAATGTTTTATTTTAGCGGCAAGAAAAAGTGGAATGCTAGTTGCAACACACACTGATAAATGTTACTATGGCAACCAGTAGTAGAAACGCCTACTGGTGACTTCATGAAACAATGACTGACGACTGAACGTGTGAGCGTACCTTAAGTCATGAAAATTACCAAATAATTATGCTTTATGATGAATAATTAAATAAAAAACTCTTATGATATTATTATGACACTACAGTTAGTTGCTATATGGCTGAAAGACTTGGTTTAATATTGGGTTTGTATTTGATATGGAAGAACGAACCATAGTTTGGTCAGAGCTTGCTCAACACTTATTTATTATGGTATGAAAGTATTAAAGACCTTTCATGAAATGAATCACAAACACTTACTTATTATGGCATTGGTAACTTTAATATGCAATATAGTTAAAAGAGCACTTCAAGGGCTGTGCAAGGTTTTATGGATAGTTAAGGGCTCTTAGCTTTCTAAAAGTGCTCCGTCTATAAATATTAAAATATATATTAGCAACCTCCCCAGAACGGTTTTTAGACTGGTGACCTTTAGACCCTGACCTCGTGAACTGGAATGAGCATGTTTCTGATCGAGACCACAAAGCACTTCTGTACGTCACTCTGGATAAGAGCGTCTGCCAAATATCATAAATATAAATATAAAAATGTAGAATGAGACGTTCTCATTCAGTTGAAGAGCTGTAGGAACAACCAAAGAATGGAAGGTTTTTGATTGAACCTTTTTCCAAGACTGAAACGTAGCCACACATCCCGCAATAAATTACACAAATATTAATACTGCAGGATTGTTCTCAAACATTTCCTTTCAAAGTTTGCGAGTTTCAAATGTGTTTGCCAAAGGAATGACATAAAGTAAATCTATAACAGACTACAAAAACACATCAATATAAATAAATAGATAAATAAACACAGTCTGAATTTCCAGACAGACAGACAGACAGATAGATAGATAGACAGACAGACAGACAGATAGATGATAGATAGATAGATAGAAGAAGCCTATATCTGTCATATATACATTACAGCATAGTGAAATTCTTTTCTTCGCATACCCCGGCATGTCAGGAAGTTGGGGTCAGAGCGCAGACTCAGCCATGATACAGCGCCCCTGGAGCAGAGAGGGTTAAGGGCCTTGCTCAAGGGCAAAACAGTGTCAGCTTGGCAGTGCTGGGGCCTCCGACCTTCTGATCAGTAACCCAGAGCCTTAACCGTTGAGCCACCACTACCTTTTAATAGATAGATAGATAGATAGATAGATGAACAGACAGATAGACAGATAGACAGGTAGGTAGGTAGATTGATTGATTTCAGGAACAGGACTGGGGAAGCCTCCTACACCGTATTTACCGTTCTTTACCTTGTGGAATCCCTTAGCTTTATTAGATTTGAGGCTTTCATACTGTTGTCAAGTTATTAAAGGTCATCCAATGACCTAAAATCTCCATCCATCCCACCATCTCTCACTCTCTCCATTTCCCTGTCTGAGTCTCTCAGTATGACTAAGTTTTGCTCTTATTTCCCTTTTCATTATGATTCAAAGTCAGTGCGCTTTTTAGTCTGCTGTGCTGGTGGGGGGCGTCTGTACTCTCTGTGGGAACAGGCAGCCATTTTGGCTGCATACAGAGAACCTGATGGCGTAAATACGGCTGCCATCAATCAATCCCTGGAGCCCTGCAGCGACACCATCCCTAATCTCTCCCTCACTCTTGCATTCACTCTCTGAGTACCATTTAAAGGCACATGGCTCTGAAACAAAGCCCCAGTGACCTAAATGACAGTGATCAGAAAGTCTGTACACCTATAATAGAGCTACCATGAATTATTCAGCAAAATATGAATAACTTCTTCACCGGTCAGGATGAACCATTTATTCACTACGGACAGGTTCTGCAGTATAACCCATACGTTATACAGGTCTCGGCATGCTTCTTCTTTTTTTTTTTTTTTTTTTTTTTAAATTTCTAAACTTAACCAGCAATGATTACGTAGATCATGATTTTGATATAACCGTGAGAGATGGAAAAATAATGGAAGGAGGAGATGGGGAACACATAGCTTGCAGTATGATCCAATGTTCTCTGGAATAAGTGAAACCGCCAGTTTAGATGAGGAAACAGCTGTGAGTCTGTAGGTAGCTTAATCAAAATGAGCATGCAAACCAAGTGTTCAGACAGTTCCTGTCAGAGTAGTGCTGTTTCTCACATCGTGCACACTATCACTGTCACGACTCTCACGCTACACTGTCCTTAAACTTTGTCTATTTGGGATGTAAGTGCTTTACTCGAATACTGATTTTAGGTGCAGTGATGGGGATTGTGAGGGTGTTTGTTATAACTCTACTTTATAACAAAGACCTCGTAATTTGCTGCTTATATGAGATTGAAACTTGTATTAAGAAGTCCTCACCACTGGGTTTGTGTACTAAAAAAGAGTACCTAATAGGCAAATATTTGTGATACTTTTCAATAAATACCTTAACCTAGTAGGTGCAAAGTAAAGTCAGGTTTTACATCAATACTGTAAAGAATATTGGAGGGATTTATTTAAAGAACAGGGATCTATCAGAGTCTGATCTTCACAACACATGTCTGTGGAAGTGTATCATGGCGCGAACAAAGGAGATTGTTGACGCTCATCAGGCTGGAAAAGGTCACAAAACCATCTCTAATGAGTTTGGACTCCACCAATCCACAGACAGACGTATTGTGTACAAAAGGAGGAAATTCAAGATCACTGTGAAGACCAACAAGGATCACTCCAAGAGCAAGACGTGTAATAGTCTGCGAGGTCACAAAATAACCCAGGGTAACTTCTAAGCAACTAAAGGACTCTCTCATTGGCTAATGTTAATGTTCATGAGTCCACCATTAGGAGAACACTGAACAACAATGGTGTGCATAGCAGGGCTGCAAGGAGAAAGCCACTGCTCTCCAAAAAGAACATTGCTGCCAATCTAAAGTATGCTAAAGGTCATGTGGACGAGCCAGAAGACTAATGGAAATATGTTTTGTGGATGGATGAAAAGCTTTGGTTGTTGTCGTGTTCATGTGTTGTTCCTCATAGCCTGCATGTTTTTGCCTTGTATCCATTGTTTACATTTATGCTTCTTGTTTTTACAGTTTTGGTTGTTTGTTTTGCACTTTATACAATAAAAATCTGCACTTGCATCTGCCACCTCTACAAATACCTGACAGTATAATTGAAACCCTTGCACTGTACTTAAATTTTGGAAGCTGTGGCTAGACAAACACATTCAAAAGATAAACCTCATTACTAAATTTCACATTCCCGCCGTGGCCCTGTGTGTGCGGAGTTCGCATGTTCTCCCCGTGCTGCGGGGATTTCCTCCGGGTACTCCGGTTTCCTCCCCCAGTCCAAAGACATGCATGGTAGGCTGATCGGCGTGTCCAAAGTGTCCGTAGTGTATGAATGGGTGTGTGAATGTGTATGTATTTGTGTGCCCTGCGATGGATTGGCACCCCGTCCAGGTTGTACCCCGACTTGTGCCCGATGCTTCCTGGGATAGGCTCCAGGTTTCCCCGCGACCCTGAAAATGATAAGCGGTATAGAAGATGGATGGGTGGATGGACATTCCCTACTACTGGCATTCTTTTAAACCTGAATAATTAGCAAAAACTGCACTAGGATCTGGAAAAATTTGTTCTGTGCTATTTTAGACAGGACAAGAATTACACTCAACATGTCTAACCGCATTCCAGATTTGGGAATGAGGTTTAACATGCAACAATGTTTAAATGGTACTGAGTTTGTCATGACAAGCATCATGACTGAAGAATTGTGGGTATACATCAGTAGCAAAAATTAAATGTACTATCCGGAATTACAGCTCAACACAAAATGGGTTTTCCAAATGACGAAGGTCTTAATATTCCTGAAATGGCATGAGAGCTGATGTGACAAGCACCTTAGCTGTAAATGGAAATGATTTATGCTAGGTTTTCATTAGTTTGGGTAGTGTGGTTAGAGGTTAAGAATTGTCTCTTGATTTTTACATTTAACTGAAGATTCATCTTTATTGAACGGAAAAATGTCAGGCATATTTAATAATCAATAAAGTATGTTTAAAACAGCAAAAAACTTTTTTTTTAACATGCTGTTCCAACTTGTCCAACAGTGAATACAGCAGTAATGTCTGGCCTCTGTCTGGTTTGCATTGTGTCCCCTGACATATTTTGTTCTCAAAAGGTCCACTTGGGCTACTCAAGGTCCTTGGGGTTCATTGTCACATTTCCCCCCAAACACTGCTAGATATAATATTTTGAAACAAACGCAGGGACACAGAAAGCCTGTGGACGGTTTATTGACCATTTTTGAGCTGCGTGTGAGCAGAAAGGAGGCCAGCTGAAACTTAAGAAGTGAGGTGAGCAGACAGGAGCTGAATGCTAACTGAAAAGAAAAAGGTCAGCGCTGAAAGGCATAACCCATCCCCACAGTACCTCCCTTTGCTGGCTGGAGCTGTGGAGGTTCTCATCATCTACTATTACGAGTCCCTGATAGCTGTGAATTTCTCCATACTGGAAATCAATACAGGTGGAATGTAAAAAGAGGTCTTCAACGATCTTTAGCATTCCAGACTCGTCTGACTGAAAGATATTGTTACCTCTTACACGCAAGTTATCAATCTATAAACCAACAGATTTGATCATATGACCACATAAGGTGAGGGGTGTTATTACTACTAGAGAGAGAGAGAGAGAGAGAGAGAGAGAGAGAGAGAGAGAGAGAGAGATCTAAAAGGGAAATCTAAATTAGTGGCAATTATGTTCAGCGTTTAAGTCCTCAACAAAAGTACTTTGTTTTTATTTTGCTCTCTACTGGTATAGAGGCAAGTGACAGGGTACACAGCAATACTAGATGTGCATGTCTGTGAGTGTGCTCATGATGATGAGATCGTGATTGAAGGTAAAGATGTATGCATATATAGGCATGTGCACTACTGTATACAATACCATTGTATTCCCTTTCCATTGGTGGGAAAATCATTCAAATGGCAGCACCCTATCCACTCCACACACCTCAGTGACACTCCAGCTGAAATGCCGCAGTGCCCTTAGCTGGCAGTGCCACTCAACTCCCTCTTGGCTTCCATGCTAGGCTGACTTCAGACTGGGAATGTTGCCAAGCCGCCGCACTTGAGAGAGATGGAGAGAGAGAAAAAAATGAGGTAAAGATTGCATTTGACCATAACATTTGGTTAAACCGGTCTTAACATAAAGAATGCAGCTTCCCATACATGAATATATACACGCATTACTGGTAACATTTAAAGCTAGAGAAATGGGAGTGGGAATATGAAGACAGATAGAGACCACAGGAATAAAAAGGACAGAGGGGAAAGAATGAATGCAAAGAAGCTAGTGGGGGGAGAGAGAGAGAGAGAGAGAGAGAGAGAGAGAGAGAGAGAGAGAGAGAGATGAAAATCAATAGCTAGGTTCCATGCAGGGCAGGCTGCTGTGGACTGTGTTGTCAAGGTGACAGAGGAGCTGTGGGGCTTGGTGGCATTGGCTGATAAATTGGCGGCAGGTGAATGACCTCATGCTACCAACGCTGCTCCACACACTCCACACACTGCACTCAACCTCCAGTCATTCCCAATAATACAGAACTCTGAGCTTTGTTTACTCTATACACTATAGCTTTACTATGGCACTTTATGGTAACTATGGTTAACAAACTCTGAACTACAGAAGAAGGGAAATAAATATGTTATTTAATACACTTCCCATGCATATATCCACTTCAAATTTCTTTTGACATTGTACTTACTACAAAAAAAAAACCATGTATTCATAAGAAGAAAAATATGAAAAAAGAAAAATATATATTTATATAACTACATTGCTAGGGAAAAAGTATGTACAGTATGTATAAGAGGGCAGACAGTGTTAGCCTTCATTCTTCCCAGTTCCTAGCTGTTGTGTGATAGCAGAGAGCTTCCTATTGGGTGGTAATTGACAAATGACCAAATTGGGAAAAAAATGGAGTAAAACTCTACCAGACTAAAAGTTTGGCCACACTGTTCATAAAAGGGTTTTCTTTTGTTTTTCTACTATTCATGCTCTACTACTATTACCATCTGCTACTATTTAGAATAATTACATTAACACTATGAAATAGCATGTTATAAAGTTATACAAAGAAACATGTTGACCAAAACTACTGATATTTAAAATTATTAACCGTATTGCTGTGACGATTTCCCCTCGAGCTAGCGCTGCAGTATTGCAGTGTGCTAGGAAAACCGAAGCGCAAGCTCGTTGTGCGAGCTCAAAGCGCGAGCCCGGTGCACGAGCTCTTAGCGAACACACGCTTTTGGGTATTCAGTGACATTGACTTTGTTTACTTTGGACACGTGCTTTTGTTATGGTTTATGTCCTGTCTCCGCCCCTGTTTTGTCATCGGTTGTTTCCCGAATGTGTGTCATCATTGTTTTCAGCTGTCCTGTGTTTCACTCCTGATTACGTTTGTCATTTAAACCCCTCCTGTCTCTTTGCACATCGCGTAGTATTGAGTGTATTCTTGTTACCTAGCGGTTGTTCCTTGTTTCTCGTTTTGATTCGTGTTTATTGACTTTGTTTCTCGTTTCTCATTCTGGATTCTAGCCTTGCCCAGTTTGTGCCTGTTTGTAGATCGCCTGACCCATTGCCTGTTTTGACCACGCTCTGGTATCATGATTTGGATTTGTCGCTCGCAGATAAACATCTTTAACTGCAATTGCATCCGTCCTAACTGCCATTATGTAGACAATTCCTGAATTGCATGCTCTTGGTATTTTGTCAATCTGCTTCACGAAAACACCTAGGAGACAGGGCTCCTGGCTGTTGCCATTTCTACGCCTTCAAGGAATTCTCAGGGACAACATTATAAAACAACACTTGAGGAAAAAGTTACAGAGCCACAGCAAAGACCTTCAACATCCCTGTCAGTACAACTGGTTAGATAATATGTAAGTACAGGCCATCTGCAAGTATCAGCACTTCAAATTTAATGCTATTTAATACCATATTCAAATATGGTATATGGTATCTGTCACGATTTCCCCTCGAGCTAGCGCTGTAGCATGCAGCATGCTCGGAGGCCCGAAGCGTGAGCCGATGTGCGAGCTCTTAGTGAACGCACGCTTTTGGGTCTTTAGTGACATTGACTCTGTTTACTTTCTACTTGTGCTTTTGTTATGGTTTTTGTCCTGTCCCCGCCCCCGTCTTGTCATTGGTTGTTTCCCGTAGGTGTGCCATCATTGTTATCAGCTGTCTTGTGTTTCACCCCTGATTACGTTTGTCATTTAAAACCCTCATGTCTCTTTGTACCTTGCGTAGTATTGAGTGTGATCTCCTTACTAAGCGGTAGTTTCTTGTTTCTCGTTTTTGATCCGTGTTTATTGACCTTGTTTCTCGTTTCTGATTCTAGCCTTGCCCAGTTTATGCCTGTTTGTAGATCGCCTGACCCATTGCCTGTTATTTCGACCACGTTACTGTCTCATGATCTGTATTTGCCTGCCTGACCCTCTCAAACTGCACTTGCATCAGTCCTCACCTTCATAACGTTTAATACGTGACAGTATCAAATTTAAGACCTGCACGTCGCTTCAATCATACTACACGATACGTCAGCTATAGTGTTCGTGCATATACATCCATTTCTGGGTTTAAGTAAACTATAGCAGGGTAAACTTCTATAGAGGTATATGGGAGCCTGTAGCAAACCATGCATTACCATTTACTCCAACAGTGAAAGAAAAAAAAATCCAGCGTTTCCTTTCTATGACTCCAAGAGCGGGGAAAAAATACAGAGAGAAGGATTACGGCAATCAGAAGAGAAAAAGATGGCAAATTTACCATCACTCCCTCGCAGCTGTGTTTACAAGGGTTTTTTTTTTGTAATTTAATACCAGGGTAATATAACAAGTAGTGTTATAAATATACATTTTTGTAAAGAAGAAAATATAAAAACCTTTGCTATTTTGTAATATTACTATTGCAATGAATAATAATAATAATAATAATAATAATGATAATAATAAGAATAATAAGAATTTATTTTTAATTGGGGTACAAATAGTACTAACACAATAGTAATATATTTCTGACTTAATTCACTTTTATGTGTTAGATCTTGTGGCTTTTATTTTGGCAGAAAACGGCAGGAATACCTCCTTTTAGTTGGCAACAGTTTTTTAAATTCGCTTCTCATCACCAAATCAGGTGAAATGCTGTACACCTCTGCCCACAAAGATGTTTGAGATTACGCTAACGTAAAACCAAAGTGTATCTGGTGCGTGTCGTGTCTAAATGCAGGTTAAAAGCGACTCAAACTCGCAGCACAGACGGAGATGAAGTTGGTGTGGAGTGGCGTTTACTGTGGACCGAACCGCTCTAAAACACTGATGAGCCGCACACACACTCTTGAGAGAAACACAGTCACACAGGTTTAACAGCAACGGAATAAGATCTAAATCTGCTTTACGGTGTCGGTTCTGTTGCATTATTAAGACCTTTGAAACACGGATTTAAGACATTTTAATGCTAATTAAAGCCTTATTTTTTACATTAAGGACTTTAAGACATTTAAAGACTTTTTAAGGATCTGCGGACACCATGAGGTAAGAACGTTATGGTTATAGAATCACAACTGATGGTGCTCCAGACAGGCACAACACACAAGCTCTCACAACACACTCTCAGAATAATGATAAGGAAGGTGAGTGAGAAGCCTGCAGTCACTTGAATCGAAAAGAGTTGCAGGATGACCTGAAAGCTAAAAAAGAAACAGAGAGATAGACACAGAACAACACCACACCCACAGTGAAGTATGGAGATGGGAGCATTATGATAGCTTCTCTGCAAACAGTACTGGGGCATTAAGCACCATCAACACAAACATGAATGGAACGAGGTACCAGGAATCTGGAGAGATGATGATTCGTTTCAACAAAACGACAACCCCAAACATACAGCCAAAATAACTCTAGAAGGCCTTGATGGTCTAGCCAATCTCCTGAATGGAGGATTGTGAAATTGTGAGTCCATCAGATGTACCCTTGTTACCTTGGGGAATTGAAGATGATTTGCTAAGAGGAAAGGGTCAAAAACTGAATCCCAATGCTGCAAGAAGCTAATTACTTCATGTTGTAGCTGTCTCAAAGCTGTCATTGCCAACAACAGCTTTGCAACAAAGCACTAATGTTTAATATTTGAAATGGCTATATGCACTGGAAGTATATTAGACAACAAAAACAAAAGTATGCAAATACTTCCCCCCCCCTCTTACTGTACATGTAGACACTGTGCATGCAGCACTCTCATGGCAATAGGTGATAGAGAAAGAAATGCTGTGCTTCACCCATGGGCTCTGCAAGCTGCCAAGCTCAGCAGATGGCACAGGCTCAGTGTAGAGAGATGTGTCTCATGAATCCACCCTACTTTCTTCTCTCTCTCTCATGATTAAGCGGTGGTGGGCACTGTGGCTCCAGGGGCCATGCAGGTACCACCGAGCAATCTCTCAGGTGGGTTGGGGATGGGGGGATGGGTGAAGCAGGATTTTCAGTGTAACCAAAATCTGGAGTTTAGCCCTCACTAGGTCAGACTCTGTACACATGCACATGCACACACGCACACACACAGTGTGTATTCACAGAAGCATGATGTATGCTAGTGTGAATGGGGATGATGCACAAAGGCACAGTTCATTCTAATAGTCCCACTAGGTGTTCTTTAGGGGCTGCTGGTGAATTTGTCTCTGCCGCGCTCCTCGACTGCTCCATTTTGTATTTAGCCTTGCTGTTGTGCTGTTGTGCTGTGTGTGTGTGTGTGTGTGTGAACATTCAGAGGGCATCTGCAGTTCCAGAAGGCCATGCTCCAACGAGACAGAAAATGTGGCACAACAAAAATTCGCCTGGTCTGACTCATCTCACAAAATGAGAGAGAGAGAGAGAGAGAGAGAGAGAGAGAGAGAGAGAGAGAGAGAGAGGAACGTCAGCACTATGATGCAGTCAGATGTGGGCTGAAAGCAGTCTCTCCCTTTCTCTCTGCCTGTCTCTTGTACTTTTCCTCCTCGTCTCACCCTCTGCATCCTTCTGAGAGACCCAGTCAACAAAAAAAGGGACAATCCTTCATTCCTTATAACCTTAAATCAACTGCGGACACCCATTTGATCTCCACTTCAAATATTCAATAATGTACATAACATGTACATGCATCCATTTGGGCTGATGCTGTCAGGCGAGGATCTCATGGGAGGCTAATTAAATTGAAGGCAGCCCCTGCTGTTTGCTGATGAGATGCAGTGTTCTCCGGCTACTCTCTATGCCTGAATCCTCAAAGCCAGCTTGTGTTATGGAAGCAGAGCCTTCATAGATGTCTTGTCACTGTGATGCTTTATTGTTTTTTGGGGAGGAACAGAGGAGATGAGAGGTAGAGAGAAAGAAAAATAGAGAGAGGCATTTGATGGATGAGTCAGTTCAAATACCAGGAAATTCCCCAGACGGAAGACAGGGGGCACCGTAGAGCCGTTCATATTGGCCTCTATGAGATTTGACGACTCGACCTACCCGTTAAGACTGTCTTCTGTCTTCTTTCTTTCCTCGGTCCATCTTTTCGACATTTCTCAGGAGATATTCCTCTTTTTCAATAGTGGCTTCCAATTGCAGCATCAATTGTAAGCATTCATAAAATCCAGTACTTTGTCCTTGTTGTACTTGGAGTGAAGGTCTTTTATCATTTTACAGCCTCCTTCATCTTCATACACCTTTTTCAATTCTGTTCTCTGAAGTCCTCTTCATCTCTTTTACTCTGTCTCTATCGTTGGTTCATATCGGGGACCACCGCCCTCCGGTAACACATGTTCACATGTGGATTGGACCGAAGCAATTAAGAGTTTCTTTTCGAAGCCTCACAAGTGCCAGGGGATGAACATTAACACAATTTAACACTTTAATGCAACCCAGCAGTATTTTTGCTAACAAAATCAAATTGCTTCAAACCCAAGCGCCATGGAGAGACAAAATCTCACGCTGCCTTTTCTGCCTCGATCAGAGTCGAGGCAGTCGAGTGGTGGGTCTCTGCCAGCATGAACAATTGCAGCTATTTTTTGGTTCAAAGGTTTATACAGGCTGCCTTCTCTTCTCTCTTTATTATTATGATCAGCTTCATTGCACATCTTAGTGAAGACAATGAATGGGAGGATCACACACACACACACACACACACACACACACACACACGAGTGAGACGCCCCAGCTCAGCGCTCCAGTCCATGTGTCCTGCCAGACAAACCAGCATGCGTATGTGTGCTGCTGATCCAGAGACAGAGGCCTCTCCCATCAGGTAATGATATCTCACGCCTGGTTAGAGCACTGCCGCATAATTAGAAGTGTGGGAGCTGATGGATGGTTGAGTTGTGCGGAGTGGTGGAGAGCAGAGCTGCCCAGCTGACCTTGTCATCATTACGGATAGAAGGGTCGGCCAGAGCAACCACAGCTCCAGTAAGCAGCTGCTTCCTTTAATGGCACCATTTGTTCTTCACCTTGTCCTGACTTGCTCTCCCTAGATTCACGGTCAAGGGCAACTGAGAGTTTGCCAAGCTGACTGGTGATCTCTGCACAGGATAACGACGTGTACTGGCCAGACTGTAGTCGAGCGTGGTTTTTTTACTGACCTCACCTCTCTCTCTATTCACCTTCTTTCAGTCCCGCTCACAAAAACATGCAGTTAAAAATGATTATTGAGCTGCCAATAAAATCCCTTATGGGCAATTTTCAATTTTCAATTTTTTTCAATTTGTAATAAAAAAGTGTTGCATCTATTTGAAATGCATTCATCCATCTTCAGTAACCGGAGGCATGGTGGCTTTGTGGTTAGCATGTTTAGTTCAATTCCCACCTCCGCCCCACATGCGCAGAGTTTGCATGTTCTCCCATTGCTTCGGTATTACTCCAGTTTCCTCCCCCAGTCCAAAGACATGCGTTGTCGGCTGATTGGCATTTCTAAATTGTGCGTAGTGTGTGAATGTGCGTGACTGTGCCCTGTGATGGGTTGGCACCCCGTCCAGGGTGTCCCCCACCTTGTGCCCCGAGTCCCCTGGGATAGGCTGCAGGCTCCCCACGACCCTGTGTAGGATAAATGGTACAGAAAATGAATGGATGGATATGCAGTAACCACTTTATCCTGGTCAGGGTTAAGGTTGATTTGCGCCTATCCTGAGTACACCAGACACAAAGAAAACACTCTGGATGGGATCTGTACAGCTGTTAAAGTGGAATTTTTTTAAACAGAGAGTGGCAGAACTCACTAAGGACATCAGATGGTACATCATGGAAAGAGAATTAAACGCTGCAATAGAACACAGTTTGTGTTCATTCAGCGGTGGTCAATTAAATTCATGCTTTGCATGCATCTAGCATCAATCATTATTTACGATATCAGATTACATTACGTCCTAGCGAGCTAGCAAACGTGAGCACCAAGCCAACAAGCTAGTTACATTAACACATGATCTGATCAAATGATTTGGTCACGATGGGGACGAAATAACTTGATCGCTAAACTGAGGGCAATATGAATGAAATTTACATCGAATCAATTGCGACTTGACCTCAGTAAAGCTGGCTCAGGGAACGATATTGACCCTAAGTGAGGACGCAGAACTTGCACATGGAAAAAAGGGAGAAAAAGACTGTTAAAATCAATATGACAGACAGGCTGCAATTATAGTGCAGTTTAGCACAAACATTCACACCAGCTGCTCTATTAATAATAAATTCTCAACTTCACCATATTACAGAAATCATGACTGTTGTTTCTACATGTTTTAAAAAAAAAAAAAAAAAAAAAAAAAAATCTGCACATTTCACATAATCTGCAAAATCTTTATCATCATGATTGTTGCTAGTTAACAAGCTGGTTAGCAAAGTTGCTCCAACACACACGAGAAACTGTATATCATCAGGTTAACAGTCAGTATAACTGATGACATAACAGTCCCTTCATAATTTATTCCATAACAGCAAAATATTTTCAGAAAGATGTCTATTATTACATTTAAAATACATGTATTACATACGTGGGCGGTTGTGGATCAGGTGGTAGAGCGGGTTGTCCACTAATCGTAAGGTTGACGGTTCGATTCCCGGCCCACGTGACTCCACATACCGAAGTGTCCTCGGGCGAGACGCTGAACCCCAAGTTGCTCCCGATGGCAAGTTAGCACCTTGCATGGCAGCTCTGCTACCGTTGGTGTGTGTGTGTGTGTGTGTGTGTGTGTGTGTGAATGGGTGAATGAGACACAGTGTAAAGCGCGTTGGATAAAAGCGCTATATAAGTGCAGACCCTTTACATTTACCAGAACATTATCAACTGATCACGCCTAATGTGTTTTCACAGTACAAAATATCATTTTACAGTTAATTTCACATCATCAGCATTTGTTGTATACAGTATTGTTCATCAAAACATATTTCAACGTCTTCACCAGTGGCTCTGTTATGCTGCGGGAGGTTGTTTGTTGCCGTGATTTAGGTCTAGTCGTCCTCTTAGAGAGAAGGGTCACGCCAAATCTTCCCAAGGTTCTTCTGAATGATCACCTTTATTACGTGATAAAACATTTCTGTCCTGACGGTAGCGGGTCCCTTCCAGCATGACAATGTTCCCATCCACAGGAACTCGGGAGCTCGTCGCCTGGCATTATGAGTATGAATATGGCGTAAATCATACGGTATGGCTTTTACACTGACGAGACGTCAACCCAACTGAAGACCTTTGTGAGATTTTATAGTGATGTGTTAGACAGTGATCTCTAGCACCATTTCCAGTTCCAGAGACTTCCAGAGGTGCACTGAAGTTCGTCAACAGATTAATAGACAGTAACCCTGACCCTTGACCCATAACCCTGACCCATTGACCCTTTACAATTTATTCCAGACCAGCAATGTGGTTCCTAAAGGATGTCAGGATTAGTGCCACAATACAAAATACAGTATTTTATTTTGATAATTTGTGCCAGTTGCAGTATTTTACAGTTTATTTCAGTACACACACACACACACCATCCATTTAATAGGAAGACCTGTACACTTGCACATTTATGCAATCATGTGGCAGCTGGACAACGTATAAAATCACACAGATACAGGTCAAGAGCTTCAGGTAATGCTCACATCAAACGTCAGAATGGAGGGGGGAAAAAAAAACGTGATCCCAGTGACTTTGACCAAGGCATGGTTGGTGGTGCCAGATGGACTTGTGTGAGTATTTCCGAAACTAATGATCCCCTGGAAATTTTACACACAACAGTCTACGTCGGAGTTTACACAGAACTTAGCTAGAAATCTTTTGTTTCCGGAGTCCAAAGTACTTCAAAGAGAGTAAAATTTGAATAATTTTGAAGTGGATGCAGCAGGTTTCGACTGAGCGGTGGTTGATGAGCTAATCACAAAGCGTGTGAGGCGGCCTGGAAGCCACACGGCACTACATGTTCTTCCAAGCTCTCCCTCTTAAGCAGAAGAGCATCACCTGGCCATCTGCACTATTCAGATCAAGAACACCATGCTTCCATTGCATGCATACTCCAATGTCAGACAGGCTCACATTTACAGAAATATCTTTCACAGCTGAGACAAGTCAAGACATTAAGTGGCAATCGAACTGAATATAATTGAAAATTCACATAATTTAGAGGATGAATTTGAAACTCTTGGAAATCCATGTTCATCTGAGGTAGCACGAGAGCTCCACAACATTGCAGCATTAAACACACCTACTGGGTTAGGGGGGCATTAATTACAGAGACCAGGTTTGAGGATTCCCCTGCTCAAAGGCACTGATGAGTTGAATCATATCTTTGAACAAGTGACTAGATCAATCAAAATTACAACATTCACTATCTGCTGTTTTTTTTTTGTTTGTTTGTTTTTTTTAAAAGTAATTTAATTAAATTAAAATTCCAACCAAAATGATTTCTATTCTGTTTTGGGACCTATATACACATCATGCTGGCAAAACTTTGTGGACACTTGACCATCACACCCATATATATAGTCCTTCCCCAAATTATTGCCACAAAGTTGAGATCACAGTTGTATAGGATGTATTTGTATGCTGTAGCATTACAGTTTCCCTTTACTGGAACTAAAGGAGCTCCAGCATGACAATGCTCCTGTGCACAACGTGAGCTCCATGAACAAACTTGCCAAAGTTGAAATGGAGGAACTCAAGTGACCTGCATAGAGCCATGACCTCAAACCCACTGAACACCTCCGTGCCTCGGACCTCACTAATGTTACTGTAGCTAAATGGGCAGATGCACACAGTCATGCTCCAAACTCTAACCTTATAAAACCTCCCTAGAAGACTGAAGGTCATTATAACGGAAAATGAGGAGCTCAATCTGGCATGGGATTTCAAAATGGACATATGGACGTGATGGTCAAGTGTCCACAATGTTTGGCTATATAGTGTATCAGAACAAATTAAACAGTCTGGGAAATAAGATACTGCAGTTTATCCTTTTTAAACAACACACTTTGTTGTGCTAGATATGGAAGCGTGGCTTGGGGAACTAAGGGCAATTTGGGAACAGCAGAATGCTGCAGCGTTGCTGTTAACCATGCTATGTAACAGTACCATGTGCAAGTCAGGCAGGATGGACCCTGACCCCTGACAGAACAGGCCCAGAGTACAGACTGAGTGGACAGAGATGGATGACAGGAAGACTAAGAATGAAACAGTAGCTCAACCTCTTTAATGTTTAACTCGGAGATGCTGAAGGGCCACGGAGATTGCTTCATCCCAGATTTGTTCCCACCAAGCTCTCTGCCTGCTCTTCGACATGACTTCAGAATCCTCCTAAGTGTCTGTATTACTGCTCTCTCCATTCAAGAAGCTTCTCCACAGCTCATCAGAGTTGGTTCACACACCACTCAGGTTACTGATTCCTCCAGCCTGACAGATTCCAAACTTCCTTTTCTACATTAACGCAACCAAAACAACAAACCAGCCCACCTTCCTAACAGAACCTTCTCCTCTCTTTTTCACTAGAGATATCAAACAGTCAGGCTAAGTTCTGAGGCGGGAGTTACTTATGCTGATGTTGCTCCAGACAGCTGTCATGGAAACAGATGTCTGCTCGGTTATGATGTGCCAATGTGTTTGATTGTGACTCCCTGTGCCTGCACAGCGTGGTTCCACCATTGATGTTACGGCGAATAGAAGGCCTCGCGCTGGATTCATTATCGGAAATTCCCCTACACTTTCTGCTCCCAGGTTGGAGGAGACGAATCAGCTGTGAGGCGCTGTTTGAAGAGCGGCGAGACCAGATGCGCGCTAATGACAGTGTGTTTGCCGCCCCTCCTCCGCTCCCTTCATCTCGACGAATTAGCACCGTGTCTGACTATGAAACAGAGAAAGGTGGAGGGATCTATGATTCAGAACATGCCCTCTTTGGAAGCTGTTTGCTTGCGTGCACGTGTCGTGCCAGAATGGGCCATGCACTAGTCTGTAAAAAGGGAGTTGAGCTTGAAGTGCTTTGCTGCAGTTCTAACTGAAGTTCTTGGCTTTCAGCTCCATCAAACAGACTGCAGCACTGTATACTAATGTCATCTGGGTGTGTTACACACAATGGAGCTCTGTGTAAAACGAAAAAGCTCGACTGACAACTACTAGCTGTGTGAGGTGATACACACTCAACACCCTGCTAGCTATATGAATCCACAGGCTCGCCCAAAGGTATTGCCTTCATATCCCAGCGTCAACGATACACGTCTCCACAGGCCTCCAGAGGAGCAGAGATGCTGCAGTGGAGATCAGAGCAGAGCATACTGGGAGCTATGTTGGGATTCACACCTGCCTTCTTCTCATGAAGGAGAATATGTTCTCACTCCCTGTCTTTGCTGCGGGGCTTATCAGAATTTTAACATGTAGCATCGCTGTCTAGACACAGGCTTACTGCAGAGAGCTGGAGAGAGCACTCATCCAGCCAGACTGGAAACAAATACCCGATGCTCAGAGGACACCATCTCACTGTTGAGCATGTACCCGAGAGGCCATGCTTCCCCAGGTAAATCAACCCGACCTTCACACTGCTTAGATCTCGCCCTATAGATTGTACGTCTTGGATTTAGTAATCAAAAATGTGAAACAAGTCCAAATATGCATTAGTGTCGTCTCAAATGTTTGGTGTAACATTAATAAACTAAAATTCCTGTACTTAATATATGTTCCCCACAAAAAGAGTGCTATTGGTGAAAGCTAGTAATGCACAGTGGAAGTTATTAAACAATGCAGAAATCGTTTAAAATGTCTCTTGAGTATTTGCATTTCCTTTCACTATTCTATAAACAGATTATAGCTCCAGTTTTAGCAAGCCACAGGAAGAAAAAAAAAAAAAACCCAAAACAACTGCAGTGCCATCTGGTGTTACATTACAGTATTACAGTGGGTGGGTTATATGGAAGTATTTTGCGGACAATTTTCAAAAGCTTTCCTATTTGTGGACGCACAAGTTGTGAAAAATGAAAATGCAAACTGTTTATTACCGTCCGCATTTTCATTTACACAAACGTACGGTTTCTGCTAAATTTCAAATGGAAACAGTTCATTTACAATTGCATTTCCTATGTCTTACAAGTTATGATCCTGTCGTATCGAAACAGCAAGAGCAAATCCCTTCGCATTTGCATTTCCGATGCCTTGCACAGAAACATGACGCGAGTGTGAGGTCACTCGTAGTCGACCGCATTTTAGAGCGCCTTGGGGTTGTACACGGCCATAAATAAAGCATACGCGGTTTAAAGTTTTTGTTGGGATGTAATTTTAACTAACAAATTGCCCATAAAAACTATCCAGTTTCCACAAGCAAGGATTAGATCCAATGAAAGTTGGCTTTCAAACAACTCTTCACCTCACAGCTGTTTTGCACAGAAACAGGACCTTATTATTAAGAATATTATTTCCATTTAAAATTTTATTGGGGGGGATCCACTCAGTTATGAATATTTACCAAAGGACAAGGTTGCTGATGTGATATGTCCTTGAAATCTCAACACGTGTCACGTCACCTTTATCGTTTCAAATCCTCAATACAACATTCACAGTTAAAGGAATAACCACCTCGCCTGATGATAACAGTGCATTTCTTAGACCGCAAGTGCAACAATAAACTTATTAGTTTATTAAAACTTTATTCGAGCAGCGTGGTCCACTTCCACATACAAACACGCCCGTAATATACTCCAACAACGATTGGCAGGTTTCCGTGCAAGGTATCGGAAACGCAAACGCGAAGGGGATTGCGATTCCGTTTGGATTTTGGCAGGCGCCGTACATGACGCAGAGGAAGAGAAATAGCAAGCGGGGTAACTGCTATCGCTATTTCAATATGACAGGGTCATAGCTCGTAAGACACGGGAAATGCAACTGCAAATGGACTTCGCTGTTTCCATTGGAAATTTGAACGCAACCGCAAATACGATTTGTGGCCGCTTTTGAAAACTGTCCGCAAAATACTTCCATAGGGTATCACAATACGTTAAAACCAATAGATGACACAAATTAGACATACTGATATCAATAATTCAATTCAATTCAATTCAATTTTATTTGTATAGCGCTTTTTACAACAGACATTGTCTCAAAGCAGCTTTACA
>JANDJT010000148.1:18398180-18409241 GCA_024331685.1 Stegophilus panzeri
TCTGGGTAACAACAGGTAGTGTGAAAAAGTTCATTATGGATTTATATGAAGTCCGTTTGGCCTTAGAAGCAGCCGTAATTACATGATACAGTCTATTAACATTTAATTTCTTGTTATTAACTAACTGGTTATGTATGGTTAAGCCCTCATGAAGACCCCATTCTTTTACCATGCCTGTAAACGTGTGTTCAGAAAAAAAAAAAATGATAGCAAAGCATCCAAACTCAGATGTTATTTATTTACAACAACAACAACAACAACAAAAAAAAAAAAGTCAAATGAAAATTTGAACATAAAAGTGCAGAAGCTTACATTCCACAATGAGAACACACACACACTATTAATAACCTGAGCTCGTGCGTGAACACAGCAGCAGACTTCGTTAGCCAACACCAGTTACAACTGAGGTTTTGCTGCTCCCTCTCGAGAGAGCCTGTCTGCCTCCTCGTTTCCTAAATAGCCAGCATGACCTGGGATGTGCATCTGAAAAATAAAGAATGGAGAAGGATTGAAGACGGATGAATTGGTGCTTCTGATTTACAGTAATAGCAAACGACGCATTTAAAAGCCTAACAGGCAAATCAGATATTTAAAACACGTATGGAATCGCGACAACTGAACAACGGTTCCTCATCCAAGTAAATGAGAGTTCGGTTTGTTACTGGTGGGAACACAGCGTTTTACCGGTCCAAATCAAAATGACACCAAAAGGGACCGCGCTCTCATCACTGTGAAAAGTACAGTTAGGCTCATTTTCAATATTTTCTACTCGCTCTAATAATAGAATTGTGGAAGCCGATACAGGCGTAAGTTGAACAGAACGACCAGGCAGAATGATGCACATCAACTGTTCTGCAGTCTCAGTGAAGGAAGAATTGTATTAACATTGAACAATGCCGTCTCTCATTATAAAACCCAAACACTGCCAGTCCAGAAGTCTGGACACACTAGATTCGATATAGATTTTCCATTGTCGGGACATTTGGTAAAGGCTTATGATTGATGTTTGTTTTTACAACACATGTAGATGGTGAAGTCAACGCTCAAGTGTACAGTGCCGTCCACTAATATTGGCACCCTTGGTAAATATGAGCAAAGGAGGCTGTGGAAAAACTGTCTAAATTATTGTTTAAAAAAAAAAAAAAAAAAATTCACAAAAATACTCTGCTCTCATGGATATGAAACAATTGCAAACAACAGGTTTATCCAAAAAAAAATCTATGTCAAATATAGGTGTCTAATGAATTTATATGAGAAAATATATTTGAAGTATATTCCCATTGACATTTTACTTTTTTTTTTTTTTTGTGTTATTTATTTACATTTTAAAAAATAAATAAATAAATAAATAAAAAAAAGAATAGGGAAACAACCAGGAGTTTATTGAGAAGATTCCAAGAGCATGAAATTCAGGAATACGTTTAAGAATTTTTAATATCAGTAGTTTTGGTCAACACTTTCATTGTATAATTCTATACATGCTATTTCAGTGTTAATGTAATTATTCTAATTAGTAGCAGATGGTAATAGTAGTAGAGCATAAATAGTAGAAGAACAAAGAAAACCCATTTATGAACAGTGTGGCCAAACTTCTGTCTGATAGAGTTTTACTCCATTTTCTCCCAATTTGCTCATCACCACCCAATAGGAAGCTCTTTTGGACTCCTGGCCTGGGGTGGATGTGGCATCGTCAGGCTTCAAAGCTAAATCTCATCGAATCTCATAGGGTGAAGAAAAAAAAAAAAAATTCTGCTGCGTCACTCTGGAGTTTAATACATCTTAAATATCTTACCCTAATAAACAACGAACTGGTCTAAATGTAGCACATAGAAATAGAAGCTCAAATTATATTTAATGTGGGTAAACATTATTAATATTACGTAAAAAAAAAAAAAAAACCCTATATTTTCTTTGAGGAAAACAACCTTCATGAGACAACAGAAAGTGTACATCAAGGCACGGCCTGCCAAATTCAACGAATAACCACACGAACAAAATTTACTGCACTTGGAACACTGCAACTAATAACAACCGCACCAAATTAATAAGATACGTCATAAAACAAACAGACTTTAAATTAGACAATCCAGTGTGTGTGTGAGTGTGTTCTAACTGAGACCACACCTACTGTATCAGGAAACGTACCCATTTAACATCAAGTCCTTCATTTAGCTCATCAAGCTTTTGGAAGTCCTCTTTATTGACCACCTTGCCACCTGTAGTGAGTCTCCAGTCGTTGGTTTTCCAGTTCTTTACCCAGCGGGTAATCCCTTCATGGAGAGAAAACATGCAGAATTACACGAGTTACACTAAATGTGTAAATATGAATATCTTTTTTTTTTTTTTTTTATCATGAACATATGGAGACTGCATCAGAAGACTGATCGAGGACCTTCAAATGTGCTTTTATATGAACTCAGAAGGCAGGTAAAATATACCGTTAATAGTGAACTTGCTGTCTGTGTAGACAACCAGCTTCTTGATGTCCATATGTATAGCTTGCTCCAGCGCCCTGCAGGCTGCCTGAACCAGAAATGGAAAACGAAGAGCATCAAACAGACAAAAGCACAGAAGTTTGTACTCAAGATCTGAGACTAATGTAACTAATGCAACAAAAACACATTACGCAGAAGATTTTCTGGACACATCCGTCTTAAAATGCAGCCAGTTCTTCAGTGATGATACAATCCCTCATCAGTAAGTTTGTGTATGCTGTAACATTTGTTAATTTAGGCATGTTGTTTTGCTTATGTTTACTTTGTTGGTACCGTTTTAATCAGACATTAGAGATCTTACTTGCGCTACACTGTTCATCACACAATGAATGTGAACATTGTGAGTGAGGACCAACGCGGCCTCGTTACTTTGCTTGTGTTTCCTCATTTGTAAGTCGCTTTGGATAAAAGCATCTGCTAAATGAATAAATGTAAGTGTACTAATAGATCGCTTAGAGATCGCTCCCGTTACAATAAACGTCAGAATTTACACTGCAAGCCGCAAACACAGCATATAACGACAAACTTGATTTAAACTGAAACTTTTAAGCAACTCGCCCCAGTTTGCCCAACCCCTTGCACACAGTGTAGCCTTTTGGATATAAACATAAATTTGTGCTCGTGCACCACTGTCGTGCTTCCCCGCTACACAAGCGCCACTTTGTAAAATTTAAAAGGTTATAGTCTTCTTCGCTACATTTAATCTAAAATGCTCCATGGCCTTAGAGGACACCCCCCCCCCCCCAAAAAAAAAGTGTTCAATTTGATACGATATTAGCCTTCATACACTAGACAATTCAGTACACAGTGCATAGTGTAAGTATACAGTACGTCATTTGGGATACAACTCTTTTGGGACTGTACTCTTCGATGCATGTTTTCGGAACACGATAGGCCCGGCGCTGTGTGCAGACCAACTAATCGATAATTAGATAACGATTTTCATAATAGATTATTCTCGATTAGTTATTGCATATCTAATACACACACACACACACACAATTATTACTATTTTTTTTTTAATCATACATGTATTTGTTTAGAGCACATCACATGTTCAATCCAAAGAAAGCATTCGTATTTGGTTACATCTCTAGTCCGTAATGATCATGACAAGTCATTTGGCTTATTAAAAGATATAACAAACAAACAAACAAACAAACAAACAAATAAAGGGTTTTAATTTTTTAAAACAAGATGATAGACATTTTTTCCATCACCTTTTGTTTTTATCATTTGTTTACATGGGGTGTTAATAGTTCTAGAGCTGAATGTAGGCTCTATAGATAAAGCATTTTTGACCACCTTTATTGAAGTCAGCGCATGAAACGTACTGAGCCCCCACTGAATCGAATCGAACATTGGGTAAAAGGTCTTTCAATGATTAATCACTACCGTCATCTCAACTTAGTCCTGGAGTAGACCAAACCCATATCAAGGAAAAGTAGCCCTTAAGTTTTTCATTGATTTATGGCTGTAAATGGTCTTCTGATAATGAAAGCCTTGTAATAACTCACCTGCAGTTCAGCTCGTTGGTTGGTTTGTCTCCCTGGTAACCTCTCTGCAACGTTCCTGTACAAAGTAGAGCAAAACAAACCTGCTCGGAAAATCCTGGGCTGAACAGCTCATTTTATACAACTCCAAACCTGTAACTAAAGACTAATTAGGTTGTATTGTAGATTATAACAAATAACATTTGTTATTACGTGATTAAAGAGCGTTACTCACAGAGGGTGACTGGGACCCCAGTACACTCCAATCCCTGCACGAGCGCCATGTCTTCCATTTTTTGTACAACAGCCATCTGTGTACACCACCACCGCATCTCCTACGACCAAAACCAACACACAGCCTGTAAGCTGCAATTAAACTTTTAACCCAATGCTCTGGTGTTTGAACACTGAATAAAGAGAAACCTCCTACCCCATACAATTACTCACACCATATTTTCAAAATTATTACCCATGTAAGTGAGTCCGCTAGTACTGTTGGCAGCAGAGGGCTCGAGTTTCACTCGTTTTACACTCCCTCCATCAACCTCGTCCTCTTCAACGGACCTTTTAGAGCAAACAGGAACACCTGGGGTATGCGGGGTGGCTTCAGAGTCTAGACACACAAAAGCCTCATTGAACATCAGCATCTCTATGAACTACAGTACGGTAACTAAAGGACGGACATGACAGCTTTCACTTACTGATAGAAACAGTTAAACAGATTTATAGTAATAAATAAAAAGGTTGATCCCATTTAAACCAGATATTTAAAAAAAAAAATAGAAAGAAAGAGAGTGTTTTAAGATCTGCAATTAAATCCCCTTTAAAAATAAATAAAATTGAGAAGTAGTAGTGTGCTAATAGGATCCTAAAGGCAAAAAAACTGTGGAAAATAGCTACCAGATCTTGATCACTAATGCTCTTGTGCACCATTTTCATACAAGAATTTCCCTTCCCCTCGATTTATGCTTCACTACAGCTGAGTTACAATCGTGTATGAAGGTCAGTTGTGTTTGAAGGGGTCCTGTGATTATTAATTCTGTTACAGGGGTTGAAATTACAACCCACAATCATCAAAGCTGATATATTGATTAGCGAGTCAGTCTATTTGTTTGTAAATGAGACCTTTTAGCTGTACTCATGTTCGACACACATTAATCAAAGAGGGCTTTGGGTGAACGCGCGTCATGATGACGACATCATACGAACTTCAACGCCACTCAAGGGTTGCAGAGTAAATTCTGAGTTGACAAAACCAAACAAATCCAACCCGGGTTAATTAAGGTTAACATCAACTTTTTTTCTCAGTCAACCCAGGTTTTAACGCCGAATCGAGGTTTACTCAGCGTGCGCATAAAAGCCAGACATTTGCAGCAAACAGCCAATACATTTCGTACAGATGGTCATCAGGATAAGCCAGGGGATTGTGTCTGTCCCGAAAAAGTTCTTTCCCTTCGAAGTGTCTTTATTATATGCGCTCCGAGCTCCACAAACGGTGACGCCACCTCTACAACCACTACAAGATGATGAACATTGATGCGTCAGATTTATATCTGGACATCAACGTGCAACTTTCTACATTGTACGCGGTTTTCTACTCCGACCCTGATGTTTTTCCTTTACGCGTGTCGTGCGGAAACGTAACAACTCTTGTGCTTTAACATCAGATGTGTGTCGTGTAATCTTTTGGCTGTGAATACGTCTGCACTGTTCGGTGTGGGATAACATGCAGGTACGAACGTCACTGTACTTCAGTGCACATGACAGTAAAGTGACACGTGCTTGGGCGTGAAAGGTTCGGGAAAGGAAATCTCTACGGCTCTAATAAATAGAACCAAAAAAAAAGCTTTTTTTGAAAATTGAAATAATATTCATGAAATATTATTTTTACAGTTAAAGGGACCCCTGGACATGTTCCATACTCTCGCTCTCTCTCAGCTGTTTAATAGCCCTCACATGAAGATTGATCTTAAAGCTCTTTACTTCTTACTCTCTGTGGAAGTTGTCTGGTTCCTTACAAAAGCCCAGGCTTCATCTTCACTACCAAACTTTTTATACCGTGCATCAGGAAATCTGTCCACTTGAAATTTGCACTCTTCCCTTTGGGATGAAGAACAGAAAGATGCAAGAGGTGAGGATTAAACCGAATACACATTGTGTGTTAAGAGTGAGAAGATGAAGAGTTGGCATGCTCACCATGTTTGGTACACACCAGGCCTGTGTCCTTTCCTTACGGCGTAAAAGAAACTGCCCTTCTTACCCATTCCGTCAATGCTGACACACAGAGCTCTGCGTACAAGACTGGAAACACTGGATAATCTCAACATAACCTCTACTCAATCTATGCTAATAAAACAAGACCAACCAAGCGGCACGTTAGGAACAACGGTGCTCACCGAGAAAGCGTAGTTAGGCCTGAAGCTAACTTTAATTGAGATGCGACAGAATAAGTGATGGGTGGGTTTGGTAGCTAATTAGCAAAACATGGCGGCTCTCATGTGTCTGCAATTTCCCTCTTTCAAAAACAGAGTTAAAACAAAGGGCAAAAATAAAAACGTATAAGTGTGTCTATTTATTCTAGCAATACGATTTATTTATTTTTTTCCCCCCAAAAAATTAACGACTTCTTTAATCGTCGTGCAGGTGAGGAGTTCTTTTTCTTCTTCTTCTTCTTCTTCTTCTTCTTGCTATAACGGCGCTTGACAATACTGCCACCTAAAGGCCTGGAGTGTGGAGCATCTATAGAGTGGCGC
This sequence comes from Stegophilus panzeri, assembly GCA_024331685.1. NCBI lineage: Eukaryota > Metazoa > Chordata > Actinopteri > Siluriformes > Trichomycteridae > Stegophilus > Stegophilus panzeri. The sequence continues at coordinate 18,404,922 of JANDJT010000148.1, forward strand.
AAGGATGACGTCATTTTGTAGCGCCAAAACCCGGAAACGAATTAGCATTTTATATTTTATTTTATTTTTTCTTAACAACATGAACAATAAAAACAAGACATATAATATCACGAAAACAATACAAATAAAATGACCAAGAGCCAGAGGGGAAGAAAATAATAATAATAATAAAAAAAAATACAAGGTTTATATATAACATTGAAAGCAGTCTTTGACTTTTCAAAGATTTTTTTTTTTTTTTTTTATGCCCATCAACGATAAAACTTAGGAATTATGGTCTACCAGAAACATTGACAGTAGCGGTATCTTACCCAAAAATTTGCATTTGAGAATAATAATAAAAAAAAAGCCAAGTATCATGAAGAGATTAACAGAGTACTGAAAATACATTTACATTTATTCATTTAGCAGATGCTTTTAAGTGACTTACAAATGAGAAAATACAAGCAAAGCGATATATCAAGCAGAGAACAATGCAAGTAGTGCTACCATACAAGATTTATTAATTGACTTCTAGAAGAAGCAAAAGCCATTTTATAATGGCTTTTATTATATAATAAGAATTTGAGTTGTGATAAAGGAAAGAAAATATTAAAGGTATTAATTAGAGATGTACCGATTATCGGCCGATACATCTGTGCATCTCTAATTAATACCTTTAATATTTTTTTAAAGGCTATTTTTCAGCTATCGCTACCCGCCGATAGTTTAAAAACATCCGACGATCAGGGCTGATTATATCCTGTCAATCAAAAGATGGCGGGAAAACACATCGATTTCATGCTGAGTGTAAAGATGATGTTTCTTGTGTGGAATGATGACAAAACTTCAGTTTGTAAGCTCTGTAATCTCTGCACCGCTAAAATTTTAGCAACAGAAACAGAAGTTTCGGCGTCAAGTCTAATGTTAATTAGAGTAATGTGTTTTCTATTTATGAGACCAATTACTGTGAAACAACTTGCTGAAATGGAGAGAATAAATTTTTTATTTCCGTTTCTTTCAGAAATCGTTTAAATTAATTATTATTAATTTAAAAGAAGGTATAAAAGGCAGAACTATCGGTAACGGTTATCGGTATCGGCCGATATCACTCTGAATAATCAGTTATCGGTATCGGTTGAGAAATTTAGTATCGGTGCATCTCTAGTATTAATGCATATTCTGACATTTTTTTTGAGAGAGAGAGAGAGAGAGAGAGAGAGAGATAGGTACATACGAGTTAGCAGTTTAGCCCTTCCGGTTCCATTGTCTAAAGTCAATGGGTTTTTTGAAAGGGATTTTGGTTAAAAACCTGAAATAAGGTCTATGGTGAACAAAGATTTAAATTTTTTCACATTTTATTCTACGACGTAAAATACACCAGTAATACCCCATTCATGGTTTTTTAAAAGCTTTTACGTGTATTGAAAAAGGCGGTTGCTAACATGTTGCTAAATGGCACTACAGAGGTTGTCAGGGACAAGGTTCAGGTATGCTGTGCACAGTTCCCCCCCAAAAATGTGGATGAAGATCCATCCAGGGAGTAAATCTGTAAAATGTTTTTAAATCAAGTTTGGAAAAGTTTGTCAGAAGCTCGGTGATGGTGACGTTGGAATTGAGCGACCGTGGTGTAGTTCCTTTATAGCATACGGTTCATTTTTATTTCTGGCGATTGTATTTAGGCTTCAAACTTAATAAAAGTTGTGTTCGTTTGTGAAAATTATCTTCATGGACACAACATGTTATTATTGTAAACTTTTGTCAATTACAGGGCTTATTTTTTTCCAATAATCCAAAAGCCTATGGGAAAATCCTATTGGGTTTTTGTCGAGGGAACCGGTGTGATGCTAACTTCCGGGTTCTGGTACTAAATGACATCATCCCTGCTCCACTCAGTAGTGGATATAAACCAAAATGTTAGGTTTTTGTTATGTAAAAAATTAAACCAAAATAAAACCATGTCAGATCTTGTTCCAATGTTAATGTGATATAACAACAAACACAACTGAAGTGAAAAATAAATGCAAACAATTTAGAAAAAAAAAAACCTTAGAATAACTATATTCTGATAAGCATATAGAGCTGAAACGACTAATCGATAACATCAATAATAATCAACTATGAAAATTCTTCTCATTAATCTCATTATCGATTAATTGGTCTGCGCACAGCACAGGGCACGTTTACTCATTTAGTGAGTCCCAAATGGCACACTTATGCACTTTTCTATTGTACTTTTCTAGGTCCCAAAACCATATTTCCATTAGGTCCAAAAACTCCATACCACATTCACACCTAAGGCAATTTGTCTCAGCCAGTCCACCTACTTGCATGTTTTTGGGAGGTGAGCGGAAACCAGAGAACCTGGAGGAACCCCACACAGACACAGGGAGAACATGCACAGGAACTCCACATAACTTGAGCTCAGGATCAAACCTGGGACCTTGGAGTTGAGAAGTGGCAATACTACCTGCTGTTCCAGCACACCATCCCTAAAATATACAGGTAATTTCTCACTTAACCCTCCTATTATGTTATGTAATTTAACCCATTTCCACATTTGAGATGTCTGAAATACTGGTTCATCTCTCTTTTTCTCTTTTAATTTTTTTTTTTTTTTGACTTTCCTCATTTAGGGTCATGAACTTATATGCAAATATTTAAAAAGGCTTAATAAAAAAAGGTTTTCTGTTTTAAACTGTTCTTTGCTGTTTTTCTGTGTATTTAAACTCTGGAAGTCATTTTGACCCATAACATAATGGATGTAAATCCCCCCCCCAACGTAATAGGAGGGTTAAACCATAAACAAAATATTTCCTACTAAACTTTTCTGTAAACGTCTTTGTTCAAACTGAAATAAGTATTCTGATTCTAACAACATAAAAAATATTTTTTCCCCCCTTTTATAAAGTATGCAAATTTTGCTAAATTGTGCTAGATAGAGTTTCATCTGCAAAAAAATGTATTTTTTACGAAATGTATTGATTGTCATCTATCGTTTTTATTTATTTATTTATCTTATTGACTTGTGGCGTCTTGCCTTAAAGTCGTGTTTTATTTCCAGTTTTTCCTGACAATTACAATGTGCTTTCCAGCTCCTGTTTATTATTATTTTTATTATTATTATTATTATTATTATTATTATTCTCTCTCACACACACACACACTTACTTTCCCTTGTTGGCAAAAAAAAAAAAAAGGCAGCGCGCCCCCTATAGACCGGAAGATCAAACGCACTTCCCGCGCACATTTCCCATGATCCTCCGGGGCGACGCGCTTTTACCGGCCTCTCGCGAGATTACGGTCTCTTTCCAGGCCGTCGTTGACTGAGGTAGGTTAGTTCAGTATAACGTCTCGAGCTGATAACGTGCTAAAATGTCGAAAATAGACAGTTTATTAGGGTTTTATTTGGTGATATGGTGTAAATACACCGGGATGCGTTAGATAAACGCGTTAGTTGAGTCGGATGGCATTTTGGAGGAAGTAATTGTTAGAGTTTTAACATGGCTAGCTGAAGTAACTCGCTGTTCATGGAGAAGCGCGGTAGAAAGGGCTTGGGCCCGTCTCAGGCTCTGCTGTATTGGGAGTATATTTGTAGGTAATTTGATCAATTTTGTTTCCATTTTCTGGATATAACGCAAAATGTAAATGTTTGCTAAGCTGACTACTTTTGTCTCCTTCCTAGTGAGGGACTGTTAGCTCGCGATGCTAATGAGAACCACGCCGAGATCACTTCTCAGTCCAAATACTCATTTTCTGTTCCACTTTTCAGCAGCTGTGTCCTGAAACTACTCCTTTACTGCTAGAGGGTTTAGTTTATTAATGGCTGCTTCACTGGTTAGGTTGTTAATGCTTGTGTAATTAGCTAGGAGAGGTGTGTTGCTAGCTAAAGCCTCAGAAACCTGCCCTCAGTTTTATCTAGCTGAAGAAGAAACTTGTCTGAGGTCTAACTTGGAGGTGTGTGTGTGTGTGTGTGTGTGTGTGTGTGTGTGTTTCAGTCATAGGCCATGTTCAGTAGCAGTGCGAAAATCGTGAAGGCGAACGGTGAGAAGCCAGATGAGTTCGAGTCTGGCATTTCCCAGGTAAGATGATAAAACACACCCTTCACGTCTCACTCGTGTCCCGTGTCTGTGTTGAACGCGTCTCCGCGTTTCTCTGTGACAGGCTCTTCTTGAGCTGGAGATGAACTCTGACCTGAAGGCTCAGCTGAGGGAGCTCAACATCACTGCTGCTAAGGTCAGAAGTTAATTTTTAATTTATTTATTTATTATTTTTTTTTCTTTTTAAATCAGGCCATGAGCAACACTTGACATGCTGTGCTTTGTCTGGCGTCTCTTGCTG
>JANDJT010000148.1:18433189-18444817 GCA_024331685.1 Stegophilus panzeri
GAAAGCTTCAAATGGGCTGTGGTTGGATCTTCCAGCAGGACAATGATCCAAAACATACATCAAAATCAACACAAAAAAACCATGACCGTCCCAGTCCCCTGACCTGAACCCCATAGAAAACCTGTGGGGTGAACTGAAGAAGAGAGTCCACCAGCGTGGTCCTCGAAATGTGAAGGATCTGGAGAGGTTCTGTATGGAGGAACGGTCTCATATCCCTCACCATGTATTCTCCAACCTCATCAGGCATTATAGGAGAAGACTCGGAGCTGTTATCTTGGCGAATGGAGGTAGCACAACGTATTGACTAAAAGGGTGCTAATAATTGTTGCACACCTATATTTAACAAATATTGTTTTATAAACCTGTGTTGTGTTTGCAATTGTTTGATTTCCATGAGAGCAAAGTATTTTGTGATTTTTTTTTTTTAAACAAAAGATCAAAAGGTTAAACAATAAAGACATTTTTTTTTTTTTTTTTTACAGCCTTTGCTCATATTTACCAAGGGTGCCAATATTAGTGAAGAGCACTGTACACTTTAAGATGATGAATTGAATAATAAGCTGAAAGTTTAAGGGGTTAAACAACAACTTACTAGTTTCAGCAGAGGTGAGGAAATAAGGCATGCCAAGGTTTTAAATGTTGCAAATCAGCACATGTATCTTGCGTAAATATTTCTCTACTCTCTTTAAAAAGTCTTTATTTAACCAATAATTTTTAAATCTGCTTGACCGACACCTCTCCGTAAGAAGCCCATGCTTCACCCCACTAATGTTGCTAACTACAAACCTGTCTCTCTCCTACCATTCTTATTGCAACATGCAGTTCTAGCACTGCTGTCTTTATATCGTTATAAATAAATGACCCCTTGGATGCGAAAGAGTATGTATACAAGTCCATGTATTCTACAGAGACTGCCCTCCTTGCAGTCACTGAAGTTTCACACAAAGCCAGAGAGAATTCTGTGTCCTGTCATCCTTCTTGACCTGTCTATATCCTCAGCTCCAGTCTTATGCACTTAGTGCTCATTGTACCTACAGGATTGACCCTACCATGTAGCTTGAAGAGGTTCAGTTTTATTATTTCACAGCCTTATTACAGGAGTCCCTCAGGGGTCAGTACTTGCTCCACTCTTATTCTCTTTTTATACTAAATTACAGGGCTTAGTGATCAGGTCTCATGGCTTCTCTTATCACTGCTACACCTATGATCACACAACTTCTCTTTTCCTCCATCCACCTCCCAAGTTGCCCAGAATATATTGGACTGCTTTCTGACATTTCTTCCTGGATGAAAACTCATCAACCTTGAGAAAAATGAACTGGTATAATTACTGACGAAGAACTGCCCTTTGCCACTGCTGTCCACCCCAGCACATACAGCGAAGAATCTTGGTGTACGCCCTGTACAAGCCCTGTTTATTTCTAGACTGCAACTCAATTCTTGCTGGTTCGCTTCATATGAGATATCACCTCTAAAGAGTATTCTGAATTCTGCTGCTGGTGTGGTTCGTAACCTCATGAATTAACCCCCCGACCGAGGTCACTCCACTGGTTTCCTGGTGCAGCAGATATCAAATTCAAAGCACTTGCCATGGCATCTTTATCTCTACTAGTCTTTATAAGTTTGTATCGTGTGTCTTTAGGCCCCCTTGAAAATGAGATCTCAGGGGCCTACCCTTTCAATAAATTCGACAAATTCAAATTTCAATACGTTCTTCTTTTGTCAAAGGCGTTCTTAAAGGCTATCTGGGGGGAAAAAAAACTATGAAAATATTTGGAAGACATTTTGCTAAAACTCGTTAATCGTCCCTATGTATGGAGACTTTTGGGACACCCTGTAGTTTTCTCACAAACTTACAACACACTTTTCACCCCTCACCTTGCCCTTGTCTTTCACTTGATAACCTTCCTCATCAATACGTGTCGGCTGGCTGTCAAAAAGACTGATATTCCCAAGAATGATACTGTGTTTTTCCCTCATCCTTTCTTCTAGCTTGTTTGGATTTCCTCTGTGATCTGCACTGTTAAATAAGACGAATGCCATTAGAAATTCATGGCTGCTCCGTGCCATCAATAAATGATTAGTTTGCAGTGTTTGCTCATGATTGATTGGCTGAGCACGAGATGTATTGGAACCAGACTCAGTGTGTGCTACGAAAAACACAAGCTGGCAATGAATGTCATTAATTTACATTAAACTGTGATGCCTGCTATATGTCACTGCTTTCTCATGCAGTATTGTAGCTATCCTGCTCAGTTAGAGGCAATTTCCGACTGTCCATTATCCTGTAATGCTGTTATATGCAGGTTGGGTTACTTTTGAGTGTCTGATACATTACGTTTGATTACTTCGAGTAAGTTCTAAAGGACATGTCCACAGTTTAGCTCTTTCCAGGAAACCTGTGTGAGATAGATGCAGTGTCTGTAGATGGTGTTAAGGGATAGTGTTTTCTGCAGGGACAGATCAGATGTAATGTGTATATTGAATATGGCAGGGGGGATCATGACCTAAGACCAGAGCTTATATTGATATCTGAATTAGCAGAAATGTTGAGAACCTGGGTAAGGCACTTAGCAGTGTGAGTCTAAAGCACCATTTTTTTTTTCTCTAGGGTCACACGGGTCATATGGACATCTGTGCGATTATTTGCTCAACACCACACCCTGCTTTCTTATATAATATTCTGTATGTGTCACATGTAATGTAATACAGGACAAACGTATTGTGAATTGCACTTAATCTTCAGTGATTATGAACAGATTTTTAAGGCTTAGTGTATATATTGGTGAGGTTGAGGTTTATATGCTTGGCCTTAACGAAAATATGCTTCCAGTGTTTTTATTTGTTTTGAGAGATGAATCTTTGCCCATATACTATTATTACTGTACAGTGTTTACAGTGAGCCTAGGTAGCTTCAGATGGCTCAAAATGTAGGTCTGATGCCTCTCCAACATGTTTAATCTTTGTTAAATGACATACAGTCACATCAGGAACTTTTATACGTTCTTCAGCTGATCCCTTCGGGGAAACCCCAAAATGTTCTAACTGAGTGTTCCCTCTAAGAAAAGGGATTAAATCTAAGACAGCAAAGAATCTAGAAGCTAAGAAAGTAAAAAATCTTAGCTGTCCCAAGATCCCTTGAAGAGTTATTCTGAAGAGTATGTGGTCTCAGTGACTTTGCATTTGTAGCTCTCATTTTGTATATCCTCTAAAACTCGAGTTAAATCAGGTTGAATAACAAGACTAGACAAGCCTAGTTTTGCCGGACCGCCATCAGCTACATAGCATTTGTCACACAAGTGTCAACGGCATTTCAACAATAGCAAGGCGATAATTTATGTATGGTTTAAAAGATGTATCCTTCTTACTTTAGAGGAACTGTGGCACCCTTTGATAGCTAGCTAGCTAAGCATAGAACATGTATTCATGTAAGTAAACAACATAACGGTCTAGATAAATACGACCATAATGTAGCTTCAAATGCATTCATGCGGATTCATATCTTCAGATCTTCAGATCAGTGTGTGTACACTCAAAGACTACATCACAGGCTAGCAGTCCAGACCTCAGGTAGAAGCTAGAAAGAATTCTGCAGTGAAGTGAACATTTATACCCGACTGAACCTCAAATATGATCATAAATGAATTCACCACTTGCAGAGAACGGTCGAAACCTTATCAGGGAAGTCTCTCTCTGTTTCCCTGTCTTCTACTGTCATTATGCCAAGTCTGGTGACTGACATCAATCATTCATCTCATCATAACTACATTAAACCGGAGATTGCTCAGGTCACATGATGAATTTTTATAATTCACCTTCCATGCCGCTCCAGTATGCTTCAATTCATAACGACCATGCAAAATCAGTAGTACTGCTGATAGATGTCCAGCCATTTACATTACTTTGAATGTTAACAAGGCAATTTCTCTGTGAGCCTGAATCTCTGAAGGTGCGTGATCATGTCAGTGCAGTTCAATTTATGTTCCCATAAACCCTCTGCCCCATTCACATCGCAGTTTCTGAGTGACATGCTGCTGTTGCTGATCTGGAGATTCCTATTAAACCCATTCAGCCATTCACATATACCGTCACCCATCAACATCAGTGTCAATCCTGCTTCTCTGTGACTGTAGCCAGAGGCAATATAGAACAGATCACACACCTTCTCACATGTTTTCTCACATCACCTCACAAGGCTCTGTTGTTGCCAGAGATGCATTGAAAAGAATTGTTTCTGTATTGAACAATAGTAGACAGCGAAGTAACAGCTTTTCAGGGCACATGGAGCAGAAAGATTAGTAAAAGTCAGTCTACTGGGACTTGAATGTCAGTCAATAACAGTGAGTGGATGTAAAGCTGGAACGACAGGCTCATAGATTCCTTTCATTGGTGAAGAAAGGTGAAATAGTGTGTGTGAGAGAGCAGAGTGGCCCATAAGAGGATCACTCACTGCCTGACCCAGTAAACGGAGTGGCAGCAGGCAGCAGTAATAGTGATTAATGGCCTTGCCTCTAAAGGCAGCGTGTTCAGAGCCAGGCAAGCACAAAAAGGAGACTGCAGGAGCTAGCAGAAGATCACCAATTCAAGGTGGACATGCCCATCCATCAGGTACTTCTCAAACATGCACTTTGGAGACGAACAAGCTGTGTAAACAGGCCTCCAAAATCCAAAGCTGTTGAGTTTAAGAGATGTTTGAGGATTGCTGGCAGTGCTGGCGCTTTCATGGGTTGTGCTTCTAGTTTGGGACCAAAGTAGTGGAGAAGGAACAGTGCGGCTCTGGTGCTTCAACCGACCGAGTCTCTCCACAGTCTATATCTCTCAACACAGCCAACTCAAACAATATCAACCAGAACTTGCTCATAGGGAATCTTCTTTAGAGTCAGCAACTTAAATTCAAATGATATAGCCAATACATTCAGGGATATTATTTCCATGTCGAGATTTGTGCTATGCAGATTCTTTTAAAATGGCTTTGTGTGTGATCCTTACAGATTATTGAAATGACCAACGTGCAGTTCATGCCTCTGAGGTCTGCCTGGTTTTCTTGAGTAGAGCCATAATGGCAGGAGTTTTTCAATCTGAGCAAAAGATCACAGATCTCATTTAAACAATAATACAACAGACAAGAAAAACACGTTAGACAAGGATGATATAGACAGGAGAAGTAGTCAAGATTCAAATAAACATTTGGTTATTTTTTATGTGGTCAATATGTTGAGAATATACAGTATATGAATAGTGCTGACTAGTTCAAACTAATCACCAGAGAGTAGAACGAAAGTAAACGGGAGGTGGGAGGAAACCAGAGAACCCACATGGACATGTGGAGAACATGTAAAGCTCCACACAGGCAGTAACCCAAGCTTAGGATTGAGCCAGGGACCCTGGAGCTGTGAAGCAGCAACGTCGGCTTGTATACAAGTTACTAAACAAGGTCATTCATACCCTTGTGAATTGTTATTCACTTTTAGTAGGGATGAACAAATCTCACTGGTTCTCTTTGCCATACGAAGATGACAACTCCTGTCCCCCATCCACCACTGACCCGAGTTTACATTTACGTGAGTTAGATCGATGCGCAAGGTTAGCGGTTCACCTAATTTTCTGTTTATATTCACATTTAATGATACTGACTAATCTACCAGTCCGATGAGCATTTCCCCTCCATTAATAACTCACAGTCTGTCAATACCGCACGGGGAAGCCTGATCAGTCGCTCATGCCATCCCTTTTCAACAGGAATCAGTGATGAAAAAAATTAAATCTCCATTTGTTGACCTCCATCGATTTACTTTAGTCTTTTCCACCGCTGTTTTCTGGCACAGATCAGAGCGCGTCTCTCACTCTCTCTCTCACTTCACACTCAAGGTCAACTTTAATCACGCTCAGGCCCTGTTGAGGGCTGCAGCCGCTGCTATTCCTCTGGGTGACGGCGTGACGGCTTACAGAATTACCCCGCTGTTCATCAAAGAGCCAATCACTCATTACTCACAGCGCTCCTCCCGGAGTCATTAGGAGCTGCAGAGCCAACACAGTCTCAACAGCGCAGTGCCAGCTGGTTCCCTCACACCCACCTTGGATAATGGAGATGAATTTGTGTAGGTTGAAGGAGTGCCAGCGTAATTTATTTAGCACATGATATTCATGTCACCAATGTAATTCATGCTTGATGCATTTTTTTTCCCCTTATGTGTTCAAACCTGTTCTTCCTCGTCGTGACCAGTTCTGCACAAGTGTAATGGGTTGTTATTTAAAATGAAGTTGATACATACAGTATGACCGTAAAGACATGCATCACATTTTGCATGGAACACTACTAAATAGCACTTATGTGTTCATTCTCTTTTATTGCCATAACGCTTTTAATAGCAGCTCTTGTAAACTCACAGCTTTACCATGGTTCACTTTTTCATGGCAGCTGTTGTGAAATGCTATGCTTTGCATCTGGCAGGTTTTCCCTCGGACAGAAGTCAAGTACTTCTCAGCACGTAGCAAACATGTTGTAGTTACTTTCTTATTCTATGCGGGCTCGGGCAATGTAGTAATTCCTACGATGTCCTTTAAGGGCTCCTGCCACAGATGTTACAGCACAGAGATCCTTTTGATGTCACATATTGGCACATATCGCATGTTAGGTCCACAAACAGACAAGGTAAGAAACTTCAAAGGACTGCACCTTTAACCCGGGTCTGCCAGCAGTCTGAGCTCTGTTTATGGCTTGAGGACTGACAGACATTACGCTAGTGACTGGGAACTAAGCGCAGAACTGTGACAGTATAGAGATAGAATTGTTGTGCTTTCTGGACCACACCGACCCAGTTCTTTACACCTGCGATTGCATGCTCACTGACAAAGTACTCACTGATAGATTACAAGAAGGAGTGTGTATTTATACATTTAGAGCTCTTTGCTGTCAATTATATTTCTATTATTATATTGATATAAATTACAATTATATTAAACATATACACAAGCCTCCCCATTCTCCCAACTGACCTCACGCCCTCTGTTAAAATGATGTAAGTTGCTATTAAAGAAACATAGTAGAACTGAGCAGCTTTATTCTGGAAGGATCTGAACTCATTTCCAGGCCTGAAAACCGTCAGCAAAAGCCCGATACAATTACAGTGTCGTTATTAAAGAGACGTTACATAGCAACATTCCGAACCACAAGTGTTCGGAGGTACCTTTAAAATTATATGATTATTGCAGATTTAGAGACACTTTTAAAAAAATGACACACCGCACCTTTAACAAACCTGGGCTCAGTGATGAAATCCTACATTCTAAGAAAGAAATGTTCTCAGTTCAATTCAATTTTATTTGTATATCACTTTTAACAATCGTTGAACACTGTCACATTCAAACATCGTCACAACCAGCTTTACAAAACTCTGACGGTAGATTTAGATTTCTAATGAACAAGCCAGAGGCCACAGTGGAGAGGAAAAGCTCCCTGAGATGACATGAGGAAAAAAAAAAAAAAAAACCTTGAGAGGAAATACTTCTTTGCATCCTGAAGGAACTGTATCTTCTCTGTTAAACCTTTAAGGGTTCTCCCAGAGGAACAAACTGAAGAACCTTTCAGGATACTAGAGACCTTTTTAAAAATGTTCCAAATGGCACAGGCCTTGGGGATCTCTCGTTGAAAATATATTAAAATTTGTCTAGGGTTATGTTAATTTGTGCTTGGGACTCTGTTTTGCAAGATTTATTGCATTTCTGTAAGTTAAACCACAGCCAGTAATCCATTCCTGTAGAAAAATGCAGTAAAGTCAGATGAAGTCACATCTAGCCTTGCCCACTTTTCTCTGAAAAAGAGACATTACTGTCGACCAGTCTCTAACCTTGCTCAATGAAAACGTCTGTGGTCATCCAGCTCAAGCGCGTTCATTTATTTGCTCATAACAAACTGAATTTATGGCTGCCCTCCTGCCTGCTGGTTGCCACTGACAGCGCACACTGAGTTACTACGTTCCACCTGAGCAAATTCTTGCCTCGTTTTTATAATATTAGGGCCTTTTGTGTGTGAGCCTCGGGACTAGGGCCTGCTCCAGCTCTACCACGTCTCTCCTTCAAAAGCCATCAAGCCCGTGAGCACTGACCCGGCAATTTACTGTGACAGTGGCGGTCTGGTGATATCTTTCATAAAACAGTCTGATTGACGATGGGCGAAAAAAGTGTGTTCAGTCATCATGGCAAGTCATATATTCACTCACACACACACACGGGCACACAGCCTGTGAGTCCCATGTGTCATGGTTAAGATGCTCCACGTGGCATCGTCTCTCGCACAGTAAATCACCCACACAGCCCGGTGTGACTACCTTATGATGGTGCCCTTACCTCTCATTGGGATTTTAATCATCGTGTAAATCACAGGTGCGTCTCAGAGAGAGAGAGAGAAAGAGAGAGAGAGAGAGAGAGAGGGGCAACGACAGTAGTGAATACCAAATACAAAACCAGGTGTAGGTGTGATTCACGTCAGATTCCCCAATATAAAATATTATGCACTTACGTTATGTGAAATATCAACGTATTTACAGCAGCTATCAAAATTCTTCACATTCATACACATGTGTATCTTCCACACAGCGCACAATCAGTTACATTTCCAAATTGACTAAAGTGCCGCAAACATATGTGTGCATCCCAGTATGTGTGTATGTGTTTATGTGAGCTAGCCTGGCTGGTCAGCGTCCCTCTTACTGAGTGTGTTAGTACAATCCTTCACCTTTGGCTGTGTTCATTAGGCCTTGTTGCAGACTTGTGAAGTAGAGCTCGGAGAGGTAGAAAACACATCAGGCTTGTCCACCGATGCCACACTGTGCTTATTTTCCCCCAGGCAACCATCAAGGCCTATGAGACATGCTGAGATTAACTTAATATATAATTCATCATCCTGTGCGCTCTCTGCAACAGACCGCTCCCTATCTAACGTGGTTTGGCATTAAAACAACTCTGCGTGTTCTCCCCCTCCTCAACTCATTTCCAGCGTAACACAATCTGTACTCCCTCTCAGAGTATGGCATCTGAGTAGGGCGCATTTCAAAACAACTCCCATAACTAAAGCATGTCTATTCTTTCTTTTATTTATTCCCCCCCACCCATAGAATAGAAAGAAATGGAATCCTTAGTATTTGAGCAAGACTGGCCCAGCAGGCAAGAGAGACTCATTTAAATAACTACACATGCACTACACCCAATAAATCAAGTACATTTCAAACCAGTGTATGTGTTTGTTTGTAGTAGGTCTCCTGGGGAAAGTGTAAACGCATTGCAGTTTAGAACATATAGCCTTCACTTTGCCCTAAAGTGGCCTTATAGTGGACGCGCATGATTTCCAATCAAGTGGTACAAATAGCTCAGCTAATCTGGGTAGATGGAAAATAAACATGGGTTCTTATGGGGAATAAATCAGTTAAAAGTGAGCTGAATCAACTAATAACGTATTGTTAGTTAATGGGAGAAAATGCAGTATGGATATTAAATCTTATCAGGTTTAATGAAGCGGAAAATGAAGGTTACTAATGCTTTTAGTTCCACACTGAATCAGTGCCTCTGTCCTTAAGAGCAGCTTTAACAGCACATAGGGCATCCAATCTAACCTGCTGAAAATATATTCCCTTATCATTAAAGCAGCAGAGAATTCACTTTTCGTATTCAGTTACGTCTTGAAACGCGTAATCGAATGAAGTATAATTCCATCATTTAAGCACGGACGACTACTTCTGAACAAGCTAGGCGTTTATCATTTTAGCGACACCATTGATATATACAGTCATCTTTATTTCTGCGTACATGTAGAACATTATAATCTGTACCGAGTATCGTCAACGTTTTAGTGCCATGTGTATATGTACAGAAGAAACATGAAAATGATGGTGAACGGTTGATGTTTATAGCGGGTAATTAACACCACAGGCTGTCTTGTATGCCTGTCTTTGTAACTGAAAGACACCAGCTATAATCTAATCCTTTGAATATTTACCCATTACTTTATGACACTGTGAAATTTTAAGGCCATTCTCTTAACGTGCTAATTAGCTGCTGACAGGTAAAGTAACTCCTCTCAGAATTTGTATAGTGTAGCACACATCTGCTGTTTGCATCACTGCTTAGAAACCACTGCACACATTTCCACGTCCTGCTCATGGAAGCACGTCCTGGTTACAGCTCGGTGTCATGCAACCATTAGACGGGTTCACTTTCCATTTGGTAACTTAATCACCGGGAAAAAGAACTAATAGTGATTACGTTATATTCTGTCCAGATGCTGAGACCCTCGAGGGAGGATCAGATCTGAATGACTCATAAAAGGTTTGACTTGTATTTTGTTTTCAAGGTTTGAAATGTGATTCATTTTGAGGAAATTTTGGCTGCGAAAACACACTTTCTGAAACGATATTCCTTAAAACCCCAAACACAAAACCAGAAACTCAAATTCAGTCTGGCAAACTGTTAACTTTACTCACAAACGTAACACAATCACAAAATGCATAAACACTACTATCAACTAGTGACATGAAACGAAATCAAACATGCCAATAAACTGACAAAAGGGATAAGTATAGTATATGTTGGTTATGGGTGTGACGGTACACAAAATTCAAGTTATGTATACGATACGGTGGTGTCTCGATACGATACATGTTTTTTGATACAGCAAACATAAGCATTCCTTCGATATATACCCTAGGTTTCCATTTTCAGTTGATTAAAACGTTTAACATTATAAAAGCACAATAACTGAAACTCACGTTCAGTCTCTTAGCAGCATATAATGAAAGAATGAAAGAATATGAATGAAAAGCTGTGCATTAGATCTGGGTGGCGTGTCTGAAACACAGAGCTTTTCCCATTGTGCTGTTAGCTGACAGGTGTGATAGACGTGTTTTAGGTAGTCGTGCTGTATCAATCACATAGCTCTCTGTAGCACTTTTTGTGAACTCGATGTTCACCACAACCGAATATGAACTTCCCATTCACTATGGTGATTTTTTTGGCCAGGATTGAATCAGTGAGGAAAGGCTGTCTGAATGCAGCAGAGAGTTTGCTGTGAATGTGACGTATGTGAGTGTCTATGTACAGTATCTTTGTGTATGTGTGTGTCTGTGTGTGTGTGTGTGTGTGTGTGTGTGTGTGTGTGTGTGTTTGTGTTGCTTCGTGTTTTCATTTAGTTTTAGAGATGGACAATGTCAGACATGTTTGTGATATTAGCGCAACTGTATTGTGCACATATACCTATTTGGCTGATTCGGCACACCGTGTTGTTTTAGTCCACCACTCACTGGCCTTGTAGCGTTGTAACTTAGCAGAAAGCCAAAGTGCTATAAATATTCCAACTATTACAATATATTTTACAATTATTCAAGTATTTTCCATCCCAGTAATGTGCACATTTTTTTAATGTAAATTAACTGCATCTGAAAATCTCTCTCGCATTGATTATAAAATACTATTATTAACCTATAAAGCACTAAACGGTCTCGCGCCACAGTATCTAAGCGACCTTTTGGTTTTCTGTGATCCGCCACGCCTACTTAGATCGAAAGATGCAGGCTATTTGACGGTACCTCGAATAGTGAAGGCTACAGCAGGGGGAGGAGCTTTCTCTTATAGAGCCCC
>JANDJT010000148.1:18444917-18468100 GCA_024331685.1 Stegophilus panzeri
GATATTTCTGTAAAGCTGCTTTGAGACAATGTCTATTGTAAAAAGCGCTATACAAATAAAATCGAATTGAATTGAATTGAATTGAAAATGAAAAGTACATCAGGCCTTATTGGTTAAAATTTCAGTGAAATATAAAAAGCCAGCTATTTGACATGTAATTTAACAGTATGCTCATGTACAACCAGTAACACCAGCCTTCATGCCTTCAAGCAGCATCTCTAAAACACATTCTGCAATCATGGCCCTGCCTCAGGCTACTGCCTCAGCAATTCAGAGGTCTCAGTGAAGTTAAGGACACCGTCGACAGTGCTGAGATAGGAGGCTCTGCTGTGATGCTGAAGTAACTAAAGCTGCTGAAGTCGCCCTCTGATACAGAGTGATAAGATGACTGAGAACACAGGCTGAAGTTAAGAGATTGATAAAGGCAGGAAGACTCTTGCTTATCAGACGCCGGCAGAGTTGACTCAAAGATCAGATACAGATTTAATTTCGCTGCTTTAGAGTGGATCAATGGTTGAGTTAATTTTTTTTGTGTGGTTGATATTGAGTTGGGTCTCATGCAATATGAGATTGATTGGATATATGATGTTAAAGAAGAAGAATGGCAGTCCCAAGTCTGAGGATATTTATTTCATTCAACTTCTTTGACTCACGGATATGAACTGGACCCAGTCGTAAAAACGAACTATAGGCGTTTGTGTTTGTCCCCCCACAGATCAGTGGTATAGACATTTAATCAGAGATGACTGGCATAGAGACAGCAATGACATCAGAGTGTGTTTGACAGCATGGGAGAACCGACTAATCCAGTTAAACGTTCCATACATCTGTAGGACGGAATGGTATAAACAAAGCAATAACTAACAAAGCAGGTTAGTGAAGGATTTTTGACATTAAGAAAGAGATGTCTCAGGGGAGTATGTTTGATTTGTGGACTTTTCTCTCACACGCACTCACGATGTGTTCAGTTATACTTTCTGAGAAGACGAGCGTCACTCCAGTGTTTAAGCCAAAGGAGTTTTAGTAACGGTGCTTATTCATCAACATAGTGCACAGTCAAATCTGCTCGTGAGATGAGTGTAGGCAAATTCCACTGACAGTTTCATTATTCACCGGTTTCATTTTTGGCATATCTTTACTATCTAACTCACATCTTGTTGAAGTATTTGTAACTTGTAACTGTAAAATATTTAAATGACCGCGACAAAAAATCCTTGACTTGTTTGATTAATTAAAATTGATATCATCAATCATTAATACTTATACATTCCCCCGCAAACAGTTCACTGTAGCAAAAGTGAACAAGCAAAAGGTCTCAAGAGTGCATTTGTTTAATTCTTGCTAATTTTCTGACCAATGATTAGTTGTTAAGACCATTAAAAGCTTAACATTTTGATGTTTTGTGCTTGGCCTATTTTTTATTTGCCCAGTAGTGTACTATAATACAAGTATTAATATGGTGAGTAGCTAATATAGTGAGTAGAGTAGTATAAGCAATAATAATTAAAAATGATAATAATTCATATTATAATTCCTATTTTCTAGACACTCAAAGCGCTTTACATTGTATGGGGGGGGGTGTAGCATCCACCTGGACGATGCGACGGCAGCCATAGTGCACCAGAACGCCCACCACACACCAGCTATTAGTGCAGAGGAGAGAGTGACGTATCCAGTTCAGAGATGGAGATTATCATGGGTCCATGATAGAGAAGGGCCAATGGGGGAATTCCGCCAGGACGCTGGGGTTATACCCCTACTCTTTTTCACGATAAGTGTCCTCGGATTTTTAATGAGCACAGAGAGTCAGGACCTCGGTTTAACGTCTCATCCGAAAGACTGCTGTTTTTACAGTACAGTGTCCCTGTCACAGGGTGAGCGCCCCCTGCTGGCCTCACTAATACCACTTCCAGCAGTAACCTTAGTTTTCCCCAGGAGGTCTCCCATCCAGGTACTGACCAGAGTCAATGCTGCTTAGCTTCAATGGGAGACCCTGCGAGAGCTGCACGGTGATATGACTCTCTCAAAGGTATCAGATTCTGACCTTTAAAAAAAACCCCAAATGCACACCCCATAACCAACCGTATATGTCTACATGTTAGCATGAATTTCAGTAAAAACAAGGATTGCAAAAGACAGTCATTGACCATCATATTCTCTGTTGAATCAGTTTTTTGTGCCATTTTTGAGGAGTTTGATAAAATATTCCTTTTTAATTTTCAGCAAATAAAGCTTCACTGCAATGTATTTTTCCCCTGTCGATTTACTTACTTCCTTGGATCCTGCCTAATCCTTTCCTTTTTTTTATGGCTCACTACCTCAGTACCTTCATTGATTAGGTGTGTTTTATGTAAAATACATGTATGTGAGGGTAAGTAGGAGGAGAGTTGTAGACAGTACATACGACATGTAAATAATGCAGTAGTGGTTGTGAGCTTGTGTCCATGAGGCTGAAGCTGATTCACCAATTGCACTCAAATCCACTGGCTTTGAATTAGACACAAATTCGTTCATACGTCATTCCGTGTGCTTGAATCTAAATCGGATTCTGTGTAACTTTGATGAATAAGGTCCATTATGACATCTTGATTTTGTTACATTTGACACAGAAAGGTAATTACCATGTCTCAGTGTCAGTGTGCTCACACACACACACACACAGGGGGTGCTCTCGTGGCCCATTTTCGGTGGCTGTGTGGGTGGTCAGATAGAACAGGCCCAGCTCTTTGAGTGGGGAAATCCAAATGCAAGCAGGTGTCCAAACACAGCAGAGACCTTGAGAGACCTCATCTTCACAGGCCCACAGTGCAGCTACTTTTACCAGTGTATTGGAGAGGCTCTGTTCCTGAATGGTTCTCTAGGAGAGAGAGAGAGAGAGAGAGAGAGAGAGAGAGAGAGAGAGAGAGAGAGAAAGTAGTTACCTTTATTATTTTATTATTATATGTGCTTGGCCTTTGCATAGGTGATAAGACAAATGATACTCTATCTTTATTCTCATTCTAGATATGATTTTAGGATTTGTGTGTGTGTGTGTGTGTGTGTGTTGTGAATCACATCCTTTAAAAGACCATGCACTGCTCAGGAACTCTGAGTAAATTAAAGATCACACACATTTCCACATGTAATCCTTCCACATGTGATTATGTGAATAGGATCTGAAAATGCATTTCAACATCTTATGCCCTGAATTTGCGATTCATAATGTATTACATGACACCCAAGAGCATCCTTTTCAGTTCCTTCACATCAAATCAAGCAGGATTTAAGAAACCCAATACACTGTAAGCATTAATCTTTGATATTTTTTTGATAAAAAAAAGCATTTCCCATTCTTTTCTAGATTGCCTTTATTATAACTTTCTCAAATAACCTTTTGCTTCAACTTTAAAAAAAAAAAAAAAAAAAAAAAAAAAAAAAAAATCTCACCAACCCTAACCCTATTTTTTTTGACATTTAACATAAATTATTCTGCGTAATTATAGTGGTTATAGTGGCATTACATATCAAGCTATCTGATTCCCTTAGATCATAATTAGTTTTCTGCCAGGACCGTCACTTTTGTTAAGCAAACACAAACACTTTTCCTTATCAAGCGATTAGGTCATGAGGTTGGCTAAGACCTCCATAAAACATACCACTGTTCAAATGTTCCTGTGGACAAAGACTAAAGCCATAATAAAAATGCAGTGCTGAAGAGCCCGGTCAGCCAAGCACTCCCAGACTCTGGCCTTGGACATGGCCCCTGACCGTGCTGCGTGAGATTGCTGCACAATGTCAGGGTTGTAAGCTGTCCTAGTGGAACGCGAATTACACAAATTACACCTTCTCGCTGTTTCAACATATGTGTACATGCAGAGGCTGCAGCTGGATTTACAAAAGTCTTCAAATGTAAGGCTTGTTCAAACCATATACCCTTAGCATCGATGAGTGGATTTGAAATAATTAAATCACACCACTGGTAATTTGATTTTCACTTCAGAATGTGAAGAAAGCATATTGAGATTTCAGGAATCATCTTCTAGCCTTAGGAACAGCTGCTTTGCCATCAGCGATTCACAACGAGTGTCATTTTTCCTCTAGTTGAAGCTATAACTGAGGTAATGCATATTTATGAAGACTTTATGGAGGCTTTATGGTTGTGCTTCATCAGCGAAGGGTGAGCTAGGAGATGACAGGCGTCCCGTGGGAGTACTGTCCTCTCGCCCAAAATCATTTCGAAAACTCAGTCTTCTTCTTCAGTTTCACTTCGATTCGCAAAGACGCTGTCAGAATACCTCTTTGCTGATCTCTTTATTTCACTCTATGAGGTGTCATAATTGAACATGAGTAAAGGTAGACGTCTGGCACAGCAACTTGCAATGGTGTTGCAAAGAAAGAAGTTTTTAAAGTTGTTCAAATGCACTGCTGATTTTACAGAACATAAATCACTTGCTTTGAGACTTTTGAAGAAGATTGGGCTTCGTAGTTGGGTTCAATGCCTGACAGGTGAATATCCATATGAATGCTTTTATGGTTCCACTTTTGAAAATGCAATGCCTTGGAAATTATGTTGTTCCAGTGACTGCCACTCACTTCCCAACATCCAAATTTCCATTGTTGTCTGGAACATTTGCTGATGATTTGTGGCCTGTATTAATAAATATGGTGAATTCAAGCGTTACATCTTCTCACACCTGCAGAAAAAAAATGCCTAGCCATCAACTTAGATCACAAGTGCCGTAAAGCATGTAGATTTAACAGCCAGTCTACATCTCACTGAGACAGTCTCTGTGTTCCAGCAGAACAGGTCCTCCTCAGCATACGCTATTTACATCGGGTAGCAGATAGGCAGGACATCTCAAGGTTCTTCCAGGTCTGTCACGTCCAACACAATGCATTTTAAGCCACAGTCATCTTTCATGTGATGAATCATGGCTGTCTAGACAGTAGATGGAATCTGGATAGTATATGGGAATGGTGGTATGGAAAATGGTAGTTGACCACAACTACACAAGACCTTTAAGGCTTCTTTAGTTTACTCACTGGAGGAATCTGTAAAGGTCACCACTTCTTCTCAGGGCACCATGCACACACAGACTCATTCATACCTCAAGGCAATGTGGAGTAGTCAATGCACCTACTGGCATGTTTTTGAGAGGTGGGAGGAAACCAGAGAACCTGGAGGAAACACACATAGACATGGAGAGAACATGTAAAACTCCACACAGACAGTAACCTGAGGTCTGGATAGTCTGGGGAAAGACTTCATGAAGGTAGAAGTCTAGAGCTATGAGGTGGCAATTCTTAAAGATGTTTTATGAATTTATAGCTAATCATAACTCCTCTATCACTTCTGGGAAACTTTCTAGTCTATTGCATACCCCTGGTTGTGTTGGTGGAAGCCCCAGTTGATTATTCAAAGTCTACGTCTAAATCTGCAATGACTTGACCCATAAACAACAACTAAAAAAAAATCCAACAACCCCCCCTTTCACACCAATTATATATTACAGTACTAGCATGCCTTCCCTTTTGATATTCAGTAAGTAGGCAATAAAACAGGTGACACATTTGAGTCCTGAGTGATTTCAAGTGCATAAATAACACAGCCATGCATCTCGGCATAATTGCTCCAATAATCAGGTCCAGCTGTTAGGAAGATAAACCCCATATGAGCACCTAAAACCAAAAGAAATATACCATAAGACATCTCTTAGTGTGCTGTACATATTTCTCATTTACATCTTAACATATTCATGCAATGACACAAGGTAAAATTCTGCACACAACTACATGGTCTGTACATTTACCAACTACAGAGCACAAATCCGCTGCATATCATTATGCAAATGAAAAAATCCAAAATCAGAAATGGTAAGAATGAGCTATAATTGGCTTGTAAGAGATAAGAGGGTATGGTGCTTGGAAGTTGGCAAAAGTATTTGTATATGCATTTTGTATATCTGAATTAAAGTATACACGTGTCATATTAAATAAAGATTCTTATTTATTTTTATTTTTTTTATGTGGTAGATTCAATACATGTTTTTTTTTTCTTTATTTTGATCTAGCTAATTTAATTTTAAATAATAAAATTATTTAAAATGATGGGTTTTGCGATGTTATCCCAAAACACAATTTAAAAAAAAGAAAAAAAAAAAGAAAAAAAGAAAATCTCAAAAATACAGATTGTAGGTAAATTAGGCCAAAGGTGAAGCAGCTGGGGTTTCCAAGGAAAAGTAGACGATTTAAGAGTGGCGAAACAAAACAAAACAAACAAAAAAAAAGTTTTTATGTTCTACTCAAATAGCTTGTTTTCAGTGATGTTAAACACCCGATCCATAACATATGCCTTGTGTGACTATTAAGCTAATGTTCTAGCTAGTTATGTTATGCTAACACACTTGCTGGAGATTATTAGCAGCCAAAAACCAGAATTTGCTCTTTAACAGGAATATAATTTTTTTTTTTTAAATGTATTTCAGTAGAACCTAAAAACCTAAAAATCACATTGTGATTCACATCCTCCATTTTGACTTCATTCCATGTCCCTTCACTTCACTTCATGGATGTGAGCATGACAGAAGAATGTGATTGGCTAAATGGTGAGTTCAATCACTCTTAAATTTTCTGTTTTTATATACTTCACCATTGGTCTATTTCGAATGATAGTCTTACCCATAGCAAGTTCAAAACAAAGAAGACTTTTGTTTTTTTATTATTTATTTATTGAATACACCACACAAACGGATTTCATTTCATGCAGTGTGTATATAAAGGGGCGCACGCATGGGGTTTAGTGGTTAGCATGTTCACCTCACACGTCCAGGGTCGGGGGTACGATTCCCACCGTGTCCCTGTGTGTGCGGAGTTTGCATGTTGTCCCCGTGCTGCGGGGGTTTCCTCCGGGTACTCCGGTTTCCTCCTCCAGTCCAAAGACATGCACGGTAGGCTGATCGGCATGTCCAAAGTGTCCGTAGTGTGTGAATGTGATTGTGTGATTGTGTGCCCTGCGATGGATTGGCACCCTGTCCAGGGTGTACCCCGCCTTGTGCCCGATGCTCCCTGGGATAGCCTCCAGGTTTCCCCGTGACCCTGAAAAGGATAAAGCGGTATAGAAGATGGATGGATAGATGGATGGATGGTGTATATAATGCAAATATATTTATATTCAATTACTTTTGTCAGCTTCCAAGCTCTGTAGGAGGGGAGTCAGAGCAGCCTGAGAAAAAAAACCCAAAAAAAAAACCCTGATACATTACATGATTGGGCTGCCCTTTTAAATTTGCAAAAATTGACCAAATATGCATGCAAATGAAATATTACAGGATGGGTGTGCTGACACTTTTGACACTCATTACATAGGCTATAGAGCTCATAGGTAAGCTCACAGACAGTCTGGTAAATGAAGTTCTAGTCAATGCTGAAATACATTTGGTACAACTGATCATCTTTGAAGTGCTGTTTTAGCTGATGTGCTTTTTTTTTCCCCGCATTGTCCAGAAACAACAACCGTAACATGTATTGCATGGGAATGCAAAGTTTTTTTTTGAGAAATGTCAAATTGTCAAAAGTACAAACAATGTAAATATACCATCAAAAACAAAACATGGCCCATATGGTCCAACTATGTGCCTTACATGAGTTTTACATCACTTTCCCAGATACAAAGGACAGGTACCCTTGAGAGTACCAACTCTCTTAGTGTCTATACACTAAGAAATAGCATTTAGTACCTTTTATTCTGAGAGTGTAATGAAGTTATAACGACCAGACCGGAGAAGACTGATACTGTAGCTTTTTAGGTAAATTCTCTGCTCTAGTTTAGATCTGTGATGTATTTTATATATCATGTAATTTGCCTATATAATGGTCACAATGATCGCTTGCAGAACAATGCCCTTACTTGATGTTTGTCATTAGAGTGTGATTGAAGTCCTAATGCAACTGTCTACGTGCTGCTCCTGATATTAATAAAGGTGGAACATGTTCAGGAAATTAAAGCCGCACATGGCCATTCTAATGAGATCGTATCCATCACACTTTACTCTGTAACACTTAGCACCATCACAATACTTCAACAGGGTATTGTTGAATCAGTTCCCTCGTCTATCTGATCTGTCTTTTCTGTTCGCTCTCATCTTCTCTAGTAACTGATTCAATCTTGTTCTCTCTTTCTAGATCACAAATCACCTTCCTTTTTTGTCCTCTCACAATCCCACCTCTTTTTCCCTCTCTCTACATGTCCCATTCATTCCTTATATCCTCTTTCCGTCTTTGCGTTTCGCAGTAGTGGAGGCTGTCCAAGACCAGGGCTTTTTCAAGGATGACTAAACTGTGCCACGTGTTATACTGACTTTTTCCGTTGACTGGTATACATTATTTATGAACACTTTGCTCATGTCTGCCTGAGTAGCTAGTCGAACTTTTTTTTTCTTCTTAATCCTTGGAGGTAGAGTGAACTCATAGCCCAGGGGTTAAAACGAAGTTGGTTTTCAGAAAGAATGAAGCCATCTAGCTTACTTCTCCAGTTCGGTTCACCATCAGAGTAGTTGATGATGGTAGTTGTTATTGATGACCTACAGCATCCACAAGAGGGCACTAGTTATGTAGTGCTAAAGAAGGCGAAATCTAGTCAGTAGGATACAGGGTTAAAAACAGGACCAAAAAGTACATTATAAAGATTAACATCATGGATGTAAGATGAAATTCTTCTCTCCTCTTGTGAGAAGGTCATTGTAAACAGATGGAGAAGTGGCAGATGTGTGCGGATGGGATGAGAGGGATACGCGAGTCTGATGAGGACAGCTTTCATCAACACTGAGGATCTGGATCAAAAGAATCCATTAGTGACATCCAGACTGTCTCTGACTCGCACTGTCCCTGGTGAACCTTTGTTTGCCCGACTGAATTCATGAGCAGAATTCATGAGTAAAGGCTGACCACTGTGACAGTCCAGGTTCATACTAACCTCATCTCACCTTCCTGAGCTCTTAACACATTGCTGATAATAGAGAGAGAGAGAGAGAGAGAGAGAGAGAGAGAGAGAGAGGTCGGTCTACGCTGCCTTTCCTAAGCCCAGGTGGTTTGACAGACACAGGCATTTCATGGTGTGCAGTGAGGAGGAGTGAAATACTGTGGGAGAGGAGGGTGCAATCACAAATTACCCCAGTTCCAGATCCACTGCCATGCCTTGCTGCTGTAAATCCTGTTCTGCCCATGTTCTGTGTGATTACATGAATAATAATTAACACACCCACAAAGTCACCGTTTTTATCACCATCATCAATCTCTTCCAATGCTACCCGCAGAATGAGCCCAGGAGATTAAATGCAGAAAGAAAGAAGGGGACATTGGTCTCTGAAGATATTACTGATGAGGGAAAATGCAGGTAACAGACTTCCACTAAATTCAATGCATGCTTGGATCATTAGCATTCAGTTTGAGGCTAACGATAACCTGTACTGTATACCGATGTATAGCTTCTGTTAAGTTGCACAGAAGCATTATAATAATTTATCTGGCATCCTGGTAAAACCCTGCACATGATCAAATTTGGACATTTAAAAAAAAATTTTTTTTTGATATATACATAGTTCTAACAACTACAGGTTTTCTTACTACAGTAATCTTTTGCATGTCTTTTGCATCTTTTGCATTTTAAAGTCTGGTTAAACCCCAAAAATGAAAAAAAAAAAAAGGAGAACATTTCATTGAAAGATTTTCATTCAGATTCCAAGACACCACGTCCACCTTTATAACCTAGTTATACTGGTTTTACTTTTGGTAAAAAAAAAAAAACGGCATCACTGACTCGATTTAAAGAAGAATAAGAAGACACGATCGAATGTCTCGTTATTCGTGTCTTTTATTAACCCATTTAAAGATGTTAAAACTTTGTCATCTGTCATCTGGACACAGTGTGTAAGCGCTCCACTCCACTGTTTTGATGATGATGTGACGGTGCAGGAGCAACACGGACATTTTAACAGCTGCTGTCTGAGTACAAACCAAATTATTTGCTAATTATTATTACATGCTATGGCATGTAACTATCCAAAAACTTCATCAAAATATGACAGTTATTCACGGCGTAAAGGAAATGACATTTAGCTGGCGAGTTTTTTCACATCTTTAGGCAGATTAACCGTTCTACCACTGCACTGGTGAAAACTGGTCGCTTACTTACTGCCATCTTTGCCGGCAGATGCCAAAGCAAGGTTCAAAAGTAGCTTAAGTGTAAAGATTTCCGTGTCATTACTGGGCGAATATATTTACGGTTTCTCAAAGTAGAAATTTAACATTTTATACAAAAGTATAACAGTGCATATTATTGACATATTATTGAAAAAGAAATGTTTTTTTTTTTAAGATTAAATTTAGTCACCGTGACGCTTGTTTTTTTTTTTTTCAAACTGCCGCCCATTTATAATTCATCGATTTGACTTGGTCCTATTAGTTTTGTACTGGCTCTAGATCTGGTTAGGTCCTTGCTAAGACCAGAACCTTTATTTAACATAAATACCCCATCTTGGCTGATGCTTATCTTTTGCAGTGACTCACTTATTCACACAGATTACAGAAACATTACTAAGAGGTACATTAATGACCAGCTGGTGATATTTAGTGATTGCTCAAAACAAAGCAGACGTTCAGTGCAAGTGGTGAGGTTACTGCTTAGTCTAAAAGGAGGTGAGGATATTGCTTTGCCCAGTGGGTCGCAAACACACCTACCTCCCTCAGCGTAAGTGTGGCAGTAACCTGGGCTGGGCCAGCCTCTCTCTAGCTCTTTTCTTTCCCCCGGGGAACTCTGAATCAAATTTTCAATGACCCTCACAGGAGAAATTTGCTCAAACAGGCCAGCCGAGGCCCCTGTGGGCAGCCGGCTCTCATCAGCATAACATCAAGTGCATAAAGAGAGAAGAGAGAAAGCCTGTGTGTGTGTGTGTGTGTGTGTGTGTGTGTGTGTTCTATTTGGAAAAACTCCCCGCAGTTACTGTGGTTCAAGTAAAGCTTGGCTCTTGATTTTGACCCTGCTGAATGAGGAAGAGGGCAATCTATGTTAAACACGTTGGTCTTTCTTTCTTCACATATAATCTAGACTTGTACCTGTATTCTCCACGTGAGATATACACTACCTGGAGAGCAAATTCAGCCCAGCACTGTGTAGAATTCTGTGCGTACGTTCTACTGAATATAATTGTACTGAATTATACTAGTGGGCGCTTTCAAATGGATTCTGCTTTATTCAACCAACCTGACACTTCAATTATTCAGACGTTGTCCTGTGCAGAGACAACCTGCTGTTTAATTCATCGCTTCTGATCTCTCAGATGGAAGACGAGAGCTACAAACATTAAAAAAAAAAAAACACACACACACACATCAAGAAGGAAGTGCAAAGACAAGCAAGGGCACCAAAACTTTCTTCGGTGTTTCACCAAAACGTCTTTTTTTGTGTGTGTGTCAAATATAGGTGTATGTTTTGTGACATCACTGCTGATTTGAATTTAAATTGCATTACCAGATGGAAATCATTCCTTTCATCTTCGCACAATGAAACCAGGCGCTGGAGAAATGTGAATGTCGTGTTCTGTAACAAGTGGAAAGATCGAGCAGTCTTTGCTTAGCATTTCCATCATATCACCTTTCCGGCTGATACGAGTGCTGTGAGGATTATGCCGGCATGAACGAGCATCTCGGAGGCTTTGCGACTGTAAGGATGATAATCACACATAGATGCCACCGGTTCCTGTGTCATCTGGCTTGGGGTGTTCTCCACAACACTCAGGCTCAGTGGTCATTTAATTAGGCATGTGAAATATTCATGAGTGCAGGCTGTACTACTGCACCGTCATGAGGGAGATAGGATCTCAGGACGATCCCAATAAACCACTTTAAAATTTACAATAGGTCAAGATGTCAGTGACCACACTCAGGGAACAATTTAGTAAGGCACTGGAAAATGGAAGAGCAATTAACGTGTTAAGTGCAAAAGCCGTGCTCTGTGCAATGGCTTGCAAGCACGGGGACAGCTAATGCAGCATGTTGAGATAACATTAGCATAAAAGGCAGTATCTTCTGTCTATTGTCTCCTTGAGACGTTATAACACAGACATCACTGTCATATAATAACCAGAACCATTCAGCATACACAATATATAATCTGTAATTGAATCATAGCAAGGCCTGAAAGTATTTTAGTCTTGCATGTAATAATAAATCTGAGTCTTATTTATTTATTTATTTATTTATTTATTTATTGCAATAACTATACACAGGCTTACTAAATTGCTAAATGTTCAGCGTAAAATTCTGCCATACAGAGCAGGTCAGGAGGCAGATTGGAATCTGAATGTATTACCTGCTAAATGTTAAAGCTACACCTTTCTGTGCAAACTGCAGAACTCACCGGTCCAGCACCACCTACAGTCTCTCCAGAATATCATCCTGATTGTATTTATTAGCTATATTTTTTTTTTTGTAAGAAAGTGATAAATATAGAGGGAGCAGTGTATTTGTTAGTGCATACGTTTCAGATGGTGTGTAATTTTGTGACTGTGTGTATATATTTTCTAACGTGCACACAAACACACACATATGCCCACATAGAGGTTTGTAATTTATTAGGGCCCGGGTGGTTCGTTATTAAAGGCGGGCATTTAGACTATGTCACATTTCCTAGCCCATAAAAATGTAGCAGTGAGTTATTGTCTCCCGTTCTATTAGTAAATTGCATGTTGATTACATCATCAGTATCAGTCTCTTAAATGAGATTCATCTCTCAAATGTTCATTGCCTGGTGAATTTCCCCACGTTATTGAATGCTATATCACACCTATAAACCATCTCGGCAAGCATAATGCACAGAATAATGGCTCACCAAGAGGGATGAGCGGGTGCGGCGTGGCGCTTCTGAAGAATACACAATAGCTATCTGGGAATGTTCATGCACTTGTGGAGTTTTTAAAACCTGCTGCAGTAAAACACCACATCTGATTTTTTTTTTTTTTTATCACTACGGATCATAAGAACGTTAGTGATTATAAACTGTATTTCAAGGTTTTTATGCAGTATCTCGTAAAGATTTGCCTCTCAGATACAGGGACTTGAGGGAAGCAGTACGGTCGATAAATACACCTGTTCCCTAGCTTTGTAGTCATTAAAAACAACTTTAAAGCTCAATAAATTCCAAGTAAAAATAAACACAGTAGAGAATTTTTGTCATTTCTGCAATAAAATACCGTGTTCAAACCCATATGATACTTTCTACAGTTCAGTACAGCAGCCCGAGTGGTATTCTGGGAAAATATTCACAGCATGGGCCGATCGTACTGTATCAAAGGATCCTGCTGTATAGTTACAGCAATACTGCTATGATGATATTATAATAATACAGCAAATAATACAGTAAAACTAGGAACCAATGGCATTTAGCAGAATAAACAAAGGAAACTTGTAACCATATATATATATATATATATATATATATATATATACTTCTATTCACTTCTTCTGTTAGGTAAATTTATCTTCCAAAGTTTTAATAAAAAGCATAGGTTCGAGGTTTTTAGGGTAAACAACAACAAAAAAAGAGGTAACAAAAAAGCTGGTTTTTGTAGTGTCTGTCTTATCTTGGCTAATGTAATACTAGCTAGATGGAACTATTATAACTGGTGACACCCCACCAAAGTCAATGAATTTGTAACATTCTGTTGTGTCATACAGTATTTGGGACCAAATTCCTGGCTTTGCTGCACAATACAAGTGTAATTAGAAGTCAAAAATGGATAAAAATGACTCGTTTTCACAAAGGTAGTTTGGCAACACAGTTGCAAAGGCAGCGTGACTATCATATAGCGTCTCAGAGGGATGCCGGTACTGCAGTTTCATTAAACATTATTGTCTATGAGAATACGTGTGATATGTGTGTCAGTATCACCAGTTTCTCAGCTCCAACCAACTGTAAACTGGTGGTACTGTCAGCTATGACTAGCCACCGTAGCTTGTGATAGTGACATAATGAGAATATCATGAAGTAGAGGAGTGACACTAAAGTGTATACACAGAAATGGAGCGAATATGTTCCTGTAACCAAACCCCAGGAATTGCATGTTTCGTATGAAGAGCATGAGGTTGTAGGATTTACTCTTGAACATCTCCTACAGAAAGACCAGTGCAACTAATATACAGAAATGTGGGAAATGTAAGGCCTGAGTGTGACATATGAGTTGTTATTAAAAAAATGACTGTAATTATAAACGGTACATTCATGTAATAATAGAGTGTGAGGTTGAGAAGTGGATCGGGCCAGCAGAAGCAGTGTTACAGTCACTGTACTGGTCTGTGGTGCAGAAACAGGTGCTCAGTTTATGAATGAAGCTCTCTGTTTACCATTCAATTTACATCCCTATCCTCAGATATAGTCATGAGCTGTGAGTAGTGACTGAAAGAACAAGGTCGTGAGTACAGGCTTAGGTTGCTGGGCTGACTCTTTGTGATATAGTGAGGAACTCAGCAATCTGGGAGAACCTCGGAGTAGAGCTACTGCTCCTCTAAATCAAGATGGATGTCCCCTGGTTGGTTCCTGTTGGAGCCATATGAGGCATATCCCACTGGATGAAGACCTGCTGGATCGACTATATCTCACAGTTGGCTTGGGAATGTCTGTGTATCCCCAGGAGGAGCTGGAATCTGTGGCTGGGGATAGGCACAGGAAAAGCAAAAAAAAAAAAAAAAATACATTACCCCATATTAGATATCTGCATATAGAACAAATTATATCACCCTGTCACAAATGCTGCCTTCAAGGAATCCTCGGAAGTTACGAGTTGATTATGATGCGGTGTGTGTTCAAGTGGTTTTAAGTTGGGAAAAGAAATGGATGACAAATTTTCTGGATGAAAAATGTAGTTTTTATGTATTTTTTTAAAAAAAAAAATCTTCATTGACAAGAAGTTTAGTTTGCCTTACTGAAAGAAAATAAATAACTGAACATGCAAAATCACCACTTCAATGTTACTGTCTGCTGTCGACATCACATTTATATTGACGGCTACTATGACGTTTTTGTTATTTACTTATTTATTTATTTGTAAAAAACAAAAACAAAAAAAAAACCCAACAACAACAACAACAACAAAAAAAAAACGTTTTAATGGTGAAGCTAAAAAAAAAAAAATTGGGTCTGCTTTCATGTTGACCCTTAAGGTTTCAATAATATACATGTTACGACTCTCTGATAAAAAAAGAACTACAGTTGTAAAGAGTGTTATGCCACAACCGATCATTATTACTCGAAGAAAATGTAATTTATTCTTAGGATAAAAAATGTCTAATCTAAGCCTAGTTTAAGGTCAAACTTGTGCCTGGACACAAATGTTTAAATGATAAAGCCTGACTTTATTGTACGTGCCCCAGTAACAAATGTGTTAATGGGCTGACAATGTTTGTCTTTCCTATATTCTTTTATAAATAATAATAATAATAATAATAATAATAATAATAATAATAATAATAATAAAATCCCTCTTTACCCATGTATGCCCTAACACTGACCACAAACCACCGAGCATGAATACAACCCATTTCTTAATCACCAAACTCACTCGGCTGTCTCATTTTGGCTCACCTGATGTACGTGTGGGTGTGTGAGGGGGTGTTGAGTCCATTAATGTGAGTCTTCCTGAAGGCATTTGGGTGACAGGCAGAGATAGCTAATTAGCAACAGGAATCTAGACAGCTAGCATTTACCTGCTGAGAAAAGTGTGATGCCTGTCCACCCTGCCAGTCCCATATGGGGGCATCTTCTATTCTGCCAGACTAGAAGAGACATGATTACAAGCCTTGCACATGAAATAAAATATGACATATGACACATTCAAATAGCTGTTTGTAAAATAAATGCAAGTGAAATTGGCATGGGAGCCCGAAATAATTGTAAGTCTACTATCTGACATGGGAGAGTCATCTGTGTGTATGTCACTCAAATAAAAGGTTGATATTTTTCTACAGTGTACAATTATTCGTTGTAATTTACAATATAACATCTTGTGCGATGATGTTTGGTCAAAGTAGTGGTAAACCTTCTTATTTATTTCATTGCTTGATCATAAATAAAGACTACTACGATCTTCGCTGAGTTCATTTTTAGTTAATATTCATGTTACGTCTTAGTAAAAAAAAGAAATCCAGACTATTAAAATCTACATACAATAAGCAGATAAAATTCAGCAGAGAACTGACTCGTTGTAAAAATGAGCTAAGCTTTGTTTGAGGCCAATTTATAGACCTGTATAAACCACGAGGTGACATTTAGCTCGCTAAGCTAATAAACACACTGTGAGTCTTTATTGTTTTTGTGCTAAATTTCACCCACAAATGAAAGCAGTGTTGTGATATTTAATAAGCCGTTAATCTTGCTGGTTTATTACTGTTACGGATAGTTGATTTCTTTTGATCTTGCCCTCATAAGTCTAATAGTTATGTGATGGAAGTGACTAGAGCGTTTGCCTTTCTTTCTAATGTAGCTGAGGATGGGGTTGAAATATCATAATATACAGTACATAAAGATAAAATGTCTCGGTTAAGCAATAACAGCAGTTCATGCGGCTCTCACATACCACTCTGATCTCAGGCCCAGAGACACTAATAGCTGTAATGTACATATAAATGTAGCAGCCAGAGATATTGATTTTCTGGAAGCCCACATGAATCCTGACCACACAGCCAAATGGTCAAGCGTTGGTTTCTTCAACCTAATTAGGAGCAGAAGACTTGAGTCAGCAAAAGCAAATACGATGCTGGATGCATTATATCTCACCTCGTTATTCTGTTTTCATTAGAGAGAAACAGTCAAGCAATCATACAAGATGCTCCATGTGAAGGAATCAATAGCAGAAGCCTGTGTTTATTAATGCTTATTGTTTCCCGATTCAATATCCCATTATTCTTTCATTTGATTGGGTAATATTCATAACTGTCACTCAGAGTTATATGGTTTCGATGGGCCTGCATGGAGGAGGGAGAATTATATAGAGAGAGACGTGACACCTTGAATTTTACTCTTGAGCTGTAGAGAAATAATAATGGCTTTTATCTTGCAGAAACAAATCTTGGATTCAAGGTAGCACAGTGTCATTCTGTTTTAAATGGACATTTCAATTTGCTGTCATTTTGAGTTCAACAAACAGCTACTGAAGTCAAATGATGAGATAAGCATAAATATATTGAAAATAGAGGATACAGCACACAGCGTCCCCGAGACTGTTGTGTTCCTCACACTTCACATACCATTTCACTTCATTTGACCCCTAACTGAGGCCCTTGTCTGAAAGTATGTTAAGTTTAGTCTTTCCTAAATGTAGTCTTTCCTTCTTCTTCTTCTTCTTCTTCTTCTTCTTCTTCTTATCATCATCATATATACAATTCCTTTGTAATAGAATAATAGCTTCCTGAAAGCAAAGAACCCAAAGTACAATCCAAATATACATTGAAGAGTGTAGTGTACTTGGATGGTGTGAAAATTTAAATAAAAATATCAGTTACCGGTTACTTAGTATGCTGATCTTTATATTATTTGATGGTGATTTTTGATGGTGATATTGGACGCAACCATATTTCAGTATACATTATACAGTTTCGAATGAATGAGAATGTGATTCCGGTGCGATGGAGAGTATACGATATAAAAAAATTACACATAAATGCAATCAAGACAATTGACACTGCGTTAAAACACACCTTCAGAATATCATGAAGGTCATGAACATAACTTGCATAGACTACACTGGACATGGAGGTAAGTGAGAGATGAGTCAGATCCTGTACTTTTAAACATGTTGAGCATGATCAATATCAGAGGTCGACTCTTATCCTCGTTGAGGTTAATTGTGAAATGAACTCAATTAATCCAAATGAAGCAAAGTCAAACACTGTTCAGTCAGGGCTGGGGTGAGTGGCGTAAATTTGTAATGCCCAAGCGCTTTGACAGCTTGGGGTCACCTGCGGAAAGAGGGGAGCTAATCTAATCGAGCAGGTGGATCCATATGCCTCCTTTTTGTCTCACCAGGCCAAAAGGTTTCTGATCTTGGTGCAGAAGGAGTTCATCAGACAACCTATCTAGAGCTGTCAATGAATCAATTATTCCCATTGATCAGTCAAGAGCAGGCTAATGGCCAGCGGTGTGAGAAAAAAAAAAACTGCTTACATGAAAAATGTTTTTTCTAAAAGCAGTTTTATGCTCATATTCTGCTTTCAGTTATCTGGTTTTATGTTTCATACATTTCTTATGCTTTATAGAAGGGATGCCAAAAAAAATGGAGAGCGTGTGTTCCATTACATCTGCAAAAATAGTTTAGTAGTTGAGGAAAATTTTATAATGAGCAAAAATAAGGACATCGTTTTCATATTTCATATCGTGTTGTGTGTGGTTAAGCTATTCACCTTCATCATCCTCAATCTTCACTCAAATTCAATGAACTTATTCACACTGAGAGCAGGAAGTGAAAGAGTTATTTGGACAATGAATTGGCCTAAAATGCTGTAATAGTCAGGGAATATATGGCTGCAGTTGCAGGTATGCTCCTTCAAACTTAATACATCTCACACCCATAAATAACAGACTGTTAGCTGGATTGAAAACAGGACTACAAATGTACCCTGATTGGTAACAAGAGAATAATGACTAGAGTGCAGGTGAGGAGGATTGAGAGAGACTTGAGGTAGTTTTTGCAGCTTGTCTAACCCAAACATCTGTCGGTCATGCCCCGCGATACATGATTCTGCCGTTTACCCAAACCGGGTCACACAGGAACACTCACAAACACTCATATGTCAAGGTGTTGTGTAAGCATCAATTACGTCTGCTTACGGTGTTCTAAATGAATGTGTCCCTGACCTTCAGTCCCAGCTATCGGTGAAGCAATTAGAGCACGTCTAATGGCCGCCCAACTGTGCGTGTATGTGTTTATACACTGTATGTGTGTATGTAATAGGATAGGAGGCTGAACATAAAGACAGTTAATGATGATTGGTGGGGGTAGTGTATAGCAGTTTGTCTCTCTTCCTCTTTGTCCTGTGCTCTGGTTATTTCTCAGAGTCTCTTCCTTGACCTCTTCGCCCTCATTTCAGCAAAATCGTAAAAAAAATTTTGTCTTCATCTTCTTCCTCTTCTTCTGCCGCTGCCTTTATGATTGGCTTCTTCATTCTGGACTGAGCGAGAGGTGAAGATGAGAGGATAAGGACTGCTATTGTGCAGCTGCAAATCAACTTTTCTTACACAGGCCTCCCTTGGGAGGAAAGATAAAGTAATTCAGTTTTTTCCTATACCCAATAGGAAATAGTGCATTGTTAGAGGAAGTGAATGTGGGGAGGGGTGGTGCAGGTTGGACGAAATAAAAACACATCGATCTATCGGGCTAATAGTACTGTTATCATAGATGGCTTGAGTGGGGATAGGGATGTGAGCATTGAAGAAGTGATAAATAAAAAAAAAAGAGAAGTGCAATGTTCTTTTTTTGATTTTAATAGATTGGTGCAGGGGCTTGGTGTCTGAACATGGCTAGTCAAGCCAGGACTCTAACGGTATTTAAGTACATGCAGGTCCAAGCCTCTGCTCTTAGTCCACTGTAAATGGTTGCGGTTGTGAACTGGTTGCTGTGATAACACCCTCAGGCGTTTGGGCTTCTGTTGTGTCAATTATACCCCCCTCTCATTCTTCTTCTTAGAGAAATCATGGCTTTGACTCTTTCCCAATATCTCCCAGCTGTGCCATGGCACCCCATAGGTCAGGAGGTTAGAACAGGCAGCATTTAATTGCTCCAGTGTGCGCTTTGGCTGCATGACATATTTAACCCATGACTGTCTGCACCTGACAGCTTGAACATGTCTATCGGAGAGGACTCACTCTTATTACCGTCATTTGAGTGACAGTTGTTATTATCATCAACACTTCATAGACAATTACACACAGCAGAGCTTGCGTCCATGCCGTGCATGTTGAGGAACCTAAATAAGGCAGCGGGGAAAATACAAAAGCGAAATCCTCGCCTTAATGGTTTTCAAAGCCTCTGATTAGGAGTCTAACTGATCCCCCTGTCGAAATTAACATCTTGTGCTGAGCCTCCCTAGCCTCTCATAGCCGTTCAGACACACACGGAAATTCTCCCTCAGCTGATGTGTATCACTCTCACCATGGCCATCTTTTCCTGAAGAGCTCTCACAACCCATTTGCAGAGCCCCATTAAAACAGCTGTACTACACAGGAGTGAAGGATGCCTATTTTTGTGCATGGAGTGGATACTGCACACTCGAGTTTCCTCCCAGACAGTGTCCGAGCGGAATGCCTTCAAGCAGCCTCTGTCCTATTTTGTGTCTCATTGGGTTTGATGGAAGACTCCAGTCGTATATTTATCAAGAGAACATTACGGATGCTGAAGGAGGAGAGGCAGCGCGGCTTGGGGACCATCAAGCTGCTAATTATTGATTGCGTCTGTTCAAGCATGAGCTAATTCCTGTGTCCTCATTTGCATTCTGTATTGCATGGAGGATTAGAAGTTATGTGTCGGTACACTGATCTCCTGTATGCTGTACGCTCCTCTTATGTAAAAAGAGATATATGCAGCTTTCACATTAGACACAAGGGCAATAGAAGGTCAAAATTTCAGGTATCGAAAGCAGAGTATCATATTGAAGCAGAAATAACATTTTTGGTTGGTTCTTGGTTCTTTGGTTTGTTTCCAGCACCAAAATGTAACAGTACCATTTTTTTCACAATAAAAACAACTCAAGCAACTCATAATTTTCTCATCAACGGCATTTAAAAAACGGTGTAAGAAAAATCTGAAGACTATTCATTTTTAAATACAACATTTTACTCACTGCTAATCCTAACAATGTTAACACCGTTTCCTTTGAGCAATCATGTGTTGCCTTGTGTGTATTTATTGTCTATGACGCTGTGGATCTCTTCGCTGTGTAAAGAGGCTGAGGAATTCATAACTTTTGAGAAAGAATTTCAGAGAGACTTGATTTCATGCAGTTCAATATGGAACTTCCATGTCTGATGTTATCATGTTTCTTTTAGCAGGTATAGGTGGAAGATAATTGAAGATAGCTTTAAAAAAAAAAACAACCCCAGCCTCTTCAGTGAACACATTCCTCCAAATCACAAAGCCTGAAAGCTGGTAGAAGTGGGGAAGCTTTCAAAATCGATAAACAATCTGGGGTCACCAGTTTCAAGCCTGAGCTCGGGTTACTATCTGTGCATTTTCTCCCCGTGTCCAAGTGGGTTTCCTCTGGTTTCTCCGGGTTCCTCCTACGTCTCAGCACAATGCCAGTAGATGGATTGGCTAAGATAAATTGCCCCTAGATAAATGAATGAATGTATGTGAATGTGCATGGTGCCCCGAAATGGACTGGCATCCCATCCAGGGTGTATTCCCTCTTCACACCCAGCGTTCCCAGTGTTCTCACTGTTCTCCAGATCCACCACAAACCTGATCAGGATAAAGCGGTTACTGAAGTGAGTGAGTGATTGGCGTAGTGAACGTAACTGGCAGGCAAATATCTGCTGGAATGTGATGTTAATGTCATCAAATCTTATATTTACATTTACATTTATTCATTTAGCAGACACTTTTATCCAAAGTGACTTACAAATCTCACAAAAAGTGTTCTGATTTAAAATAACTGAGCCCACTTTTAATCTGATGGCTCGGATCGGGTACCTTGCCACTGAAAAAGGAGTACGAGTGTCTCTAGTAGGACTCTTTCTGAATTTTCCATATTCCACAGTAAAATGAGATTATGCAGTTGCAAAGCTATATGAAGTAGTATATTTAGAAAGGTTTATGTTTCCTGTCATCATCACTACTGCTGGTGTTTAGTCTCAGTATTAACAAGCCAGTTTAAACATTCATTTATTTAGTGCCCTAAGCTTCACTTGTGGTACATACTGGTCCATTGGAGAAGTAAAGATCCTCTGATAAACAGTGATGTCTATCTTCAGTGATGACAGAGTGAATGCTAAATCTCTCAGATGGCATTAGTAATAAGCTTGCTCTATCATAGCTAATCCACCAGACTCCTCCAGAAAAAACAAGAAACTAACTCGTGTGAAGCATGTTCAGAAAACAGGGCGGGTGTGATTGTGTGTGTGGTGGGCTCTAGGAGTATAATAATGTATTCTTTCTTCAGTCTGTTGAATGGGGGTGGACGCACACACAGACGTCTGACACACACACACACTAACACACACACACACACACACACACACACACACTGAAATGTTAATGATGAGAGCTGTTGAAAGCCCTAAATTAGGGGTGTTCTTCCCCAAGCCTGAGTCAATAGAGAGATTGTGCTCCTGTTTGAACTGGGGAGGGGGGCTTTTGTGTGTGTCCCAATGCCACAGATGTTCCCCCTGCCTCTGTATAGGTCCCGTTACCTTCTAGTAAGCATCTTGTGTGTATGTGTGTGTGTGTGTGTGTGTGTGTGTGTGTGTGTTTGCATAAGCAGTTCTTTTTGCACCTGCCTAGGCCGTGCTCCTCTGAATGGCTTGCTGGAGTGAGGGTGTGAATGAATGAAAAATTGAGTGAGTGAAGGAGTTAGTGGGTGAGAGAGGGAATGAGTGAATGAAAAAGTGAGGGAGTGAGGGAGTGAGTGTGTGGGTGAGGGAGTGAGTGAGGGAGTGGGTGAGTGAGGATGGGAAGGAGTGGGTGGGTGAGTGGGTGAATGAGTGGGTGAGTGAGGGAGTGAGTTTGTGAGTGAGTGTGAGTGAGTGAGTGACAGTGAGTGTGTGAGTGAATGAGTGTGTGAATAAGTGAGTAAATGAGCGAGGGAGTGAGTGAGTGAGTGAATGAGTGTGTGAATAAGTGAGTAAATGAGCGAGGGAGTGAGTGAGTGAGTGTGTGTGTGTGTGTGTGAGTGTGTGTGTTAGTGAATGAGTGTGAGTGAGTATGTGTGTGAGTGAGTGAGTGTGTGAGTGAATGAGTGAGTGTGTGAGTGTGTGTGTGTGAGTGAGTGAGTCTGTGAGTGAATGGGTGAGTGAGTGTGTTGGTGAGTGAGTGTGAGTGAATGAGTGAGTGTGCGAATGAGTGTGAGTGAGTGAGTGAGTGTGTGAGTGAGTGAGTGTGTGAGTGAGTGAATGAGTGAGTGAATGAGTGTGAGTGAGTGTGTGTGTGTGATTGAGAGAGTGTGTGCAT
>JANDJT010000148.1:18470700-18490239 GCA_024331685.1 Stegophilus panzeri
ATATGCTCTGTGTACACTTTGGGCTATTAATATCCAGAGGTTTCAGGCTACCTCACTATATACTATACATTCCACATTCATCTACACCATAACGTGCAAAAGTGTACATGTTTAGATAATATGACTCGAAGTTGGATATGTAAAAGCATGGAGCAATAAGAGACGGCCATGACCACTGTGTAGCTCCAGCCCTTACAGAAAAGCCACACAAACTTCATGTGTAAATTTTACACACGTATTGTTTACAATTTCAATTTTTCTCTCGTCATTTTTTAATTTTTTTTTTTTTCACTTTTCTGTAAATCTTAAATTTACACATGCGGGATAAGTGGTTTTATTTGTCACGTGTGATCCCCAAACTGTACAAGTGTAC
This sequence comes from Stegophilus panzeri, assembly GCA_024331685.1. Classification (NCBI taxonomy): domain Eukaryota; kingdom Metazoa; phylum Chordata; class Actinopteri; order Siluriformes; family Trichomycteridae; genus Stegophilus; species Stegophilus panzeri. The sequence goes on from JANDJT010000148.1 coordinate 18,471,074, forward strand.
ACGCCCCCACGATTCATTGGTTTTCATATGTAGGTCATGTGTTTCGCTTTGTTTGTTTTTTTTAACCCCCATGTCATCATATATTTTTCACATGATGCCACACGTGTTTCAAGGCATACCATGGAAGCATCCCTGACATACACATAAAATATAGAATTTGAAGCCAGGACGCCATAAGACACCATGGTCCTACTGTAATTTCTGTGCTGCTCTGTGATTCGTGCTTAACAAACTGTCCGGATATAACTTATTCCACAATCGAAAAGCATTTTACAAAACCACGTACAGGCAGAAAATGTCATGTCTTTAGAATTAACAGGCAGTTCCTACGGTTTCTATTTTAGCAGAATATTTATACCTTCCCTCTTTTCCTCCTTCCTTCCATACCTCTTAATATTCCATCAGTCCCTACGCCGTGAGTCAATAGGCTAATATGAAACCACTCTGATCTTATATCATGCAAGGGCTGTTAAAGACACGGAGCACTCAAGTGTCCTCTGCCTGTCCTCTGTTCGAATAACCATCCATCTCTCTTTTCCTTCTTTCACTCTTCCTCCTCTCTTCCGTCTCTCACCCGCTCTCGTGTGAAATAAAAGGTGGGCGTCTTTTGAGAGCTGACAGCTGTCAGGGCTTTATAGGCCGAGAAAGGTTAACCCTTTCTCATAAAGAGAGAAAGCTCCATGCGTGCTGGCATTATGATCCTGAGGGAAGTGCTTGTTTTGGTTTGTGTACAGGTTAGAAGTGCATTAGAAATTTTAAAGTTGTAGTAATATGCTAATATTTGCTAATGCGGTATATATTATTGCTGTTGCTCAAATAGTGACAAAACTATCGAAACCAATTTGCTGGCACTCAGTTCTTTCATATATGCCTGTGTGTTCATGTGAGTTAAACATGGGGAATTGGTCTATATTTAATGCTTTATCGATTCTCTGGGCTTTTTGCTTTGAAACATTAAAAGAAGATCATTGTGTAATTATTGACACCCTCTAGGGTAAAGTCACCTACTTAGGAGACACAGCCAGAATGCCTCACAGTGTCTATATAGGAAGCAGAAAGAAAGGACGATACGATCAGCTTTATCCAATATCTCTCTGAGACTCATCGTCTGGATATTATTGAGTTTCACCACTGACCATGCCATATGTACATCATTAAAAAAAAAAAAAAAAAAGGGTCAGTGTCCCTTTGTCACAATCTCTCACAGAAACAGAGAGAAGTTTGAACTGATGAGAAAAATACTGGGCACACATTTATACACGTACAATAGTTTCAAATGTGGCGAATAAACAGAAATTTCATGATAATGTTTCACAGAAGGAGCTGCTATGACACTTCATAAACCTAGTGATTAGTGATGATGGTGGAGATCTGATTACTCATGCCCTCGTACAACACAATCAAATGCTTAAAGCTTATGCAGTTGTAATGCGAGTCGCATTACAGAGTCGGAGGCAGATGCAAGTGCAGGTTAAAGTGCGTTTGTACTGTATTAAGAGACGCTGGCAAACAGTTCTAAATTGTACAGAAGCCCTAAAAGGCCATGCATTATTATTATTATTATTATTATTATTATTATTATTATTATCATTTTCTTAGTTTTCTCGTGATCACAACTTCATTTTCTCAGCATCTTCGCCATCGCCATGGCGATCATAAATGTAATAATTTCCTGCTGTAGAGATGGACTTTGTCTCCAGATTAAGAGAGACGGGTGTCCCCTTCGCAAATGTTGGACACTAAGGTGGAAATTGTCAACCAATCACTGACAGACATAGAGCGAATTCAGCTTGATTGAGTCCCTGAGCAAAGTACAAATGAATTTGTTCACCCATGATGCTGTGGGATTGCGCTGAGCTTTTGTTGCCTCCAGAACAATAAAAACAACACGTTGATATGTCAAGTACACAGACAAATGAAGTCGATATCATGAGTAAGCAACTGTTTTGTTATGCTGAGATCACAAGACATGTCTGTTTAAAAGTCTGTTTATATAGGTGTGGGTGGGACTGATGCAGATGTGCATGGACAGAACTCAGGTGTCTGTGAACGTACTGTATTGTTGTTCGTAGGGCGTGATATGCTCTGGGAAGTGATGTTTCTGGTTGATGTTGACGTTGCTGACACAACATAAAGATGATATCAGTAGTGGACATTGTGATGTATGACTACACGTGAGTGTACGTGAAAATGAAACAATATGCTGTGGAATCAAACATTTTTTTCCTTACAATATTCCGCTTTTGTTGGATCCAAGGTATTGGAAAAATAATGAGGGCACAGCTTCTAGTTGGGTCATAGTGTGGGAGGCAGTCAACAGTTGTCAAGGCAACATTTTATTTAACATTATCCAGATGTAAAGAAAAAAACAAAAAAAACAACAGAAAACAAAACTGCAAGTTGCCATAGAATTAGACACGAGTGCTATAGAATGGCTACACCGTATTCATTAAAAACAAGTTCATACTCTCAGAACTGAATCTGCTAAAGCTGGGATGCATTTCATGTCATAAATCAAATATGTAGGCAGAAATAGAAGAAAGTAAACCAACACCAGCTTTTAAAAATTGTACATTTCTCTCTTTAAAAAAATAAATCACTAAAGAAAACCAATTCTTAGAAGTCTAGTGGTTTCTAAGAAGCTTTTGTCCCAGAACAAACCTTTACTCCAAGTATCTGTATACAAGGGTGATTGTATGATTGGCCTGCCATTTAACTTAATAAATTTCTATACAAAATATATTCAACATTAAAGAAGAAAACACATTTAGCCAATCAAAAAGGTGCATCTCAGGCAACGATATAATTTTACTAGGTTTATATGTGAAATCAGTAAAAGTGTTGAAAGTAACAGGGTTGAGGGTTTTTTTTTTTTTGTTTGTTTGTTTTTTTAGAGAATGTTGTGGGATTCAAATAAATGTACATTTTTCATAACCTATAATGGACGAGTCGTAGAAACGCCCTTTCAAGCATGAGATGTGAAATGAATCCACACATTAATGCAAAAAATAATATGATTTGTGAAGTATTTTAATAATTATATCTGAAGGTAATGTGTAGAAATAGTGGCTGGGATAAAATGCTTTCTACGTTTAATATCAGTGGGACACAAATGGAACCCCATTAGTGGAGTCACCCATAAGAGACTCGATTGTATACGACAGTCAAATGATTTTAATATTTCATATTTTTTTTGAGCTCATCCCTGTGCACTGAAAACATAAAGGGGTTGGAAAAATTCCTTTAAATAGTGAACTTGCTACATTTATTGACTTCTGAGTGAAAGGAAATTGGATCATATGAAATTGGACCCATCAAGCAGTCAGAGGTCTTAAATATGGAAAAAGCACCAGAAGAGGATAGCTTTCCAATAGAATTTTGTTTTATTTTTTTAATTCTCGGATGTTCTTAGCCCATGACTTGTGAAATTGTTTCATCATGCCTTAGAGGAAGGTCATCTTCCAAATAGCATGCAAAGGAACATTATTACTTTGATATACGACAAGGCTATGGACCCATTAAAGTGTGTGGAGCCATTGCCCTGTCTCATCGCAAAATGTATGGTAAGATATTACTATAATGTACTCGTGGTACTGCTTAAGAAATACTCAAAACTCATTCACCCTGATCAGGTGGGCTCCATGAAATGATGATGCATGCAGACAACCTTATTTCATGTAGCAGACTAGAACAGCATTTGACAGGGTGTATTGGGGTTATTTGTTGAGAACATGGAGAATGTTCGGCTTCAAAGATCCATTCAGTAAAATTGCTTACTTGCTATGTATTGGACACCTGATACTGTAGTCCAGACGCATGTAAAGATGATTTAAAGTAGGCAACTGAATGTAAAAGTGTGACAGCATTGGGCTTTTCTCTCAGGAAAGGAGTGGGGGATGGGATGGGGCCTTGGGACTTGCAGCCCCCTACTTCTGGTGCTTATGTTTTAGTGTCAACAATATCTCAGGGGTGGATAAATCAGAAATTCATTAGCTAGCCCACAAGTGAAAGCACCAGTGTGTTTGCCCATGTTATGCTTGGATGGAAAACCAATCAGCTAGGCTAAAAAGCATGAGCTAGCATGTAATTTAAATACAAGAGCTGATTAAGTGCATTAATACAGAATAAGGAAAACGAGCAGGTATTGCAATTCCTAGGAGGGGATTGTTTTATGTAGCCTTAGTCTTTATTCTCTCCCGATAATGTCTCTGGTACTCAAGCATATTGTGTTTCCACCTTCAACAAAAAGGCAGTCTTTGGCTATGAGCTGTCATGTTCTAGCTAGTGTCTTCATTTTGGCTCGACAAGTGTTTACACACAAGGTGACTTCTTACTGTGCTAGCATTAGAGTTATATAACGCTTTTGTGTTACACTGTTTTGAATTTTGCTCAGTTTTGTCAGTGTTTCCACATCCGGTCGTATTCCAGATGATTGTCTAGCATCCACAATTGTCTAGCGTCCAACCAGTTGGACTTGGAACAATAAGACTGCTTAATAATTGGACATTATCTGGACAGTCCAGAAATTATTTCTTTATTATTTATCAGAAATATATTATTTATTGATTGCTACTGACTTTAACCCATCTGACTTTAACCGATTTAACAGAGCAACAAAGCTGTAAATATTTTTTTCCCAAGGTCTGAAAGAACAACACTCTTTATAAAGCTGAGTTCTTCACCAAGAGTGGACTGGCATTCAAGTGAATCCCTCCATCCTAGCTTATAACTAAGGGGGAACCTTTTGAGCCATTCCTGACTGTTAACTTAATTACACAGACAGACGGTGGAAACGCCTGCAGGAATCCTGTTTTAAGAAATGCTAGGAAAACCTGGAGAGCTGCTCATCAAATAACAGTCAAATGTTATCTTCACTAGTAAAACATCAATCTGGCATAATGAATGACTACAAATTACCAAGAAGACAGTTCATTTGAAAGATTCTGGTGGCACAGGACGTACATACTCATGTTGAACGTATGCTCTCTGTGGATCATTTGTCCAACAACTGATCCAATACAATAAGATGATAGATTTCTAGAAATATCTACAATTATGAAGCTGAATCCTGATTTTATTTTATTTTATTTTTTTATAAGAATATGGCTTTAATTTAGGAGGCATGGTGGCTTAGTGGTTAGCTCGTTTGCCTCATACCTCCAGGGTTGATTCCCGCCGTGACCCTGTGTGTGTGGAGTTTGCATGTTCTCCCCGTGCTGCAGGGGTTTCCTCCGTGTACTCCGATTTCCTCCCCCAGTCCAAAGACATCCATGGTAGGCTGATTGGCATGTCCAAAAGTGTCCGTAGTGTATGACTGGGTGTGTGAATATGTGTGTGATTGTCCCCTGCGATGGATTGGTACCCCATCCAGGGTGTCCCCCGCCTTGTGCCCCATGCTCCCTGGGATAGGCTCCAGGTTCCCCATGACCCAGTAACGATAAGCAGTCCAGAAAATGGATGATGGACATTAATTTATAAAACAGCAACTGATGTGGTATCTCAGACATGCTGTGAGGAGAAATTGAGTGCATCTGTAAATTATACAGCTTTAACCGTTTCTCAGTCACTCGAGCTTCTCAAGAGGACCTGAGAAAAAGGCCTAAGCACTGAACTACCAATGGCGGAATGATGGCATAAGACATGCCGAAAGATGGATCATGGCTTAAGATATCTCAAGAGATGTAAGCATGCTTAATTAGCTAAAAGGTATTCCACAGTGTCTGCTGGACACTGCTAGTGAGATTAAAGTTAAGACAAAGTAATGCATGTTTGAAATGTAAAAGGCAAAAAGAGAGTGCTCTTTCACAAACACTTTATTAATGCTCTAAAACTAAAAGACTGTTGACACACATACTGCAGTTATGTAAGAACTCTTCACTGGACTGCGATGGCCCTCCTGGCTGGCAGGGGGCGCCTCTCACCAGATTCATGCTGAACTCTGCTACTCGTTAGGCCTGATTAGTTACACCTGGGTTTTCCACTATTTAAACCGCCTTGGACGAAACCTCATTGTTCAGTCTGGAGCCAATGTTAACTGTGGTAAGTGAAGTCTACTTACTTACTCTGTTTTTGTCAGTCAAGACTCTACTGTGGATCATCTCTGCCTCTGCTCTTGGATTCCTTACTTGGGGAATAGCTCTGCCAGTAAACTCAGGGACTTTGTACATGAGTGAACTGGGTTTGAATCCCACCTAAGATAGCCTCGTTACAAGTTAATAATATTAGTGAGGTGGTTGAGGTGCCATTATTACAGAACTGTAATATCAGCAATAGTATAGGGCAGGGCTATGCAAAAGGTGGCCTGCAAGATGGAAAAATGGGGAGAAGGACAGTTTAATATTTAACTATGTATACTTAATAATATAGTAAATTTGGGGCATACAGTATTTGTCATAAGGCTCCCCATGGCCTGAACAAGCTAAACAGTTTAAGAACCAGTGCATAGACAGTGCAAGCAAAACTGGAAACTAAGTGGGGGTTTCTTTGGAGATGAATGAATTGGTGATCAATTGTTGCTATGTGTTTATTGTTCATAATTAAGTGATAACACAACATATTCGTTATCTCTTCCACCAGATAAATCTGTCATGCTGCAGTATTTAGTTGGTAATTGGTTAACAGCTCTTCAGCTACAGGCTAGCCTCATAGGGTTTGTACATTTTTCTGGCCAAAACCTTCAGAATGTTGAAGACTTCCTTTGACTCTCCACAATTCTCTGTACACACTCCCGTACACCGTTTTCCAGCACAAGAGTGCACTTTGAACAGTGCAACACAATGAGAGTGCAAGATCTAGTCACTGGACTCCAAAATGTTAACAGAATCCTTTCTTTGAAAGTTGTTAAAGGGTTTGTTTGAAGCAGTTAGCAGTACATACAGTACTGCTACAGACAAACAGCACCACTTTAGGCACATGCAGAAGTACACACAGAGGTGAAAATATAAAAGAAGAGCCTTAGTGAAGCGTTGAGCCCCCGGAACTGCTTCAATGTGCCTTAGAATAAATTCTACAAGTCTCTGTATTGGAGGACTGAACACCATTTTCCAAAAAAAAAAAAAAAACCATTCCATTGATCTGTGTTTTGATTGTAGTGTCTAACACATTGCTCCAAAATCCCATGGGTGTTTAATTGGGTTGAAATCTGGTGACTACATCCTTTTCATTCTCATCAAACCATGCCCTGTGGATGGGGGGTGTGGAGGATCAGAGGATAAAAGTCCGAAATTTTTTTTTATTGATTTGCAGTGACTCTTCCCTCCAAGGGGACTAGTGGTCAGTTTTCCTTTAATTTGTCAGCTATGGTATACGTACGGGACAATCCACAGCTAGGTGAAGGAAGGACGTAAAGGAAAAGATCCACCCGACACGAAGCGGAGTGCATTAAAATCGTGTAATGCACACCTAGCTGTGGATTGTTCCACGTATATCGTTATACCACACATTGACAAGTTAAAGCTGTCACTGATGTTTTCAGCGCAAAATTTGACTGAAAGGATAAAAATAATGGTTAGTTATTTTATATACAAATTTTTAGATCTAGAATTCTGCCTGCTCTAAATCATACACAGAGATAGAGTAGTGCGATAAGATTACATCTGAATGAATTATAATATATAGTTATTAGACAGAGAGAGATTGTGTGTATTTGTGAATTACCTGTGTCTGTGCCGCATCTCTACTAATAATAAAGCTGAGAGTTTAACTGTACGTTACTATAGTTACAATTGTTCATAGGCGGCGCATTAATTTAGAACAGTGATTAAACTGACCGGAACTACCTGCAGTATATACAGTTTTAACGCACACCTTCCAGCCAGTCTGAATCGAGTATTCGGACAGACCACGGTATGAATACAGTATGTAGTCTGAACTTGCCCTGTGACCCAATGTCTTTCTTTAAGGGCATTGAAGTTGAACAACCTTGGTATGGGTCTAATCTCAGTTTTCAGATTTGTTATTTAGATTGTCAGTCAGTGCAGAGTAGTCATGCAGGATTGGATGTCAATAAGAGTCATTGCCAATATGGGCTAATTAAGTAATTTCAAATGAATAAATGATTTCTATTATATATCGTTGTCTTAAGGACACTGCATGTTTAGGGGGAAAAATAACTGATAACATAAATCAGTGAACTGAAAAATGCAGGTCATGTATCATTAATCACAGTGTTAAAGGGCAAAGGGCAAAAACCTCAGACCTGCCCTCCTATTCATTTCGTTAAATGTTTGATAGGCTTTTATAAGATAGCATGGCAGCCAAGAGCAATGTTGTGGTATTGACATTCTGCATTTGGCTGAATGATTTATAAAGGTAGATAGAGGTAATTTAATTTCAGGCTCTTCCTTTGGCTCACCTCAGCTTGTTCAAGAGTAAGTGCCATGATTTAATCTGTCCTCGTCCGCATGGTGGATGCATGCAATGTGTGTATATTGCATATAAGCACCGTTTGGTAGAGGATAGATTAAATCATGGCACTTAGTCTTGAATCATGTGTGTGCGGGTGTGCATGTGGGTGACCATTTCACAAGGTATACTGTGTTTATATATATCCTGTGACCTCAAGAGTTGGCGGGAGAGTAAATACAACCCCGGTTCCAAAAAAGTTGGGACGCCGAGTACATTTCCTTACTTGAAACATTTGATATGTTTTCTATGCTCTATTGTGAATAACATATGGGTTTATGAGATTTGCAAATCATTGCATTCTGTTTTCATTGACATTTTACACAGCGTCCCAACTTTTTTGGAATTCGGGTGTACACAGCACTGTATAACATTGTAGGTATTCTTCATTAATCTTCAATTATATATGATAACCAGTGGTTGCATTATCGTACTTAGCCGTGACAAGGGTCATGTCCAGTCGTGTCTGTAACAGTGACTGACGTTTAAATGGTGTGTGTGTGTGTGTGTGTGTGTGACTTTGAAACTCTTTCAATCTCTACAGCAGAGCGGTCAAGAGAGCGTACAGAGATCACCTGGTCCTGTGCACACTCATGGATTCATATTTCTCTGTATTCCATGTGAAGGGTGTTCTGCTTGTATTCTTACTCCGATATTAGCCCAGATATGTTCACTCTGCTTACACTTAGTAGTTTTGAGTAAGAAGATTATAACCATATAGAAATTACGACGGAAAGTTAACGTGTAAATTCATCCAGTGCGCATGGAAAATGGCTTTAACGCTGACTCATAACTCTTGAGAAGGTGGTGCATGAAGCATTTTAGCCAGATTTTATATAAGTATGTAGCGTATAGAGGCATGGTGGGAGAGTGGGATTTGGGAGTAATGGCCAACATGGTACACCTGAGCCCTGGTTTCCCCCATATATTCATGCAATCTTTGTTTCTTTCTCTCTACAAGCACCGAGCTGAGCTTTTGTGTATCTGAAGTAAAGCAGAAAGTGAAGAAGCTGTGTTGAAAAGTTTTATGTAACTGACTGATTACTGTGCCACAAACACGAGCCCAGATTTCTTATCAGCAGACAGTCTAGATATAGAACTGCACAGTCACATTTCTGTACCATTTGCATGATTCACTTTTGATAACAATAAAAGGAGTCAAGCCATGGCGGTTATAGACCGCAATCCTGCCAGCTATTGGACCTTTCATTTGATGAGCCACAGGGGGTCAGTGAAGACTGGGTAGGTTATTATGTAGACTATGGCAACATGTGGGAATTTATGTCAAATGATTTGTATTTCTTTACATCATTCATATGATGCTGGAAGGTGTGTGTGTGTGTGTGTATACATTTGTGTTGAAAACCGATTGTTTTATTGCTTCCTTTTCCGGATATGCAGTATGGCTTTATATGATCGTTCTCTTGCTCTTTGCCTCTCCATACCTAAACCTCCTCAGGTGAACTAGCCATTCAGAAATAAACCTTCTTTGCCAGCCAGTGTGTTTTATGAAGTTTTCAGTGGAGCAGCCACACACACACACACACACACACACACACACACACACACACCATTCCCAGACGGTAATGCGTTTCTGAGCAGCGCCTATGCCATGCTTGCCTCAGGCTGTTCATTCCCAACCAGTCCATCACATTGGCTCTGGTTCATACTGAAGATAGATGCCTTGTGTGGGCTTTAAAATAGAATAATGTATGCATTATTCATGTGGTGCCGGCCCTGGAGCTTCTCATTAAACTTTACACAGCAAATGGGGAAGACAGCCACATATTAAATGTGTCTCCCCATCACAGACGTCCTGCCATAGTCGTATTTAAAGAAAAAAGTGAAGATGGAGAGAAAATCCTTTCATTGTAAGATGTAGGACTGTGAAGTGCTGCTCGGGTTGTGCTCGCCTCACTTGTGAGTCAGTTTGGGTGAAAGCTCGTGTCAAATGAATACATGTAATGTAATGCACCATGTTGCACAAACTTGCTTAGTAGTCCATTTTATTTCGAAAATAATAATAAAACAACCCGGCAAGTTTTCTCCGCTTTTAGATTTGTCATACCTTGCATCACTAGAATTTGATTTGTAATCTCATGTTCGCATGCTCATCATTTTAGGAGTGTTTCTCATGTAAAACAAGCTATTACTGGATATTAAATAGTTATGTAGCCATACAAATGAACCAAGACATGTCAAGTGACGTCTTAGCTCACTCCTTTTACCTTAGAATGCATTCAGACATACAACTATTTACTCATTATCTACAATTATCAGCAGAACGTATAGCATTGGTGCTAGTTATCGCTTCACCTTCACTCCAGCCGGAGCTGAAGAAGTAAATTATATAACGCACAGAACACAACATAAAAACAGAGTTCCTAGAGAGAGACGGAGAAGGAAAAAAAAAAAAAAAAAAGAAATCAACGGTGCCAGATGCTGAAGATAAGTTGTCTGATGTCCGAGAGTGTGTTGGTGGAGCGTAGGAGGGGTAAAATCTGGTAACAAGAGTTTTAGGCTGAACTTTTGTCAACCCGGGTGCCCCAGCAGGGGCTCCGTTTCTGGCTAATTAAAAATAGATCCATAAGGCAAAGCTCCATACGGCTTTGCTCTCTGAAGTACTACTGAAATACTTCTGTAACGGGCAAGCAGGTGTCATCTCTCATAAGACAACTGGAACAAGGCAAAGTTTCAGCACAGTTCGTGCAACTGTACACCGGTACATGCAAGGAGACAAAGAGTACATGAAGTGAAAGGTTTATTTACACCAAGAACAGTTGTTCCAACATTAGAACTGCACAGTTGTAGTGGTTCTCCAATTCTGGCACACCTGATTCAGCTCATTAGCTAATGACTATGCTAGAAAGGTAACTGTTCTACCACTGCCTTCATCATCTAATTAAGTGGTGTAATGTGGAGGCCAGTATGAGATGGAGTTGGTTGAGAAATATACCCATCCTTATTGTATTTTTATTTATTTATTTATTTTTTTTTCTTCTTCTTCCAAATTATCTAGTTAAAAATAAGTAATAATAGCAGAGAAGAAAAAAATTCTCTAAAAGATGTGTTCTAGACCTAATGCTTGGGCGATTCACCCCGTCAAATTCTAGTCTCAGCTAATAACTCAGTCCGAGCTGTTTACAGTTTCCAGACATCACAGATATGTCTACAACTTTAGACTTGAAAGAAGGTCTGGTTGTATCAGTGCGGATGTGTAGAAGCTAGCGTTAAACCTTCCCCCAAAATGATGTCTGATCTCCCCCACTAATCAGCACCACCGGTTCTCATCGTAGCTAGCACTAGCTAGCAGAATATTTAGGTGGCTAAATATTATTAAAGGTGTTTGTACAGGTGGCTTATTGCGTGAGTTTAAATGTATCTGTGCTTTTGCTCTCTGTGCTATGGACTTGAGCTAGCAATCTAAGATTAGCCATCTAGTGTTTTTTTTTTTTTTTTTTTTTTTCCTTTTTTCTTTTCTGAATGGCTTGTGCAATTTTTGCAGGTGTAAATAAATTTTTACAGTTGAAGGTTTTTGCTGCCGGAAGTAGCTTTGAGAGCTGTGAGAAAGGGTAGTAGCCAAAATGTATAGCCTACAGTTCACAATTCACTACAGTGTAAAATTTTACTTTTGTTTAAAATGTATTCTAAGATTTACTATGTAGGCTAGCATAAGTCTCATACTGTATGTATAACTAGCTACATACATGCATGTGAACACATTAACTGGTTTGCATGCTTTGTATTAGTTACCAGCAAATTAGCAAAGCAAGCTAAGGGTACTAGCTACAAACACTCACCAGAGGCACCAGTCAGTTCTACTTCCTTTCAATTTGTCTGCGTACATCATGAAACCAGGGTTATAAGCTTTTATTCAAATTTTTTTTTTTTTTTTTTTTTTTTTTTTTCCAAGCCAAACAGTACATAGGAATTAATTGCTAGTTGTAACTAAAGCTGTGATACTGCACACACAAATCTGATTGGTCTGAGGAATCATTTGAGCCATTGTTTGGATTTTACAGCATTATGACTAATACACAGTTGAGAAAATCTCACTTCCACTGTCACTGAAATGACAGCTTTGTGTCACGCATGCTACTTCGAAAATTAAGGTTTGTCTGTTGCATTGTTGCCCACTAGTGTGAGATCAGGTGTTAATCCTGTGGATTTGTTTGACACGGACGATGTGTGCTTGGACACTTCAGACTATGACTGAATAGTGCAAATGAAATGAAATGGTAAGAGATGAAATATCATATCATAATACATCAACCACATCAAGTAACTACAAAGCTAGTTATCATTAATGCTGATGTCTCCTTATGTCATAGCTGTAAAGAAAGTCTTCCATGAAGAATTTATATTACAGTGGCTTTTCAAAGGTAGTTAAAGATAAGGTCAGAGAATTTCACAAGTTTAAGCACTGTTGGATCAATAGTGAGGAAGTGGAAGCTACATCACAGCACCCATGCACTACCTAGACAGGCCCTCCCTCAAAACTAAGCGCAGTGAGGCCAACAATCACTCCGAACGAGTTAGAGTACAGTGGCTGAGAATGGAGTGAAGGTGCACCAGACAACCATTTCAAGAACTCTGCATAATTGAGGACTGTATAAGAGGGTGATTAGAAAGAAACTATTGCTAAAGGAGAGCCATATGAAAGCATGAGCGTGACCCAGTTAAGATGTGTTTTTTGTGTGTGATAAGACCAAGATCAAGATACTGTATTTGGTGCTAAGTGCTATGTGGGGTTCAAACTTAATGCAGGCTGTACCTCAATTAACACCATCCATACAGTGATATGAATATGGTGGTGGTAGCATCATGCTCTGGGGATGCTTTTCATCCTCAGAATCGGGACTTCTTGTCAAAATTGAAGGGCGAATGGATGGAGCAAAAATACAAGGGGGTATTACAAGAGAACATTCCTCAGTCCGCTAAAAAAATATAATAATGCTTGGGAAACTTTTATATTTCAGCAGGACAGTGGTCCCAAACACAAGGCCAAAGCAATGCAGGAGTGGGGGAAAAAAAAAAGGTGAATATGCTACAGTGGCCAAGTCAAAGTCCATATCTGAATCCCATTGAGAATCTGTTGCACTGTTTGAAAATTATACTGAACAAACAGCATCCAACATACCTGAAGAATCTGGAGCAAATCTACCAGGAGGAATTGGTGAAAATCATTCCCAAAGATGTGCAAAGCTGGTAGGAACTATAACCTCAACAGACTCGGTGTTATTGCATCAAAAGGCGGTTCTAGGGGTAGAATACTTATACAAGCAGCACTTTTCATGACTTTTTTTTTTTTTTTTTTTTTTTTTTTTTTTTTTTTTTTAAATATCCGCTGACAAATAATGAATTTTGACTTAGAAAATGGACTTTAAAGAGCAAACTATCTGTGTAAGTGTCACTCCTAATCCAGAGGAATTAGGATTGATGACTGATGACTTTTAAGGGGAGTGAATACTTTTGCAAGGCGCTGTATTTATTCAGCCCTGTGTGCTGAGGTTCCTAATGTATTCCTGAAGTTTGGTATTAACAACAGTAATGAGAATAAACTCTTTTCATGACAAGTAAGATGATATGCATGCCAGTGATTTTATGAGGTTATTGGGTAAAACATTGTCTGCAATTGTCTGAATTTCAGTGGAATGTGTGTTGTTGTTTTTTTTTTTTTTTTTTTGTTTGCTGCGTTGTGCTTTTTAACTAGCTAGCAAACATTTGCCATCTAGTTCACTGCTGTTGGTCTTGCATCGCTCCAGGCTTGGATCACCCGTGTAAGAACAGAGCACTGAGGGTCAGACCAGAGTGAATAACTGGAACACATACTCCTGTGAGCCAAGTACTGGATTCTGAGTCTATATTGGGCTCAGGTTCATCGAAATTGGACAGTTGAAGATTGTAAAAAGATCAGGCAACATTTTTCATATGTTCAACTGTATCGTTTCGGTTAGCCTATGGCCATTCTAGCCTCAGATTCATGTTCTTGGCTGACAGGAATGGAACTTGGACTTGATCGTCTGCTGTTGTGGCCCATCCTCCTCAAGGTTTGACATGTTGTGCGTTCTGAGATGCTTTTCTGTTCACCGTGGATGTAAAGAGTGGTTATTTGACTTATAGTAGCATTCCTGTCAGCTTATAAAGGTCTGACCTTTCTCCTCTGAGCTCTCTCAACAACATGCTTCAGAACTACTGCTCACTGGATGTTACTTTCACACCATTCTCTGCAATGATAATGTGCATGAAAATTGCAGGAAAAGGAAAAAGAGCAGTTTCTGAAATACTTAAACCAGTCCATCTGGCACCAACAACCATGCCACGATCATAGTCACTGAGATCACATTTTCCCCCATTTTGGTGCTTGATGTGAATATTAACTGAAGCTCTTGGCTTGTATCTGCATGATATTATGGATCGCACTGCTGCCACTTGATTGGCTGATTGTATATTTGCATGAATGCACATACCCTATGTACTACATAAATCTCTAACAAGTACTTTAGTGGCAGTAGAGATTATGACGGATGTGATAACCGAGTCCTTTTGGAGACTAGTTGCATTTTACTGAACCTCTACAGCAAAGTGTGAGAGCTTAAAAATTCCCAAATATCATTTCTAATAGGATTTGTGCGTCTGTTAAAAAGGCATAGATTTTACACTAAAAAGCTTTGCCTCTTTATATGAGCGCCTTCTAGGCAGGGCCCAGTCAATGCAAATGAAATCCACTCCAGAGAGACACTGTAGAGACAGCGCTTTACATCTTCAGACTCCAGACTGTTGCTCTCTAGCTTAATCAGCATTCATCCCAGTCTCTTCACGGCAGCGTTGTCATTCATTCTCAGGTCATTCCTCTGTCTAGCTTCAGAGCAAACACAAACAACATCGACAAGCACTTATCTCCCAGTGCTAGCTTTGATAATGTGTGCTTCTGAGGGATCGCTTGGCTGTGACACGTTATCTTTCCTAGTTTTTCTAGGAGTTTTGGCCAGGAGCCAAGGTGAAGGAAAGTAGTCCAAATACAACACAAACGCAACGCTGGGGCAAACACATGTTCGCAGTATAACATATGGGCTCTCTACATACAGGTGGTGGGACCCAGCAATATATTATCACTGCACATGGCACACGGTGGTACAAACCAACACAGACTTTGCCTGTTTCTGTGAAAAACCTAGCGCTAATCACATACCAGTCCTCAGCACTCACCTAAGGTCAAATGCAATGTTTAGACACAGTAATATAACAGGAGTATGAACAGTAAGTTTCCAGAATACGCATATTCAGGGGGATGATAACAAAAATACAGGCAGAGGTAACAGGAATTGAGAGGACTAAGAGCAAAAACACCAGATGAAAGACTTGGGGAAACACAGAAGGCACAGCCTGAATGACAAGGACTTAGCAAGAGTCTGGGTGAAACAACAAGCTTACATGTGGAAGGAAATTAGGAACAGGTGTGCCTTGTAGAATGCTTGGAGATTTTAAACAGTCCCTTTGGTACTGTTGAGGGAGGAAAGAAAGGGGGTGTTAGGTTGCCAGAATGGGCATGACAACTAGGTTGATTTCAAAACTGGCCAGGGTTGTTTACCATCTATCGTGTAACTGGTTCAATGAAATCTTACTCCGCCTTCTAATAATATGACACGAAATAACACTTGCATTGTGTTTGTTAGAAAATTTATTGAACTAAATGTAAAAATAGCAAGACACAAAACATCTACATTGCCAAATACATTCCTGCATTAATTGCCTCGTGCCTGCTGTATTAATGCTTAACCTTTTTATTATGTAGAATTTGAAGCGCTCTGTCCATTTATCCTTATATTCACTTCCCCAATAAACTACATACAGCACATCATTTTAACACGTCGTCATTTTAATTCTCTCCGGAACTGGATCGAAATTGTTATGCTCAGATGTTGATCCGTTTCACACGGATCCACATCTGAGCTGGAGGTATATCAAACAGTATGGAATGCAATATCTCTCTTAAAGTCAATAAAAATGTGATGGTGATAGAGTGAAGATTAACAGGACAAATTACACGTTTATTATTTCAACTTATTTTAGAAGCCCACTGAGTATGTATTACTAATTGAGATGTTTCTAGATGGTTAATAGGCACATAGATTCATTGTTGAGAACAGCAACAACAACAACAACAACAACTTTTTATTGAAGAAAAAGAACAGTTTAAGGTTCGATAAGGTAAATTTTTGAAATTTTTGAGACATTAGGTATCAGTTGGTCTGAGGTAGTCTAAACAACAGGGACAACGGGAACATATTTGCATTATGGGACGTATTAATATTGAATATTGAACATTAGTTTTACGTTGGAATAATTCACAAATAACGCTCGCTTTCTACTGAGCAAGTAACTGTTGACGCCTCTTTTTTATTTCTCCACACACTTTTTCTCCCTGCATTGTAAACCAGTATAATGGCTTCCTTCCTTCATTCATTCATTCATTAATAATTAATAAATAGCAAAGTTTTCATATGAAGGACGTAAGGCACAAGAAATGACAGGTGGTAGAATAAACATTGTGGAAAAACGTTGTTCTTTTTCTTCATATAACATCTCCCCATAACGTACCTTAATCTTCATATAATGAAACTCACGGCTGTGACACTGGTTTTATATAAGAGTCTAGCAACGTTAAGCCCTACAGACCAGCATTCATACAGGCAACACCAAACAGATGAAACTACTTGACGTTGTTATAGAATTCGTTCTAGGAATTTTCTTTTTTGTCCATCTTTCATTAACACCTACAATTAACTATTAACAAGCCCCAGCCTCGGGCTGATATCCCCCGATACCACTGCTGTCCACGGAATCAATCCACTTCCCTCCCTTCATTCATACAATCATTACTGCCCCATTAAATGTTCATGCATTTATTTTCTTGCCACTAAGGAACTGAGACATGCTTATTTACAAGGTACATTTTTACAGAGGGCATTTGGCAATTAGCTGACTAAACATCTTTAATGTAGCTCATGTGCACAGATAGAGAGAAAACAAGTGCTTAATCAAGAAAATCAGTTACCTGACGCTTGGACATAAGTCAAGAACGGCTAATGAAGCTTTCCTGGAAATAGCATTAGTCATTATTCATTCATGAGTTAATAAACACATTATTTTACAAAGTAATTTATAAATGAATAGCTGCTTAACAGAGTACCCAATGCTAACAGCAGATGGAGCAATGTGAAGAGGAGGACACCTCCGACATGGTCACATAACAGGCCCTCTAGATTTTAGGACACACTCTTAATAAAATGATGCTTGCATTTAGTGGAACCTCTTGCCAGTGCAATGCAGTGCTAAGCTCTTTTTCAGCACTATATGGGAGCTTCATATAGTGTGTAGGCAGTGTGACCGATCTAGATTTGCATTTGAAATGTAGCCTATAGAGCATCTTGGTGTTTTCTGATGCCAAGATCAGTATAGTTTTATTTATTACCAACAAGGATGTCACATGCTAATGCAATGGAGGAAGGAAGAAGTGTGGCTTGTACCGTCTCTTTCAAACTACATTCATCTAACAGACCGAATGGAAGTCCCTACTACCTTAGGCAGCTAGTTCAACAGTATTATGTCATTAAAAAATCAGCGGATTTTTATCTTTCAGTTAAAAAAGCTTGAATCTGAACGAGCACAAAAGTACACACAATCACCTGTCACGTGATGGGGACCCTTACATAAAATCACATTCACGTCGTACAATTGATGAACATGTGATCGTATGTGGAAAAATATTTGAAGGTGCATTTTACCGTGTTATGCTCTGAAATTAATTCACCAAAAAAAAAAAAAAAAAAAAACCCCACAAGTGACACGAGTGAATAATATGTACTCGCGTCACGTCTAAAAACGACACCACGTGTCACTTTTAACAAGTGCAAATAAATGAATCATGTTGGGGAAACAATCGCGTGTGAAAAGGAAAACATATGCCGTATACGTTAAAAAAAAAAAATCAAATAAATCATTGCGTGTTAAAAGCACGAGTGGAAATATATGTGTAATAATATAGAAATAATGTGTAAAAAAAAAAATCACATCTGAGAATAAACACACACACACGCACACACTGTATATAAAAATTCCACTATACGTGAAAATGGTCTGAAACGTCTAAAAATCACGTGTAAACTGTCCATATGTGAATCACGTACATTTTTATTCACCTCACTAAAGTTCGTGTGTATTGTTTTTAAGGGGAATATCACCTGTATACAACTATAAAAAGGTACGTTTTGAAATGATACATTTAAGCTATGTGGACACTGTAAGATGAAGGACGTCTTGTCATCTGACTACGCACTGCATGACTTCCTCTCATAATGTAACAGTCAAAATCGCATCGCAAAGGTGATCACACTGAACAAGTGCCTGACAGTGTAGGTGATAGTACTGACTGACCATCAAAATGTAAATGTCAGTGACAATACTAATTATATTAGTCTGAAAAATGTTTACAAGTAAGCAGTGCTTGGCTCTAATTATTTATGTAATTTTATGTGCTAAAGTGTGTGTGTGTGTGTGTGTGTGTGATAAATGAGCACACTGAGGATGCTGTTGTCAGTACTGAATTAGTGTTTCAAATTGGTTTTTGTGACTCAAGTTTGCTGATGGATGCAAACTCGTTAACAATTCAATTTTATTTGTATAGCGCTTTTTACAATAGACGTTGTCTCAAAGCAGCTTTACAGAAATATCAACACGGTATATAGATATTAAAGGTGCGA
>JANDJT010000148.1:18504650-18514833 GCA_024331685.1 Stegophilus panzeri
GGCAAAAATGGCAATCTGGCTTTCACGTAAAGGCAAAATGAATGGAGTGGGGTCAGCTGATGCAGTGTTGATTTTAAAGGGACTAATAAAGTCAAGGTTAAAGGTGGAGTACACGTATTACCACCTGGTCAGAGATCTGGAGACCTTTAACCATATTTGGGGAGTAAATCAGTGTTTGTGTGGAACTGATCTTGATGGCTCTCTGCAAATGTATGTAGAATTGTGATTGTTAAAGCATTGTCGAGAAAACATGAGATTCATTGGTTGGGTTTTAATTCTTTTTTTTCTTTCTTTTTTTAATAAATTTATTTATTTATTGGTTTGTGCGTTTGCTTGTATCTTTTTATTTCCTTTCCTTTTTCTTTATGAATGAGTTATTGTTCTGCTTAATAACAATTGGTAAATAAAAGAAGGTTAAAAGTCAAAGTCTCTCTCTCTCTCTCTCTCGCTCGGTCATGACAAAGTTCTTCTGCTATAGTTCCTCTCAGCTCTGATGCTTATGAGTTTATGGCCAAGTCTCACCCTTGCTTCAGTGGATAATCTCCCCTTTATACGTTAGTCTTGTGCCTAAGAACCGCTGCCGTGATCCTAAAAACTATGATGCTCATACTAAGCATCCTTTCAACACACTTAGTACTTTGACTATATAGTAAACACTTCGATTTAAAGTGATTTAGTAGTAGATAAAAAGTAATCATTTCTAATCCCACTATAAAGTGTCACCTAGAAGAAGATGGGTTCCCTTTGAATCTGATTCCACTGAGTAATTCTTCATGTCATCTCTGGGAGCTTTCTCTTGACATAGTCACCTCCTACTTACTCATTAGGGGTCTACATTTCTGTAAAGTTTCTTTATGATGATGTCTATTGTTAAAATTGAGCTGAATTCAACTTTGAGTTTTAATGTCCCGTGGTGTTCAGGAAGTGCACTTTGGTGGTATTAGCCTCTTGCTAAATCTGATTCTATAACTGAACAGTACATAATTGAGGGGATGAGAGTACATTTTGTACGTAATGTTCAATAGTTTGTGCAGAGTTTTTCTATCCTCTCAGACACTTACACCAGAGAACGAGTTCCGCCCCCAGTACAGATCAAACCTTGGTAATAAGCTTGTTGCTCTCTCTTTCTCTCTCTCTCTAAATATAATCTGTATATATTTTTTTTCTGTAGGTGGAGTGTTAAAATGCTCATTGGTGGTGGGTAGGAGTTTGGTAGATTTCCGATGGGTAGGAGGAACAGGAGGGCACAGGGTTCTGTGCTTTTTCTGGTGTTTTATTGAGATGGGGTTGAGCTTTTATCAGTTATGACACTGCTAAGGAAGATGCTCAGGTGCCTGAACAATTCTGTCAGTAAGCATTGATTTGATCAACCACAAGCAGTTGTGTAGGTCATAGACAAGCCTGATTATCAGGGAATCTTCATATGGATATCACCCCTTGGCGCATAGCCAAATCTGTGGTGGATAACTGGGGTTTAGTCTGTCTAGGGGTACGTTTACACGACAACGATGTACTAAAAATGGAAAAGTTTCGCGTACAGATGACAACGTCGTCAAAACGATCCCCGTTCACACGGATACGCAAAAACGACTAAAACGCTGTATTATGCATGCCAGGCCAGTAGTTGGCGATGTCACTTTGTAAAGAAGCGCTACGTGCCTGCGCACATCAAGCATTCACGTCGATGTGTCCGCCATATCGATCTGTAAACAAATACGAGTAAACAGGGGAGCTGTGGTTTTTCTGGATATATAAAGCACAATAACGTTTATATTTCTCAAATGATTTAAATGATTTATGATCCACGTGGAGTACAAAAAAAAAAAAAAAAAAAGTTATGTCTCCAGTGTCTTAGACTCTCGATAAAAAGTGTTCACGGTCATAAGGACTTCTGAAAACTCCCACTTGTCAAGCATAGATTTGGCTTATTTTTCTTGGTTAATAAATGCTGAGACGTCCCTAATGTAATATAGTGCATCTTTAAGTACTAATAATTGACCACCATTGTACCAAAATGGAACAAAATCGGTAAATACGAATCAAATAGTAAGACACGGGCAATCAGTCTGCTTTCTATATTTTATTAGCAATAAAAGGATACAAAAAACCAGACAATTACAAAGATAAATATACGATTTTGAATACCCTTCGTCGGTGTAGATGTGGGGTGATAATTTTCCGTATGTAACAGATGCGTCTCCGCTGGTCGTAGTAGTGATGCAGTAAATCTACACTTTGCTGGAGAAGCGTCATTAAACTCAAAATCTTGAGCAGCGCAAACACAGTCCTGTAGGTTTGAATGTCTCGTGCACATGCCTATAGCCTGAACACATGACGTCACTGTTTTCACAGATTCTAGTTTTTGTATGTCTACACGGAGACGATAACGGCCTCGTTTTCAAAAACGCCGTTGTCGTGTAAACGAACAGCCAAACCGTATTAAACGTTTTCCGTTTTCAGTTGAAAACGTTGTCATGTAAACGGCCCCTAGGTCTGTCTTGGGTCTCTATACAGCTCTCCAAAAATTTGTAAGAATTCTACCAAGATTTGTGGAATTTCATACAAATTAATTCATGCACTTGGCTTACTGGCATAATTCACAGATTACATCCACTCTTGATCTGCAATTTCACACTGAGCAACATTACAGACATGATTTGGATTGAGGGCACCGGTTCCTGATCAGCACTTAAGGACACTATCAAGGGCACAGAAGAGATTGAAGTACTATGTCCTTATGATTGAGCTGCTGCTGTGTATGACTCAGAGCTCAAACAGAATGAATGTGTCTGACTTCAGCTCTCATTTGCAGAAGCGCTGACCCAGTGCACTGCAGCATATCGGCAGGTCCCTGACTTCCCATTAGAATAAATTATTCCTGAACACAGGAACTTATGCCTCATCAGCAGCTGAATTTGCTCTGATCAAGAAGAAAGCACTTCTCACTCTGAATCACCGGTGGAGAGACGATACTCATATTTCAACATTTATCACGGCTCTAGAAGCGCTCACCGACTAATTATTAACCACATCTTCATTTGAATGGAAATGTAGGTTGTGGGTTTTCAAAATTTCATCTCAAGCTGCTATTTTAATTTCGCATAGCTGAAATGTAACACTGGGACAAACTGCACAGCGTTTCAATACAATTTTTCTGTGCATATGGGCCATTAGGAAACTCTGCATAAATTAAAAAAGAAAAAAAAAAAGAAAAACAGAAACGGATCTAAGTCTTAAAATTAGTGAGTCAGTTTCTTTTCTAATGAAGTCTGAAAACCATCAACGGTGACAATTTCTGCACTAATGCCATGATCCACTTGATAAATAGCTGTCACTGAGCCTTTCATAATGGCGTGATCACACCAGCGTGACCACCATGCCTTCACCTCCATCTTCATATACATGCACTCCTGCCATGCTCATAAATAACAATTATAACCATAATAAAACCGATATTTATTTACTTTGTACAGATATATTAGTCAGTGAGGCAATGCTTTATGGTAGAGCTGAAGAAGTGAAGGCCATCCTTATTATGTTGCATGCTGATGATAAGGTTCAAGGAGGGAAGAGAAAAGACGATGCATGCTAAAGACAATGAAGCTTTAGTCTCAAACTCTAGTAATAACTGCTCCACGTGCTTGAGATGGATGGCCTTAAATATCTTTACACTTCAAAATGCTGTGTTTATATTTCAGCAAATCATGTTCTTGGGATGGGTTTGAACTGGATTTCACTGTCTTGGTGTACAGATCTTAGCCTCAGTATCACACTCTGCACCTTTATCCAAAAATAATACACGTACAAGATGACCTGATTGTTTAACGTCATCAGGTTATGTGATTGAAATGCCTTCAGCTAATGATGCGCACTGGGACTGGGATCCCTGGGGTTAATAAGCTGTGACCAACAAAAAAAGTTCTGGGAGTAGATATTGCCACTATTTGATGAGAAACATGTACCCTCATATTTTGCAGTATGTCCATGTTTGCTGTATACAGTCTATGCAAGTCCATTTGAAATATAAAACTGTACACTGATTATTTGATCTTGTTTTTTGTTTTGTTTTTTATTACTCAGCTAAAATGTATCTAATATGTTATTTCAGATCTATTTTCTATGACACTCCCTGTGCTCCTGAATGATGGGATTTGTTTAGAGGTATTCATCGAACAGTGACGATTTGAAGCATGTGAGGAAAACTAAGGCCATGTTAATCGCTATGGGAGCGTACTGGAACGTGGAGGGCTTCTCCCATAGCATTTAACACATTCTGTCATTCATCTTCAGTTAATGCTTTATCCTTGCCTGGGCTGCTGAGGTCCACATGACTTTTTTTTTTAATAAGTTCATTAGAAAATAGTATGGGCAGATACAAACAAAAATACCTGGTGTGGAATAGGAATCCCATTCACACCTCTAACTTGGGAAAACTTCTGCTTAGGAAATTCAGTTCCTCCACAAGAAACTTCAGTTGTTCTGAAGTTGTGCTCTCCTACTGTTCTAACACATGAACCTCAAGCTTTGACGTGATGTGTGTTCTGAGATGCTTTTCTACTCACCACGTTTGCAAAGAAGGTTATTTGAGTTACCATAGACTTCCTGTCAGCTCGAACCAGTCTGGCCATTTTCCTCTGACCTCATTCATCAACAAACTGTTTCTTCCTGTAGAACTGCTGCTCACTGGATGTTTTTTGACTCTGTTGTGCATTAAAATCCCAGCAGCTCCTGAAACCAACCCCTCTGGCACCAACAACCATGCCACGGTCAAAGCCGCTGAGATCACATTTTTCCCCCATTCTGATGAGCACATTAACTGAAGCTCTCGAGCTGTATCTGTATGATTTTATGAACTGCACTGTTGCTACATGACTGGCTGATCGTTTGGTGAAGTTTTCCTATTAAAGTGGCCAGTGAGTGTATTTTAGGTTAAGAAATGAGTTTATTACCATAAATCAACAAAAAATACCCCTTCTCCCCAATCATATCATCAAAGCTACAAGCTTACCATAAAATAATTATTCAAAAGGAATAATGTAATCAGCAGTGTGCAAGGTCGGGGAGTAGCTCCGTGACTCTTCCGAGCATTATTATAATTTCCATAGACAATAAGCTGAATGAGAGTGGGAAGATATAAACAACTATAAATATTCACAGCCGCAACATATAGCCTGTACGCTGTCCAAACTAAGGGCATGATGTGTGTGCGGACGGGCCCTGGCCTCAGGTTGCGGATGACATCACCAGGCCCAGCCCTGCTGCAGATGAGGCTAAAAGCATGTCTTAAAATCTGCTGAGATTTATTCAGTCAAACAGGCCCTGATGGGATCTGAGGCCATAAACCCAGGCCTGAGTCTGTTCTATTGATGACTCATTCCCCTATCATCTGTATGGATCATAATGCACACTTACATCATTAGCCCTATTAGCCCTGCACAAGGAGACACAGCGCCAGCCTGCTGCCTTTGCTTACATCACCCCAGCCGCTCTCCAAGCTTACTGCATTACTGTGTGAGTGTGGATGCAGGAGATGATTCAGCTGCTGTGGATGTAACCACTTCCCACAAATTTCCTCTGGATATTATTTATATCTATATCGATATTATACTCATCTATAATAATTAACTGGATGATGTAACAGCAGCTGCGTATGCTGCACAGGCTACCATAAGAAGCAAAAAAGCTGACAATGCACAAATGTAACAAGCTTTTTATGGTAAATGTGTAATATATCCTTCAATAGTAAATCTTAATTTCCTGGATCCTATTTGGAATTTCTCTTCTGAGATAATATACACACTTTGGGCTCTCTGGTTCCTCCAAGGTTACCAGCTGCAAGTTATAATGCAAGGTATAATGAGCCATAATGTCAGCTTGCTGTATAGCCACAGTCATTTCTGATATTTACACTAGTTTTAAACTTTTAACCAAGTCATCAAAGAGATCACATGTGACACCAATTTAAAATTCTTGTGATGGTGTTTAGAGCATTGCATGGTCAGGCTCCTGGTTATATAAAAGAATTATTGCAACCTTATAACTCCAGCAGGATTCTGAGATCTTCGGAACAGGTCTTGTTAGCCGTTTCCTTGCTCTAGAACAGGGGTGTCCAATCTTATCCGGAAAGTGCCGGTGTGGTGTGGGTGCAGGTTTTCATTCCAACCGAGCAGAACCAACACCTGAGTCTAGTGAAAGCCAAGATCAACTGATTAAACATGTGGAGTCAGGTATGGCTCCTGCTTGGTTGGAATAAAAACCTGCACCCACACCGGCCCTTTCCGGATAAGATTGGACACCCCTGGTCTAGACTGAAGACTAAAGCTGACTGTGCCTTTGAGGTTGTTGCTCCCAAATTGTGGAATGCTCTCCCTTTGGATTTTTGAAGATCTTTGGACTCTGTGGTCATTTTTAAAAAGCAGCTAAAACCCACTTGTTTAAACTTTCTTTTGTCTGCTTTATTTGTTTTGTCTTTTTTTTTTTTTTTTTTTTTTTTTTTAATGCTTCCTTGTTTTTTTATTTTGGATTTTAAGCAATTTTTGTCATCTTTTTTAGGAAGCTGCTATAGAAATAAATGACTTGCTTACTTAGTTGCTACGATTCCTCTGCAAAACTGGTCATTTAGGAAACTTGAACAAAAAGATACTGTAAGAATGACCTTTTAATTTAACTTACTAGCTCAAGCTATTTTAATCAAACTTCACTGTAACGTTCTTGTTGACATTTTTCAATATTTTTTTTTTTTTTTTTTTTTTTGCCTCTTTTTCCACTTTGCCAGTTTAGAAACTGGATGAGAAAGCCTGATATATTTACACCGTAACATATTCATACACTGTGATTATTTTAATAACCAGCTGTCAGACCAATAGAGGCTTTCCCTGGCTCCATATTTCCACCTCAATAAATGGAAGCCACGTATAGTAAATTGTGTTTCTCCTGCCTGGAGCAGGGCCTTGTCCTGTGGTGCATGCATGTATGTTAATAAAGGTGTGGGTTGGAGATGGAGAAGGGCAGGGCTTCCTCAGGAGCTGCTAGATTGAATGTATTCCCCAGGAAGCTACATGCTCATTATTGCAGTGCGCCTTCTGATTTCAGCTCTATTCGCACATAAATCTTGATCGATTAAAGCTGGCAATAATATTTGGTACGGTTGTTTTCTTCTCTGTGTAACTGAGTTTCTGCATAAATAAAAAAAAAGATGGGCTATAGCAATAATGTTGCGATAATAATGTTTAAAAAAAAATTAATCGGTGTTAAATCCAGATGGCTGCACCAACCGTCGCTCAGGGCATCCTTCATTTGAAATAAATGCAAATTTGTGAAACTTGGTTATGTGCTGAAGATGTTTAGTGTTTTTCTGCTTAGTTTCCTCTTTATTGCCTCTTTTGTATCTGCAGCTAAACAACTAATTTGTAGACAACTGGTAGCACTTGTCCACAAATATCTCTCTCTCACACACATACGTTCGTAGCACTGGACTTGAATGATGCTGAATGTTCACATACATTTACATCTTAACTCTTATTCAAAACTCTCTAACTATAGTAAGTAGGTCTTTACATAACCTTCTACATCACCTTTACTGCTCGATATCTCTTCCCAGAATGGGGTGCACTATCCAATATCATCTTCTATTCAGTGTAACATGAGGCTGTGTTGTGGTTAATGACTAAACTACACTTCCCCACAGGCCTCTGTTGCCTCTTTCAGAACCTCCAGCTTGCCATGAGGCTGATGAGGCGACATGGGAGGTACCAGCATGCCCACCTTCCCAACCATACTAATGAGACATGCACACCACACTGTGCATCACCCCGCCCTATGCCTCCTCAGAGACTTTCAAAAAAAAAAAAAAAAAAGAGGGACTGGGTTGTTCTCAGCATGTCACGGAGTCTCCTGTCAGCTCAGGTTTCAGCTTGGCACTTCATGTTACCACCACCTTCAAATGAGTGGATGGGAAACACTGGTCCAGGTGCCGATAATTATTCCTGCCATCGCCAAGGCTCATCTCGAAGAGGGAAAAAAAAAAAAAAAAAAAAAAAAACCCCAGTGTGATCCCCAATCTGCAGGGCAACACTCATTTTCTGAGACATATAAATTATTCACTCGCTGGGGGTTAATAAAAATATGCTAATGGTGAGAGACTACTGTCTAAGAAATGATAATGATGCAAAGCACTTCTTAACCAGAATAATTAGAATGAGTGCTGGATTTAATTACATTTCAGACAACATAGCAAGTATGAATAAAATAAATGAAGGGTGTTTTAATTAAGGGCAAAATATACATACCATTTTGATACACCAGTCATGAAGATGAAAGATATGAACCTACCGTGTTAATAAAAAAATAAAAAAAAATATATATATATATGTATATGTATATGTATATGTATTAAAAGTAATCAGGTTGTTTGTATGGTTAAATTACACTGTATAATTTTCTTAGCTATAATGTCAATCTACATCAATAGTATTTTTTTTTTTCTCCTACTAAATTAAAAGGTATAAATAAGATGTTCTCTGCAAACTTTTAGTGTACTTGGAAATAAATAGTGTGACTGAACAGATGGGTAAGAAATGGAATGACAAACTGCAGAGTCTGTTCCGTGTCGTGTTTTGGGTCCTCTTAGGTAGAAGAGTCACAAATGCAAATCAGTACAAAATGTGATGAAAGTATGATTTCTATTCTGATTGGAGTGGTCTGTTCTAGCGTGACTCCATCCAAATCCACAGGACATGATGGAGCACTGGATCTGGTGTGATGCTGACAATTATATCTCATATAGTTATATGTAAAACATACTATAGCATTTAACCCAGATCTCAACCTAATTATACACCTAGGGGAGATTTTAGAGCATTGTGTTAGATAACACTCTCCACCACCATCATCAAAACACCAAAATAGGGAATATCTTTTGAATACATTTTGTGTTTCCATTTTGGGATTTTTTTATTATTATTTATTTATTTATTTCATTTGTCACCCATCTGTATATATAGACTATAATGGAATGTGAATAAAATAAAGCTGATGGAAAAAACCAGTGATTTAAAATTGAATGTATAATGCTGGGAATCTCACGAATAATGTCCATTCTAATTCCTTGTACATTGAAATAAACAGTTTGAAGATGTCTTCGCCCCTGCATGAGTGCGGGTTGCCTATTTAGCCTACTATGAGATAAACATCTCACCTACAGCAGCTAAAACACGTTCCAAAATGATCATCCCAAATCATGCAGGTTCTGCAGACACATTCTGGCTGATTCAGTGGTAGTTTAGAATCTATAGGGCGTCCAAAGTCTCCATACATAGGGGGAAACTAACACTTTTTATCAAAATGTCTTCCAAAATTGTTCATACTTAGTTCATATTATATATATATATATATATATATTTTCAGATAGCCTTCAAGAACGCTTTTGGCAAAAGAACATATTGAAATCATCCTCGTGGCTGGATCGGGAAGCTGTCGCAAGGTTGCGATGGACTTTAACAGGAAACATGGCGAGCACATCACACACGACACTGCTGTCAAAATTATTAACAAATTCGAAAAGACTGGAAGTGTTGCGGACCGACCGAGAAGTGGACGTCCACGAGCATCCGCTGACGAAGGCACGACCGACGTGGTGCTGCCAAACACAGTCCCCTATATATGGAGACTTTTGGGACACCCTGTATTTTAGACCCTTTAGTATCCCAGGAAACTTTGTTTAAACTTTGTTCTTTTTTTTTTTAAATTTTTATTACACAGAGCATGTTCCAACCACTGAATATAAAAAGTGTCCAGCTTTTCACATTCTATCACATCATATCTTATTTTTAACACAATTTTGAATGGTTAATGGCAAGGTTTCTTTTACAAAAAATATATATATATATATATTTTTTTAAGAGTTACAAGGGCTAAGTGACACCTCAATCATGGAATCACTCATGTTTTATGTTTTATAGATTACTCATTGACATTTTGTATTAATGATCTACCATGTGCTCATAAACTACATGAACAGAAATAATGGGATAATGTAGCTTCTTGCAGTAAGTCTATTCAACCCAGTTAACTGCTAATAGCAGAAACGGGAACATATACAGTATCCGCTATATACGGGTAGGGCAGCTGGAAAAATTATTGCTAAATGAAAGCACAAGATGTTACATAACTGTTCCCTGAAGAT
>JANDJT010000148.1:18530302-18541343 GCA_024331685.1 Stegophilus panzeri
CTTGCCTTTTTTTTTTTGGCATCATAACCATGTGTGTTTCTGTTTTATACATATAATAATAAATCTCTTTTCAAATCTGTCATTGCATATATATAAAAAAAAAAAAAAAAAAATCATAACTTTTCTTCTTTTGTCAGATCTGCTTATTCCGATAACACAATAGTCAGTGTTTTTCATTGTAATAACTCACTGTCTGAGTCTCAGTCACCTCATAATTTTGTTTTATTTTCCTAAATATATAATTGCACCAGTTTTGAAACAGCACTCCTCATATACTGTACTTTGGGATCCTAAATGAACATCAGCTGCCCTTCAACTCCTCATCCCGTTCAATTAGTTCAGAAAGCAACTCCATACACCACTCCACAACAAATTAAACGATTCCTGAAACCTTTAGTCAAAGGTGTTTACTGAGAATCTTAAACATGACTATATGGTGTGAAATAATGTCCCACAATGATATGTTACATAATGTAAAGGATAAATCCTGAAATCCTTTAAAATCCCTGCATGTTCCTCTGTTTGTGAGTGGCGTGTCTGTGTTACTCCTGTAGCCGGGGGTGGCGCTCTGCTCTGGACTTCTCTGTGCTTGAGTGCAGAGCTGGCACATGTACAGCGGCGGACGGCCAAGACTGGGCTGTGCCAACACCATGCTCAGAGCCTGTGCCAGCTGAGAAGCAGACTTCTGTCACCCAGAACGTAACTGCAGCCTGTGCTCCTTTTTCTCTTTCCAAACTATTACTGATTTGTTCTGAAGTGTCTTTTTCAGAGTGTTTTAGTTGGTTTTTCCTTTTTTTTTTTCTTTTCTTTTTCTTTTTTTTTTTTTTTTTACAAATTGCTAGCAGAAAAATATAACTTCCTGAAAAGGAACACATATAAAGTAGGTGTATTGCCGTGTGCTTTTACAGTAGGATTTGTATTTTACAGGCCAGACCACTTTCACATTGCAAGCTTCATTGCACAATTCAGTTTCGTTTTATTTTTTGTCAGGTCAGATGTGTCCATCATGACACATGACCCATATCTGTTTTGTTTTTGTTTTTTTTCCTGTATACAGAAACGGTCTAATTTCTTGGCCAATTATTTCAATACACTATTCAGTTTTGGAAGGTTCCCTCCAGTTCCCACCAGTAAATCACCAATTTCGCCAGCCTTCCACTGTCCACCACTGTATTTTGCAGTACTGTGGACAATGAATGATGATGCTTGTTGGGGAAAAGTCTCCTAAATTCTGATCTGAGCATTCTCATTGATGTCTCATTACAGATATGTATCTGATCTAAAACCACACAATGAAGCGGTTCAGTCTGATTTGAAAAGATCAGATTTTTGTGTCTACGCTCCTGAGAACATCAGCTCTGTGTCACGTTGAGGCAGAAAATCAGATTCGTGTCACGTCAACCTGGTAATGTGAAGGTAGTTGTTATGGTGCCTCACACAAACATAGTGCATTATATGTTAGTGACAATTTTCTGTGTTTCCATTTTGTCTGATATCTGACAGCTACACAAGATCAGACCGGGTAAGCCCAAAAAGGTCAGTCTCCCAGCCCTGATGCATCCCCATTTGCAACCATCCAATTAAACAACCTCATAATATCCAAAATCCTCAGCCGCAAGTTTTCAGTTGCCCTGTTCTCTCATTTTCCTCCACGCTGCCCTCAGCCAGTTAAAATAACTCTTAGGATCGTGGCAATTCTGTTCCATAACTGTAGGTCCAATAGTTATTCCCTTATTTAGAACGACGAAAGCACATGTTCTCCGTTCCCAGTGATTTTACAAATAGAAAATGCAAAGTGGCTTCATGCACAGTCATGAAACTGATGAAGCGAATGTTCAATGATTAAGCATTTCCATTTGGTTTCTTGTCTGCCATGACATGCTGTGGATGAATTTTTAGCACACAGTGGGTTCAGTGCGACCAATTAATGAAGGCTTGCAATGCCAGGGCTTATTCGACAGTGTGCCAGAGAGTTGTTATTTGTCATGCCTGCATAAATAATGGGAACATCACATTCAACAACTCGACAGTGCCAGAATACACTTATACATAGTACATTATACTTCTGCAAGACTGGCCCTCAATGCTGGAACCTTGAAACTCACAAATCACACTGTTTTAGCAGTTTTATTGTACAAGATACAGTGTGCCATATACAACACTATACAAAATATTACAGCTGGACATACATGCCAGGCCAAAACACTTATTCACACTCATACATAGGCACAGAAACATAGACACTCGCGCAAACATTTCATTATGTCAGAGAAGCTGTAGAGCACACATAATTATTTTGGTTGGAGAACCCTGCTGTTTTATGCATGTCGTATAAGTCATGTGGAGCATGTTGAACATGGACACAGCCTAAATTAGTTATATTTCACATAGATATTGTCAGAATCACCAAGCCTTTGCTGCAGGTATTCGATGGTGATTTTGGTCATTGAACCGTTGCCCATTCATCGCTTCCATGGTTCCCAGTGTAAAAAAACAACAACAAAACAAGTAAAATCACGGTAGTCATCAATCACCACACTTCCAGAGAGGCCCAATATGAGGACATTAATGTGGAAGCAGCCCCCTCAACCTTCACCCGTGACCCCAACGCTGCCAGCAGGGAGATGGAGGAATAGATGGAGGGGTATGTGATCGGAGCCTCTCTCTATCCATCCTCAGGGAGCAGAACATTTACATGAGCACTGCCTGTTTTCTCTGACAGTGTTGTCAGACCTATAGGGCCTACAAGAACACACTTAGTTATTTCCAATACACCAGAAAATTTGGGTCATTTTGTCACGTATATGCTTTTTGGTTTTCACACAGATTTGATTTTCCCTTAAATGATTTTCATTAAACGATCCTCTTCATTAATATTAATAAATCAATTCTAATCTTGTATATACATTAGCATTTAAAGGAGAAATTAAAGGAGTTGCAAAATGCAAAGTCGGCATTAAAGGTGCATTAGTCGATTTTTTTTATTTTTATTTTTTTTTTTAATTCTTACTTTTACAAATAACCTGGAAGTATGTATAAGATAAAATAATTGTTTTATCCACGGTCTCAGCACAAGTGTATTATGTGGCTGAGAAAACCATTTGGAAAACAAGGAGTAAAAAAAAAAAAGCATTCAAGTGTTCTTGAACCCACCAGCTTAATCTAATCTTGAATAATTTGTACAAATCTTGCCTAAAGCTCCTTTAAGAATAAAAGAATAACACACTGGATTACAATTCTCACATCAGGTGTTTAAAAAACAAACAAACAAACAAACAAAAAACAACAACATAAAAATACATTAATATAAATGTTTAATATAAAAATGTTTGTTTGTTTTTTCATTTATTCATTATGTGTAACAAGCTAAAAAAAACACTTTAGGGTTCTTAACCTTTTTTCTAAATGTTATTTATTTATGTATTTATTTATTTATTTAATGTATGACTTTTCACTTCTACAGCCCCCCTTTTTCTTGTCTTCATCACAGAGATGGCATGGTCATAACCTTAATTTGCACCTCCAAAATATTCTGAAAATGTCTTTTGCAAATCCTACAGAGGGTCCAAAATAAAATGTGCTGCTAATTATGGGGAAATATGCAGCAGCCAAGCACCCAGGGTCCTCCTCCTTTAGGAATGGATTCAGACAGCCAAATCCATCACCGGCACCTCTAGTTAACTCGCCACCATTACAGCCCTAACGTTCTGCTCGAGAACTGTCACTGCCAATTGTGTAGCCCTCTGTCAACCAGAGCAGCTCATTTAACCAAGCATTTTTATTTTAATTTGAGCAGGGCTGTGTATTTGATTGAATTTGTGGATGGCTGTTTTTCTTTTCTCATTGTGCCTTGTTGTTTAGGTCTGACAATTACATGGAGCCACACAGGAAGCCATCTGCCAGTGAATGTTATGGAACAGTTGAATGCAAATACACAGACAGGAGTAGATACATTCAGAGCAGTGATGCTGTGCTAATTGCCATTGACAGCTACGTAGCCTAAATCCAGATAGAAGGCAGCCTGGAAGAGTAATTTTTTCTTTTACTTCAACTATAGTGCATTTTTAGAGCGTGGTTGTGGGGATTTGTGCGCATTCAGCCACAAGAGCATTAGTGAAGTCAGGTGAGGAGGCCTGGCATGCAATCGGTGTTCCAGTTCATCCCAAAGGTGTTCAGTGGGGGAGACTCAAGTTCTTCCACTCCATCCTTGGCAAACCATGTCTTCATGGAACACGTTTTGTGTACAGGAGCATTGTCATGCTGGAACATATTTGGGGCTCTTAGTTCCAGTGAAGGTGAATCTTAATGCCACAGCATACAAAAATATTCTAGACAATTGTGTGCTTCCGAATTGATGGTGACATAAAGTGTGATGGGTGTGATTGTCAGGGGTTCACAAACGTTTGGCCATACAGTTTATACAGATAAAGCTACACTGCTAGCTCACCACAATCAGCATCAGACAGCAAAATCACACTGCTGCCCGCCACTTCCCCTACAAGAAGAGTTTTAGCTACATACAAGTGACAATGGAAAAGCCAATCTAAAGTGTCTTAGAAATGTACTGTACTGGTGGAGTGAACACTATTCTTTTCCAAAAAGATATTGCCTTAATTGGGGTTAGATGATGGTTTTAGAGAGCGCTATCTACCACCTCACCCCAAAATCTCTCGTAAGTGTTTGACTGAATTGAAATCTGGTGACTGTCAAGGCCATGGTATCATTTTCACATTAATCAAATGCCCTGTGGATGTGTGGCGGAGTCATCCAGGAAGAGCCCGTTCCCATTAGGATAGAAATGTTTCATTATGGGATAAAGGTGATCAGTCAGAAGAACTTTGTATTGATTTGTAGTGACTCTTCCCTCTAAGTGGACAAGTGGATCCAAGCCATGCCAGCAAAATGCCCCTACAGTGTGGGACTCCCAAGTTGTGCAACAGAAAAGCATTCACCCTATTAGCGATGGCCATATTGAAGCTCGAATCTCAATGATGCCACAGCCCGACGTGGCTGGAAGTCAAGGAAGCAAAATTGGTCATGCTCTTGGCAAAATTGGGAGTCTGTGATCTCATATATGCAAAATAGGGCAGATTGGACTTTCCTCCAAGGGTGTTACGCTGCCCTGTGGAGCAGCATGAGCAGCAGGACAAAAAGATCTGGTTGGCTGGTTTCGCATATCTAGGAACCACATGTTATCCCCCACCTTTCTTGGTTTGTAGCTGTGGTGTGATAGGGAGAGCTGACTGCTGGGTTTG
The DNA here is from genome assembly GCA_024331685.1 of Stegophilus panzeri. Classification (NCBI taxonomy): domain Eukaryota; kingdom Metazoa; phylum Chordata; class Actinopteri; order Siluriformes; family Trichomycteridae; genus Stegophilus; species Stegophilus panzeri. The sequence continues at coordinate 18,535,558 of JANDJT010000148.1, forward strand.
GGTTGGCAGATGACCACACTGGGAAGAAAATTGGAATAAATAAATAAATAAACAAATAAATAAATAAATAGCCATCTCTTCAATGTTAGCTAATTAACAAGTGCTTGTTAAGATGATGCAAGGTTGTGCTATTTCACCTAGAACGCAGTAACAGTGCCGGTCACACTGAAATAGTAGTATTGATTATAGAGGTGTTTATTAAAACACTTCTATATTAAACACTTCCATGATCAATATTATAGCAGTACACCAATTACGGTCTTTACAATTTAGGCATATCCACTTTACAAGGTGTTCTACCATGAGTAGTTTGCGGTACCATTTTCCTACTGGCCTTAAATCCTTAAATCTACAAAATACATCCAAATGTTCAAATAAGCAACATCAGAACAGATATTATTATTGCTCAAAGGAGAGTAATGATTAGTTTCTGGAAAAAAAAAAAAAAACAAAACCCAAAAAAACAACAACAACCTATCAATAGTCATTTGACTGAGCCAACAATTACTGAGCCAGAATTTCATGAAAGAATCTGATCATTTACTTACTAATTTACCATCAACATATAATATAATTATATTCCACTTTCCTAACTCCAATATTTATTCCAAAAATTCATTTTCATGCCTTCAAGAAAATCATATCCTAATATGTGCAAAACATACAGGCTTCCTCCATTATGTGAGAGGACCGGTCATGTCTCTACATGCTCCGTCTCCGTCATTCTCCATTAAGGTTTGCCTGTTTCGCATAATATGGCTACCTTATATATATATATATATATATATATATATGAACCTTTTTCCTTACCTAAGCACTATAATGAAATCATAATTACATCATGTGAAGGCCTGGAATGTCTTTTTTTAAATTTATTTTTAAACATCATGTTTTGAAATGACTTTGCTGATTAATAGAAAGGAATTACAGTCCCAAAGCACATCTACTCAGCAGCTGTATTAACCCACCAAATTCTACATTAAGCTGTGCTCTGTAGGTCATGCAGACAGTATAAAATGAAAAGGCTGCAGGACTAGTTTCGGGGTGTCACTACATCATGTGCTGTCAGACAGCCTCTAGCGACTAATTACAGAGCGTCTTTTTGTCTTCGCGTTATAGAACATCTCGTGCCTGTACTCATCTCCTCTGCTTCATGCCTTGTCATTAAAGACACAACACAATGGAGGCTTTTCAGCGAGAGGCAGCGCAGTGCCATTGTTCACTTTGCATTGATACAGCGGGTTAATTTAGACACAGCGGAAGACGTTTGAGCCCACTGTAAACAATTTAGTACATCACACGGAAGCATATTACAACAATTATAGTCATTAAACGCAGCCTGATTGATCAGCGTTGGATGTGTGAATCTGAGTTTTGTCCTGTCCATACTGACCTATTGGAAGCTATACTCTTATATGGCGCTGTCTCTGGAGCGCAGTGTAATTATATGTGGGTTTTACCTAAATAATAGTCTGAGAGAGTAGAAATCACCTATACAATATATGCACCCTATAAATAGGCATATTTATGCCTTTTCCAATATTCTGACACTGGGAAGTGCTTCCTATATGCTAATACACTAATATACAGTACATTGTGATATATTGGTGAAAAGCCCCTGAGTAGTAGAATGAAGAGTAGAGTATAAATGTTGCCCACGGAGATAATCATATACGTACACATCTCAAGATTATGCATATCATGATTATAAGACATCATGACTGCCAAATTGACAAGGTATTCCATCTTCCAGGGTCTGTTTAGTACAGTTCAGTTCTCCCACATAGGCAACCCAGGTAAAGTCATGCCCCGTTTGGAACGCAGACGAGACACTCGCCCTACATCATTCTGATGAAAATATGCCATCAGTACATGTATCCACATACAAACACATACACATGTTTCATCGTACATGCCCAAACATATCCAAATACATACACATGAGCATAGGTTTCAATGCACACACACACACACACACACACACACACACACACATCCAGAGAACGGCTGATTTGATTAACTCCCAAGCCTCCATTATTATGTTAGGTAGGTGGTGTAGAATTTCAATGATAATCCATAATGCATGACCTGTTCTGTTGCCATGGCAACATAAATTCAAGGTTACCAGCTTTGCAGGAGCGTAACTGGGTGCTCTGAGGAAACGCTGCTCAAAATTCTGCTCATGGAGGAGGAGCATCAATCAAACTGTCGTAGATTGCAAAGTACTCATAATCAGATGGAATACCTCAGAGAGAGAAAGAGAGAGAGAGTGAGGCAGTAACATAGGACAAAAAAAAAAAAAAGCACTACTGTGAGCTACTTGCATTAAGTCTGTCTGAAATACACCTGGTCAATTTGAGCTAATATCGCCGTTTTTGTGCAGTTCCAGGTGACTTGCTCTCATTTCATTTGTTGTTATCTTGCTTGGGCAGGCTGGGATGTGACCTGAGCCTTCTGCTGCCATGGGCTTTGGTGGGCTGGGGGAGGAACAATGGAAATCAATTCTCACCAGAGACCCGATGATGTGCTGCCACCCACAGCCCCCTGCTGAGAGAGAGAGGGAGTGAGAGAGTTGCAATCTCTCTGCTCTTTGGGCCATGACTGCTTACTTTCGTTTCAGCGACTCAGTGCAAATCCAGCTCAAGCTCACGCTCACCCCCTGCTCTCTGCAAGCGGCTGCCTCGACAAAGTTCCAAAAGGAAATTTAATGAAATAACGCAATACATTTTTAAACATCTTATATGACGCTTGAGACCAGTGAATACTCTATCAGGAACATATAAATTCACTCGCAGATTTAGCTCTTCTGCAAACAAATGGTGGAGAATAAAACTGGTTTAATGGACTGGATTGAAGCTCCTTTCCCTACCTAACACACACACACACACACACACACACACACTCACTCACACATCTGTCTGGGCTGGTCACTGGTCATTCAAAAAAAAGTTGGCCTTTCTCCCAGGTCTCAGAATGTGTTCTTCAGGAGGCTTTTGTTCTGTCTTTTCTTTTGTCGTCCTCTGACATATCAGGTTTTCTTTCAGTCTGCTCGAATAGCAGAGGACTGGAGGCCTGTGAGGGTGGCAGGGCCATGCACACTGATCCTTACACACACAGCTGTGTGTTCTTGGATTATCCTGATCCTGGACAGACCAGAAGCCTTCTTGTCTCGTTCTTCATTCTTGCCAGACTTGTTGAAAACTGTGATATGAGCGTAAACGGTCAATGCTCCTTGTGAACCGCTCCGCTAGTTTTAATCCTTTGTGTCCATCTGAAAATTCATCCCGTGGATATCTGCCGCGAAGAAGATGTGCTATGTTCAATTCGATTCAGTTTTATTTGTATAGCGCTTTTAACAGTGGACATTGTCCCAAAGCAGCTTTACAGAAACATATCAATTCAGTATAAAATAGATTTTAAATGTATGAATTTGTCGCTAATGAATAACTCAAAGGCGACGATGGTAAGGAAAAACTCCCTGAGACGATACGAGGAAGAAACCTCGAGAGGAACCAGACTCGAAAGGAAACCCATCCTCATCTGGGTGACCTATGTGTCCTATTTTCGTATTCATAAGGTTTTAAGTCCACCGATATCAGTCATCTCGTTCTTTGATGATGCACTACCCAGGCTTGATGATGTCTTCATGGTTTGTGTCACATATATTTTCCTCAACATTCAAGACAGAGGTGGTGCAGGTTATTTCTCTCTATAAATATTAACTGCATAAGAATGAATAAGACTTGCATTTCCTGGTCCATAGTAGATAAGCCGAGAAAAATTGCAGCAGCACTGCGAGGGTCTATTTGCATGACGTGCAGTGGGAATGGCCTCAACATCACAAGAAGAGCAAACAAGAACAGCCTACGATTGTATCTTCGGTTTCGAATCAATCCGAGAGCCCACTATGGATTTTAAATAGAACGCCTCAGCCCGAGTCTAAGAATCTTATTTTGATATAATCCCTGATGTGGGGATTTTATTAGACTCTTGGTGTTCTTTAATTCCCCTGGTGGTATAAGAATGAATAGTCAGAAAGGCTTGTTTTTTTTTTTGTTTTTTTTTTTATCAATTCATGTTTGTGAAATCAAATATGTGTTTGGACTCTGCAATACAGCTTGGTTTATACAGAGCCGTTCTGAATTTCTGGCCAAGTTTCTAAATATGTTTGGTGCTAATTGCATTAGGAAGGACACATTAAGAAAAAGGTTTATGTTGTTTTTCACACTGACCACACGGCTACTTTGGCAACGTTTCATGATGTTTTTTGAATATCTGTGACTAATGTGTGGAAGAGATTGCTGCTAGAAGCAAGAATTAATTACATGAAATGCCTGAGGACATATTTGCATCACAAACACACACATAAATACAGTAATAAAGATCAAATCTGACTGTCTCTTAAATCATCACCTAACCTAAACTAATAAAACTACCATCTGCCAGAGATTATTTCAGACTATTGAGCCTTGTTTGTGGTGCCTTGAAATCCTTAGTGTGCTTGTGAATTGAATTAGGCACTGTGCGTTAAGATTGGCCTGTTTTATTTTTCTTGCACTTTTCTAATGCAGCTTATGTAAATGACATCATCCGGTGTTTCTAAATCATTCCGGTCATCAACTGATTTTTAAATTAAATAAAAAATAAAAAATAAAAAAAAAAAACTTTCTCCACTCCCCTTGAGGAATCGAACACTATCACCAAAACCAACATGGTCATTCTATCACAAGTCGTATTAAAAGAAACGAACGGTTAAAGCTTTCTTTCGACTTCATTTGTGTAAAATCTAATGAACTCTCCCTCACTCATTAAACTTGATGTATTTTGTGTTGGATCAGGTTTTTGCTGTTAAACATATCCAATAAAATTCCATCCAGCTATAGTCCCCTAGATGCTAGATCCCTGAGAGCAGTGTTTATTTTGTTGATGGAAATGAATGTGAGAAGGGTTTTTCAGTGAACAACAGCAAAATGATGACTAAACAAAAATTCATCCTTGGACTAAAAACAGCATGGAAAACCATTTTGTTTCGCACTTAATTTGCAAACAGATATAGGTGATTGTAGAGGAAAACCAGTCATTAACTCCGATCTAACTGTACAGGTTTTGAGATATGGGTACTCACATGCCACTGGATAAAATGCTTGAATGTGGTTACTCTGAAATGGCTGTTAGATACACTCATGACCAATACAATGGATATAAAAAGTCTACACACCCCTGTTAAAATAGCAGATCATTCATATCAGATCTTTTCTCACCTTTGATGTGCAATTGCAAAGTACACTGTAAAACCATTTAAGTCAAAAAATCTGAGGAAACTAATTACCTCAAAATTTTCAAGTTGATAAATCAATTTCTTTACGCCAAATACACTGAAATATAACAAAAATTTAACTTAAAAATGTTGGAGGTAATTAGTTTCCTCAAATCTTTTGAGTTAAATGAACTTATCCGGTTTTACAGTGTATACAAATAAAGTTAAAAAGAAAGGGGGGGGGAGGGATGAGGAAAAAAAACGTACAATGACCTAGTTGTAGATGTGTACACACCCCTAAACTAATACTTTGTTCAAGCACCTTTTTGATTTGATTGATAGATAAAAGTCTATCAGTGTGGCACATCTTGGCTTGGTGATATTTTCCCACTCTTTCTTGAAAAAAACATTCTAGATCCTCAAATTGTGAGGGCATCTCCAGTGCACAGCCCACTTCAGGTCACCGCACAGATCTTTAGTTGGATTCAGGTCTGGGCTCTGGCCGGGCCATTCAAAAACATTGATCTTC
>JANDJT010000148.1:18561884-18576643 GCA_024331685.1 Stegophilus panzeri
ATGAGGAAGAAACCTTGAGAGGAACCGGACTCAGAAGGGAACCCGTCCTCATCTGGGTAACAACGGATAGTGTGAAAATAAAGGAAAGTTCATTATGGTTTTTATAAGATCATCTATCTAAGTGCATGTCCTATCTATAGAAATTATCTTGAGGGTTTTTCGGGTTGAGGGCGTGAGGATTCTTTTGGGAAATAGATCCAACTAAATTCCTTAAAAATATTGCTGATAGATTCAAACAGAAAAACTGTCCTAAGCAAAAAAATTTTAAAAACCACACACGATTCTGACAATGCCGCCAGTTCTAACCGAACGTAAACGGGCATAACCGAATATGATTTTTTTTTTCTGATTGAACAGATACAAATAGACCTGCTTTTTTTGAAAGCTTGTGCAAGCAGGAGGTTTTAACCATCATGCAATGCAGGTTTGAGTAACGTTAATTAACATGATACACATAGGCAGCACACTGTTCTGTACAAACTAGCCTACAATTTTTTTTTTTTTTTACATATTGTGCACGTACATGGATTGTGCACGGTTTTTTATCGTTCTTAAAATGAATGTTCTGCATCATTATTAAAAGAAAATCTTCCTGGAAAATCACACGATTATAACGAAATGCCGCCTAAAAACTGCAGATAAATTAGTAACAGCACTGTAAAGGGCCTTTCAGACTGAGCGCGACGCGATAAAGCGAAGTGAATCGCCGACGAACGGTGCGTTCACACCGAACGCGAAACGATCGCTCACCTTCGGCTAATTCACGCCTGCACGATAGGTGGCGCTGAGCGAGAATGCATTTAACCCCTGCACACTAGGTGGCGCAACCCACTTTTCAATATTCACTTAAATTCACTTAAAACAAGGCACACAAACTGTTAAGAAGCACAGAAAAAGAAAGAAAATGGATTTGAAAATGGATTTCGCTGTGACTTTTATCAAAACGTTCTCTGTTCTCAGACACCAGTGATAACAAGAACTCAACATCCATTCTCTTCTCTCTTGCAGAATACTATTCTTCATTGTTTACACTGGTTTTCAAAACAGCTTTCTGTGCTATAGCACCACCAATCTTGCCCTTTTGTGCAACAGCAGTGGGTCCGGGCCCAAGATCTCAAGCTCTGGTAGTAATGTTCCATCGTGGAGCGACAGGTAAAAAATCAACACACTGGTCGGGAAAAGAAACCTCCCTCTGCCGCGCTGCAATCGGTGTGGCCTGGTGTGAATAGCTCCATAAGGATCTATTGTTTCGATTCAAGCACGTCATCGCGTCATACATTCGCACCACTTAAAGGTGTTAGGTGGCTACGGTTGTCAACTTTAATCATCAACAATTCCTGATTTGAGGAAAACATCGTTGTCATTGTTGTTGAGTCAGTTCCCTAGCTTTCTCGGTCACGTGAGATAGAAAGCTTACCAGAAAGTTATGAACTCGGGCGAAGTAGCTGAGGTTGGGGAACTGCACAGGAGATGAATTAGTTGGTCAGCACGTTTGCCTTGCACGGCTGTGGTTGGGGGTTTGAATCCCAACCCCTGCCCTGCGTGTGCATGTTCTCAACGTGCTTCAGGGGTTTTCTCCGGGTAATACGGCTTCCTCCGCCCGGTCCGAAGACATGCGTTGTAGGTTGATTGTCCATAGGATGTGAATGGGTATGTGAATGTGTGTATGATTATGCCCTGCAATGTGTCGGCACCCCATCCAGAGTGTCCCCTGCCTTGTGCCCCGAGTCCCCTGGGATAGGATCCAGGCTCCCCCACAACTCTGTGTAGGATAAGCAGTATGGAAAATAGATGGATGGAACTTCTTTTCCATGTAGCCCTGTTTTATTTCCAGGGACATAGTGGTAGGGCTAACTTCTGACCAACTTCCGAACTAAACCACGCCCACTTCCGAATCCGAATACAGAAAGAGATCTGAATATGTGGAACGGCATTGCTCTACACCTCTAACCTTGATGTAGAGTTGACGTGGGGGGCATGTAGGATCTGTGTAAAATTCAGAATTATTCCACTATATTCCACTGTCACTTTTAATTCCAAGGATGTTTACATGCGTGTTCACTAAAACGAAGTGTGAATGCCCTGGGTGGTGTCTCTGATAAACACGAGGTTGTGGATAGAGTTACCTGCAGGTTGCTCTGAAGGAGTGTTCGGCGTGTTTGCCGCGCTCCTGTTCGAGCTCCTTCCTCTCTCCAGGCACCAGGTAATTAACTGGAATGTCAACACGAGATGAACTGCGGTGAAATAATAGCTTCTTTTATCTACAAGCTGTGATCATTATCTTTGTATTTTTCTTTTTCTACCCATCTCCGCCGCTTCCTCCCACTGCGTGCACCGTCCACACCATTGTCTTATTTGTGCAAAATTGATGACATCCTCTACTTACCTTTAAATTAGCCTGCCCTAAGGGTGGAGTGCTCTGAAGAGGCTTGCGGAGGAGAGAGAACTTCAATTTTCGAGTAGCAAAGAGCAATTTGTGAGTAAGCCCCTGACAGCTTACTAATTCAACACTTCAGGAAGGGATGAGTTCAAATCAGTGCACTGTAAATACAGTCTGAGGAAAATATATATATTTAAAACAAACAAAAAAAAAAAATCTAATCTTAGATTAGAAGTTAAATGTTTTGTGAACCTACATGACTTCATTTTACAATTTCAGAAGAGGAATTTAGCTACAAAAACAAAGAGATCCGTACAATAAAAGGCGTAAAATACAGTAAATGATCGACGATGTATTGAGAATGGTATGCAATACCAGAATTGATCACAAAAAAAAAAAAAGAAAAATATCTCAATACATGTGTAGGTTCTGTAAGTTTTTAAATTTGAAATAAAATGATTCTCTTTTTTTTTTAAATCAGGGTAGGTTACTTTCTAATGAGGTAACAATCTCGCATTTTTACATACATTGTTTTGAAAGTGCTAAAAGCTAAGAGCGTTTATGTTCATCACAATTGAAATATCAAAAATATTTTCCCTAACCAAATAATTGAATACTTATACTGATACCACATGTACTCCCAGAGTCACGAGCAATGGTACGGGTCAATTATGTGACCTGTATATTATAATATGGAGCTGTGTGGTTTTTTTTTTCATGCCAAGAAGAAACAGAAAGAAAGCACAAGTTTTAAAGTAAGCCAATTTCAGCTGTAAGCTGAACAGGTAGAGGATAGATGGCTCTTACATGACCTTGCAGAGTGGTGGATAACTACTTCTCAGTGTCAGGCTGAGTGCACAAAATCTAAAGCCATTACAGCCACAGCATTTCTTTCGACAGCTAAGCAGCACACAGTGAAAACTTGCTAACTCTCAGAAAGTAAAACTATAAGAAACACAATGCAGTTCTACTTTTATACAGTGGAGGTTATGGGATAAATTACCTTTGCTGGTGTGTAGTAGACTTACTAGGGATTTCATATAAACACTAGTTTATGGACAGATTAATAAATTATTGTTTAAGCATTATTATTAACTTCGGGGTAATAAGAGCATCACACCATCCTGTAATTGATTATTTTCCTATAACAGCATGCGCATTCTTACTTACATAGTAGACGCAATTTTATTCTTATTCTCAATATTTAATACTGTTATGTCTACTTAGGACATAACAGTATTATACGCTCTTGAAAGGTTTTTTTTCATGCAGCTTCACTTTACTGCATCTGCCATGGTAAGACTGAACTCACTTGTATTTTCTCATCCTTGCAAGATGACTATCTACAAAATATGAACATCGTGCCAAGTCTTTCGTCTTATCTTTCGCCGTCACATTTTTCTGCAGTCGAATCACACCGGATTCAGTCGTTAAGCCCGAACCTAATGCAGCTCCAGTCGAGACTACCTCGTCGGCAATAAAAACTGTCCGTACGGCGCACAAAACAGGACAGGCCGTACAGATGATAAAAAATACGGACTATTTTACATAGCTTGCCATTTGTGTAACTGGCATGTACATTAATATAACAAGAACACTGTTGTGGATCTTCCATCTTGCCCTTTGCCACACACATATGAAATGTAGAGATATGCCACCTAACAGGCTTCGGTAAATCAATAATTTTGAAAAGGGCATACAAGCACGCGCAAGTCGATGTCCACTTTGCTCTTTCTGCCAGTGTCAGAGAGCTGGAAAAAAAAAAAAAGAGCTCCCTCCCTCAGGCATGGCAATCCATCAACACAGGACCTGGCCTTCAGACTAAACACACTCTCATTATAGCAGGTCAAGGCCTCTGAAAACCTCTGCATACATGTTTACTATTACCACACAAATGACAAAACAAGTGTGCCGTAGCGGGAAGACAACAAACAGCGACTACCGTACTGAACACATGCTTTGTGGTAGTCCGACTAACAATGCAATTACGGCCAGTTATAGCTTAGCTGATTGATGGAAAAGAAATACATTAGACATTTCCTAGACGAGCATTAGACATAAGCGTTCATGGTTTCCCCTGAAGCGTTAACACTACTTAGCAGAAATTTAAGATTATGTTTACGTCAGGAAGGACTGTGAATGAGCTGTAGACAAGGCTGTAAAACCGGACATGCATTCAGAAACATTTAACATTCCTGTTGCATGATCCCAGCTAACAAACATTTAGGGTTAGCAGAACATTGTGGTTCTAGGACATGTCTGGTAGCAAGAACATTTAATCTGTTCAGTTTATGAATGGTCTTATAATGCTGCTGCGACATTTTATCTGTAAATAACGGTGTGTGAGCAACGTTCTTATAACGTTGTAGAGCAAACATATTTCAGACCGCTACGTAAACATTTTCTTTGTAATGTTACAGCCTAACCTTCTTATAACCTCTTGCTTTACTGAACGATCTGATAACATTTCCTGTTAAGTGGGTTTTTAGATTATTTCTGCACGAGCTTTATTTTCAGACAGGACTGGGCCTCGGATCTTTTCAAGCCAGCGATAAATACTTGTCACAGCTATGTTTATATGAAATAGAGAAGTAGTAGAATGTTGTAATGTATGTGGAGTGATCAGGCATTAGTACTGTCAAAGTAACCATGATTTTTTTTAATTATATATATATATATATATGCCAGAAGCATACTCAGCTCACTTTACTATATACACAAAGGTGTTTGTGTGGTTTCGGAGAACAGTGGTGGATAACCAGCACAACCAAGTGTGTGTGTGTGTGTGTGTGTGTGCGCGCGTGTGCAGACAACCACTCACCAGAGTGTTAAGGACACCTTGTTTACGTTCTCGTCAAGAGGCAGAGGGGATTCAGATCTTTAAAGTCGGGGGACATGGAATCATTACAGTATGTATTGCACTTCTGAAGCTGCTTATCTAACCCTGATAACAAACACTCTTCTCAACAGCCATGTTATTTCAAATAGAGAAAGTGAAGTAATGGAAAAACAGAGTGATTCGTAAGTAACGACATGTTTTGTTGAGAATTTAAATATACAGCTCAGTTTTTAGCATTACATCTTTTTTTTTTTTTTTGGATGAAATACGTTTAAAACACTACACATTTTTTATGAGAAGAAACCAACAACGCACTTTGCACCTACACATTTTAAAACGCACGGTGACGTCTAAGCTAACCCTATAAGCCCCAGGAAAAGCTTGGCAGCTGCTCATTCACACAGCTTTACAGCCCCCAGAAACAAAAGTGTGACATAACACTCACAACAGCTCATTTGCATATCTGCTGAACTGTGCTTTGAGTTCACACGTCTAACGGTGGCCATTAGCCAAGCCATGTCCCCCAAGACCAAAGCTGGCTGACGCATTCCTAATCAATGGCCAGGATGTAGCTCAAGTTAACTCATTTATGTGAATGTGACTCTCCGCCCGAACTGAACAGCTACTTCTGAAAGTGTGACATTTGTTTTCCATGGTTTGCACTTGAAGGTAAAAAGGTTAAAAAACAAAAAATGGAGATAAAAACTACCTTGCAAAGAAATTCATGCTTCAGTAGAATAATCAGAGATGTGTCTGAAATGAGAAATTTTATTAGTGAGTGTGACTGCCACGGTACTTGGGCCCTGCAGTTACCTAATCCCAATTTGGCCTTTTGTGAGCTGACAAGATTGAAGGAATATCGAACACACCAGTCTAGGGGCCATTCAGAAGGAATACTTTCCTTCATCTTCAATATCAGATAGTGGATAGTCAGGGCTGCCTATCGATCTTTTCTTTCTGTGCTGCTGTGGGGGGAGCAGCAGCGGCCAGTCTTTGGACGATAAGCACCAGCCAGGAGATGAGTCATTCCCATCTGGAGGGCTCTCTTTCTTTCAATGTCTCTCTTCTTTTCTCTTAATCTTTCTTTCCTTCTGTCTCTGATAGGTGTTATAAAAGTGCCATCTAATTTACTGTAACAAACCAGTACTCAGAGGAAGAGGCTATAATTGATGGGGGTAGGGGTGCATCAAGTGACACTTAATATGCCAGTAAGAATTCTTAAAAAAAAAAAAAGGCACCGCTTTAAAGCTTCACACCCCACCACAAACCCTTGTACATTATACACATTTCAGGATACTAGAGCAAAAAACATTTCATTAGTAACATCCTTGTATTCAATTCTCGAATGAGGATAGAAAATCTGATGTAAACGAAACAACCCTGAAATGATTCACGTATAAGGAGTCTACAGTGTCACAAGCCACGGCATGATTGCAGCTGTTCAAATCACTGATAGGTGGTCGCTCTGAAGCAGCTGATCTTTAGCCACCTCAGCAGTAGGTCAGTGATCTGGGCCAGTAGCAGCATGTCCTGCCGGTGGAAATTAATCTCTAGGAAGATCTCAATATATATCGGTGTAAAAGTGACCGTGCACTGCCTGCGGGAGGCAAGAGGCAGGGCAGGATCCTCTCGCTGCGTTTCTAATGTGTCACCAAATGAGAATAGCAGCGTGAAGGCAGCACCGTGTTAGTGGTGGCTGGGCAGTGTGATCTCAGAGGGGTAAATGATTGCCCTCTAGGGGACAGAGAGAGAGAGAAGCTGCTAGTCAGTGGAAGCTTGGCGGCAGCCTAAGTGTCTGTGGTGGCCTGCAGGGAAAGAGCTTCTTGTCCTCCTTGACACAGCCAAGTCCCTTCCTCATTTTCCTTACCTAACTATGCAATCACAAAAAGAAACATCTGTCCATAAATATATTCATAAATTCATTTAGTTTAACAGTTATGGTTCATTAATAGATTTTTCATGCTATATTAAAGTACAACACACAGCCTTTCACTGATTATGTAGAGACAGTCCACTGTTTTGTTTTGAATTGTAAAATACACTATTATAGCACATTACAAACATCTCAAACACTGTAGCTCATACACCAACATGACTGTTTAATTAAAACAAGAGTAGTACAATAAAATATTCATTTATTTCGCGATGGCCCAAACACAGACTGTCTTATCTGCACGTTTCTTGCAATAAACTGATGTCTGTTTCCTCGACAAGAATATATGTTCTTTCAAATTCCCCGTGCGCTTCTGATACGTATAGCCCCGCCCACAAAGAGCCTCCACCAATAAAATCCCTGCAGCAGACGCGAGGGGTTAACGGAGCAGCAGAAGGAGCTTAAGGGGCGGGGCAAAGCCGCGCTATTGGATAATTATACGTGACGTTGCAGGTGTGGAAAAAAACGCCGAGAAGTAGTTAAGAAGCGATCCAGTAACTTTGGAAAGAGGTTTGATTTGAGCTTTAAGGTTGCGGGAAGGAGAGAAGAATAAAAAAATTAAAAAAAAATAAAAAGTCACTGCGAGTGGAGGAAGCAGAGAGTGTTTGAAGGTGAGGAAGCGTGAAGCCGCACAGCGGATCATGGTACAGCAAAGTGAGCACAGCGAGACGGAGAGCGGCGCGTCCCGCGAGGCCACAGACACGGAGGAAACCGAGATGAGCGTCTGCAGCCCCGTGCCGCCAAAACCCGACTGGTGCCGGACGGCCACCGGCCACATCAAGCGGCCCATGAACGCGTTCATGGTGTGGTCGAAGATCGAGCGGAGGAAGATCATGGAGCAGTCTCCGGACATGCACAACGCGGAGATCTCCAAAAGACTCGGCAAGCGTTGGAAAATGCTGAAGGACAGCGAGAAAATCCCGTTCATCCGGGAAGCAGAGCGGCTGCGCCTGCAGCACATGGCCGACTATCCAGACTACAAGTACAGACCGAAGAAGAAACCAAAGCTGGACAACTCTTCCAAACCAGGCGCGCTGTCGCCGGAGAAAAACGGCACCAAGGCTGTCAAAGCTGCCGCAAAGAAGTGCACAAAGATGAAGCCCAGCAAGCCGGGTAGCGTCGGCGTCAGTGCCAGAGCCGCGCAAGACGTCCGGTGCAGCTACGCGTTCACTAAAGTCAGCAAGTCCGTCAAGAGGGAACTTACGGACGACGAAGACGACGATGAAGAAGACGACGACGACGAAGACGACGACGACGACGACTACGATGACGAGTCTCCAGTGCGCTTTAAAGCCGAGGACGACGAGGAGCACCTGAGGCCGTACGGTGTGGCCAAAGTGCCGGCGAGTCCCACGCTGAGCTCAGCCGCGGAGTCGGAGGGCGCGAGCATGTACGAGGAGTCGTCCGGGCGCGCGCACGCAACAGCCGGCTCCAGACTTTTTTACAGCTTCAAGAACATCACGAAGCAGCAGCCGCACCACGCAAGCCGAGCCTCTGCGCTCTCACCGACTCCGTCTTTCCGCTCCGCGTCCATCTCGTCGTCATCGTGCGGGGAGGACGCGGACGACTTGCTGGTCGACTTCAGCTTGAACCTGGCGGCGGGCGGCGAGCCGACCAGCCACGCTTCAGGGAACTTGTGCCTCTCTCTGGTGGATAAGGACTTGGACTCGTTCAGCGAGGGCAGCCTCGGCTCCCACTTCGAGTTCCCGGACTACTGCACGCCAGAGCTGAGCGAGATGATCGCAGGGGACTGGCTTGAGGCCAACTTCTCCGACTTGGTGTTCACCTACTAACAGGTCCATTTGCCCTCGCTCAGCGAGGAGACCGGCGCATCTTCAGGTTCTTTCAGACTCGCCTCTTGGGTTTGTGCCCCTTCCGGGTGGCGCAAGGAGGAAACGGAAGCGGACGCGCCACGATGAAGGTGACATGACGAGAAAAAGTAACGTTTGTCACCGTTACAGGGTTTTATGGTTGTTCAATTCAGTGTGAGGCCGCAGGTGGAGAGCAAAATGTCAGATGAACTATGCATTCACATCCCACCTCGTGTGTCTACAGGGAGCTGAAACTGTGGCTGCTCCTAGGAAGGAGGCGAGTCTACACCACTTCAGGATATTCACTTTTCCAGAGGGTTTTATGTGATCTTTTTTCTCTCTCTCTCTCTCTCTCTCTCTCTCTCTCTCTCTCTCTCTCTGTGCCACAAATTTAGTTTTTTGTAACCCTCCAGCCAATGGAGATGCGGAGATTAAACTGTTCAAGGACACAGGTATGGCAGGAAGAGTTTTTGATACATAACCAACATACCTCATCTTTTAAAAAAAAAAAAAAAGAAAAGCGAAAAGTGAAATATTTTCTGGCATATTTTTGTACAGTTTAAGGGAATGTTCTTACTGTGCTCTCAGTGAGGTTTCTTCAGGCACTTCTACCTGGTTTCATTGATTCAAGCATGCAATGGTTTAAATGACATCATCTTTGCATCTTAAATGCCTTGGTATGATTTCACATTCTAGGCTGTGTACAGGTGTAGATCTGACCATGCGTTTCTCTAGAAATGTACAATGGAATTGGGGAATTCTAGGCCTCGTTGCTGGTACTAGAGTCAAGATTGTATATGTTCTGTATTATAGTAAAAGCTAGGAGTTTATGTATATCAGTGTGAATGGGTCCCAAATAGCAGGTGTGAAACTTGAAAAGGAAAAAACAAAAAAAAAAAACAAACATACATTGATTTGCATTTTTACCATCTTAATGGCATTTTTATTTTTCATTATTTTGTGCAATATACTCTTGAAATGGACCATCTGCGTTTTGTAGCAAAGGAAAAATGCGTTACATGTCGTCATGCTGAAGTCTGTATCTTGACAAATAAATCAGCTGGAACTGATAGCATGTATGTCTGCTTTATTGTGTGTGTGTGTGTGTGTGTGTGTGTGTGTGAGAGAGAGAGATAAGTGATTGAGTGCAATCAAGGCCATCATGTGGTGTGTGTGTGTTGAGTGTTTCTTTTACCACCCCTCCTTTTTATTTATTTATTTATTTATTTATATTAAAAAATTTTTTATAAAACAATCAAATCTCACACTCTTAAGGGGTCACTCTTGATTGGTCAAGCTTCTCCTGCCGGGAAGCTTGATTTAAGCCTCTCTTCATTCATTCAGCAGACCCTGGACTCAGCGTATCGATGCAGATGTTTCCCTGTGACGGCCTCTCGACTTACAATGACGACAGGAATCAAATTTGCAGGTTCTATTATCAGGGAAACCTTTTTTTTTTTGTTTTCTCCTTCTTTCGGATAAAAATGTCTCCTAGGAAAAGCTTTGTGCTGTAGTTATAATGTTCAACATCGGTTCACAATGTTCCTTTTCATCGGTAAATATAACTAATAATGGGTTACATGCTATTTATGTCTAAATAAAATGAAATCAAACATCCACCTATCCCATCACCCTAAAATGGTGGCTTTTACTCTAATTTTCATATCAGACATGAGGACTGATTTCTAACAGCATACGACCACATTCCTGCCTTTGTTTGCCATATATGTTAATCTATAGGTGGAAAGTCTTTTTTTTTTTTTTTTCTTTTTTGGATGGCCGCCATGCTTGTATGGCTTTGATTATCCTTTCCCCTGTTCTTTTTGTGAGTGTGTATTACTGCTCAGATTACTGCTGAAAGGGCCTCTGTTAGTGTTGCTTTTCTTCTCCTTCCTGCTCATCCACAGGGCCACATTTCCATGATAACATGTTCTTTGAAAGACCCACTAGCTAATATAAAGCCAAGGAAGCTCCAAGGCAATTTGCTTTTAGGTGCACTGCTTGAAAACATCAGTATGAATGCTTCAAGGATCTTTGCCAATTTGATTAAAATTCTGTTTGTATTTGTTTTGGAGCGAATGCTTTTTTTTTTTTTTTTTTTTTTTGCCATATGTTCACCCAGCATATCAACCGTGACAAGGTCCATTATGTGTCTCTTCCCTCCACTGATCTGGAGGTTTGTTCAGGAACTGCTGCCTTGGTGGGTTATTTAAGTGATTATCCTATTGCTTGATTAGCACAGGAAGCTAAGCGTACTCCCAAGAGTTAATTATGATGAGGGGATCTGACAGTGTAGTCTGAGCCTTTCTTTTCCTATCTGGTCTTCAAAGAAGATTTCTCCTCATTAAATGTTCTCAAGGCATGAAAATCTCCATGAGCTATTGAATAACCAAATATCCTTGGTAACAGCATTAATACATCTATCCTACCTTTCCTCCTCCAAATTGCACCATTAATAATTATGTACTTATTCAATGAGAATATCCCCAGGATCTGGGGTGAAGGAACATTTTCAGGTACGTTTATCTGGAATTAGATAGACAGTCTAAACATATATAGAGTTCTAATTAGGATAGGTTTGAGTAAAAGTTGCAAAACATAAATAATATAATCCAGATAGCTATTGACAGTATAGTGTTATATATCATATCTAACCTGAGTACCTGACTGTATTCAGTGCGAAAGAAGCTTTTGATATGCGCACATGTGCAACTTGTAAAAGATCAGAATTAAGCTGATTTGGCGGTGTCTACACAAGTTCAGTACTCAGCTGGGTGCCTTCCTCCCCCCTCACTCTCGCATTTACAGCCTTTCTGCAGCACCTTTATTAGCTGCTCTGCTGCCTCGAAAGACGATGACAGAAAATAACAAGCAAAGCAAATTATTGACACTTGTGCTGCAGAAAGTGTGTCTGTATCATCATCCTAACTACTTTCTGTGCAGACCCAGATGGTGCGCTGGTGTGAAGCGGCCTGCACATCTTTCTGTACCACTGCCTAAACCCAAACAGATCTGTTTACAAGATTCGCAAGCAAAACCGTATGCTATTGCCTCCAGAACCAGAAACTGGCACGCTCACTTAGATAGGCTCAGCAAGCATCTGGCCTGTTAATGCCATCAGTAAACATTGCACAAATTGGTTTTTGATTCGAAAAAAAAGAAAGATGTTTAAAGTTGCAATTATTTTAGCAGTGCATTTGTTTGTTCTAAAGCAGAAATTGTAGGAGGGGAAGGAAAAGAGAAAAAAAAAAACAAACTGAATACTAAACAGTTGCACTGTGTTGGGATTCATTGCTAAAAGCGTTCGAGGGAGGCGATCCAAAACTCTACAGGAACACTGAGCTTTTAAGTAACGATTATTCACAGCATGTTGCTTGCTCAGAATGTGTGCTTTAGTCTTTTACTGTGTAGGATACTTGTGAATTAGTTTCACAGCAACATTGTCTTGTTTGTTGACAGACTCATGCCATTTCTATACTGTCAGCAATGGAAGGTCAGCTTTAAGTGATAGACAAGGGCAAGGAGGAGGAGACCACTGTTCAAGTTCTTCCAGGAATAATGCTTCTGTAGGACAAATCCAGAAAGCCTTATGAAAGCAGAACGGTTATGTAGGTACCATTAATATTTAAGAGATTGTTTCTTTAGTATTCGTTGTGGAGCATTTAGCACTGCCACGTCACAGCTCCTGAGTCTCTGGTTCGACTCTGATCTCGGGTCGCTGTGGTGGTTCTGTGTATGTTCTCCCCAGGTTTCGTCTTACCTCTGAAAATCATGCTAGTGTCTCGGAATTGTCACTATGAAGGTGTATGCATGGAGCTCTGCAATGAACTGGTATCCAATCCAGGGTGTATTCCTGCCTCATGCCTAGAGTTCCTAGCGATAGTGCTCCAGTGACCATGGCCGGGATAAAGCGGTTACTGAAGGTCAATGAAAATGAAAAAGAAATGCTTCTTCAGGACTACTGAATAATTCTACATTGTTCAAAGCTACAGATCATGACTCCTGATCTGTGCTCATTCTTAAGTTAAAGTCTCCATGAAATCAAAATGGAAGTTTTAGTATGAATACGTTAGCCTTAAGGTTATCTATAAGCTAGTGCGCTCTAAAACAGTGACAAAATTCACATTTAAAAGATATATACCTTCAAAATTTACTCTACCAAATATAGGATCAACAATTCCGATGACATCATTCTGCACTTCATCAGATTATCTGTCCAATCAAATTCTCTCTAGAATTTAAAGTGTCCCGCCCCTACCCCAACATTATAAAAAATCACCTTGCCAATGTTGCCATTGTTGAGTGATTGGCTATTTATTGTAGCGTAACATTTGGGGCTGAGATTCAAAACGCTACATGTAGTAGTGTCACCTTAACTGATCTCCTGTGATGATCTGTTTGTGTGCGTGCTCTGCAGAAAGCATACCACATGTTTCCCTGCAAGATATAGTCTCCATTAAAGCTTGTTACTGTTGTCTGACTACGTGCATTTAAAAGTACTGAGCAAGGTTTCGTTTACTGAAGCTATAATAAAGCTTAACTCTGTTGATTGGCATATATGAAACCAGCTCCTAGATAAAGAATAGTCATTGTACAGTCTCTGAAGTGCGAAAACATCATATACATGGTGACTGCAGGCCCAAAACAGAAAACATTCCCAAGCTGATCTCATGGGTTTAATATAGCGCCTGAGATTAGCTGTAAATAAACCAGGAAATGATTCTTGATGCATGTAACCTCCTGCACCTCTATTAAGGCTTGTTCTATAGACATGGAAAAAATCTCTCTGATTGGAATGGCAGGATGTCGTGAGGAAATTGAAACGTCAAAAACGGGATTTTTTTTTCCTGATTTGCTCTTTACTTCATTTACTTTAGAACGTGACATTTATACAACCATATTCTCCTCTTGAACACTTTTTGCACTTACTACATGATATTGGTTTCTTGAGGATTGTTTTTTGACATTTAGATTTTGTGTGTGCTCATATATATACATTATATATGTGGATATACACTGCCCTCCACTAATATTGGCACCCTTAGTAAATATGAGCAAAGAAGGCTGTGAAAAATTGTCCTTATTGTTTAACTTTTTGATATTTTATTCAAAATACACAAAAATACTCTGCTCTCATGGATATGAAACAATTGCAATCACAACATTATCAGAAAAAAAAAACTTAAATATTGGTGTGCAATTGACATTTTACATTTTATTTAGTACAACTGGGTGACTAGGACTACGGTCGCTGCGATGGCCTTGGGACTGCAATTACTACATACAATTTTACACTCAGGTCTCCTTTGGTGAAGAGTGGATTAGTTCAACAAAGACTTCATGTAAAAACCATAATGAACTAGCTTTTAATTTCACACTATCTGTTGTTACCCAGATGAGGACGAGTTCCCTTCTGAGTCTGGTTCCTCTAAAGGTTTCTTCCTCATTTCATCTTAGGGAGTTTTTCCTCACCACCATCGCCACCGGTTTGCTCAATAGGGATAAATTCACAAAGTTAAAATCTGTATCATGTGTGTTTATATGTTTCTGTAAAGCTGGTATAAATATGAGGTAACACACAGGCCAAATTCCCTTAGTCATTCACAACAATGAGTAAGAACAAGAAATATAGCTGTGATGTGCGGCAAAAGGTTGTTGAGCTTCAAAAAATGGGAAGTGGCTATAAGAAAATAGCAGAAGCATTGAAAATGCCCATTTTCACCATCAGGGCAATAATTAAGAAGTTCCAGTCAACTGGAAATGTTATGAATCGACCTGGAATTGGACGTGTGTCTA
>JANDJT010000148.1:18576904-18599485 GCA_024331685.1 Stegophilus panzeri
TCTTCAGTTTGCCAGACACTACTGGAACTTCACATGGGATCGGGTTCTATGGTCAGATGAAACCAAAATAGAGCTTTGTGGCAATAAACACGAGAGGTGGTTTTGGCGCACACAGAGAGGTAGCCATATGGAAAAGTACCTCATGCCCACGGTTAAATATGGTTATGGCTCTTTGTTTTAGGGCTATATATATACACACACACATAGTTTATAGGTAGATAGAATGTATATATTCTTGCTACCTCCTCTCCCCACTACACTCAGTACTCAAGAGAGACATAAAGAGAGACATAAAGAGAGATATGATATTTACCAAACTGACACGCAAAAGTCCCTTTAAAGATACTGCTGCTCGGTACTATTAACATTATCAAACAACACTGAAGTTTGTTGTGTGGCATTTATTGTTTATTGTATAGTTCATGATTTATTGTCTAGTCTGTTGTCTGTATTTATTGTATAATTGATTGTATTTATTGACTTTGTACCGTCAGTCACCTTGTTACTTTTTGTGTTACAGGAGATCCATCACTTTTTCACAATGTTTTTAGTTGAATTATATTTTCATTCATATAATTCCCCTATATAACATAACATAACATCTTTCAGTGAGGAAGAGGAATGACAATAATTCCTACTTGGCTTCAATATAAAGGTCACTATATAAAGATCCCCAAAATTGTATTTTTTTTTTTTTTTTAATCACCATTATAGATAACACACACATGTAACTTTTGCATATTACCATCATATCTTCACATATATACAGTATATATAAGAGCTAAAACCAACAGATGTTCTTGCCTTCCTTTCACCTTGCAATGTTTTGTTGTGTTCACACTTTTCAAAAGTGTAGAAACCCGCACAGAATTCTTGCATCACTGGGTTTATAACATCTCTCAGGAAGTAGTTTGGGGACATCTTTGAATGTTTGTTTGTTTGTTTTATTTTACAGTCATTCTAATATTGTGAGACCTCACCCTCATTCATAGTTAATCTCTTAGCATTTTCAAATATACGTCATTTCCTGTATGGGAACTTGCCAAGTAGAGATGTTGAATCAACAGTGGTGATTTGTTAGATCAGAAAAAAAAATAAATAAATAAAAAATCCCAACTAGACTAATTGCATAGAAATAGATATAATCATTTCTATTTCTGTCATTTATCATTTAATAATCTAATAAAAATGTATGATTTGTAAGAAGCTTGTTGCTCATAACCGTGTCACTCCAGGTTGCATATAATGCTTTTGTTAGAGCTCTCATGTGAACCTTGTTAGCACTGCTGTATTAGCAAACGTCCCTTCTGACCTCAAAATATCCACTCTCCACCCTTCACTGCATTCTCCAGCCTGACTGCATCAGTGCTCCTCAGGTCATGTTTCTCTGCTTCCCTTCCTCTCTCAAAACAAACCTGACCCAAAACTGAAACCTCCCATCCTCAGAGGTCCAGACCAAAACACAGATAAGCCTGGCTTTCTGCTGTTTCCTGCCGAGCCCATGCACTGATAAGAGCTCACAGATGCTGTTGCCGCTGGAGTTCTAACCCACAGAGTAAACACTGTTATTGCTTTTATTGACCAAAGCCATCAATGCCAATCACTCATAACCTAGCAGCACTCCCCTGCCATCTCTTCTTTGCCCTGGTGTGTGGCTTTTACTTAGAACTATAGAGCAGACAGCCCAGCTGTTGTAATTTCACAGCTAGGCTTTTATTGTTTCTGGATTTATTCCAGCATGGCTCGCATAATTTTGGCTTCTGAGTGCCAGTGAATGATTAGAATTACACAACTGACATTAAGCCGCGGTAGACCCCTGAGAATATGGCTGCACCACTGTGTTTCGAAGTGTACTGTAGAATAAATCCATTACTGGAAGACTTCAGAATCAGTCATGAAATGCTCCATAATAAGAATAATGTTTCAAAGGCCTGCATTCTTTATTCTCCATAAACAGGAATACTCAATACCTGCTTCATTATAATATCTAACTCAAAACCTATATATCTATATATCCAGCATATGTTGTATAGATGATAATCCTCGTTAATTACTGCATGTGTTTGTTATCCAGCTAACAATTCCAAGCAAGTATTTTTTTTTAATCTGACAACATAATAGTGCAATCTATTCTTCTTTAACCTTCCACTGCAGGACAACCCTTTTAGTTATTCATTGACTGAATTGATTCTGTTGAGATACTTTCTCCCTTTGTGTAAACTTCCCTCTTTTCCTCTGCAAGATGTTTTCTCTCTTAACTAGTGCCAGAGGACAAGGGCATACATTTGTGGAGTTTACTTCATAGTATATGTGTGTGTGTATGTAGGGGTGTAAGTGTTTATGGTATTGAGAGATAGCATACATAGAAAACTTCACATAGATTTCTTTCTTTTTCATGCATTGTGCACTCATTAATGTGGAGGTATAGCGTGGTGAGCTTTTCTTGTTTTGGCAAACTGTGACAGCATGCCAGAGATTTAGCACTAATTATGTGTGGAGGGACACAAACACACACACACACACACACACACACACACACACACACACACACACACACACACACACTCTGGGTCTACAGTCTTGCACGTATAGGATATTTAAGTCTAAGTCACAGAAAAGGGGGGGGGGGGGGCGGTCTGTCTCCCAATGTTCAGTAAAATTGAAAATGGAGACATTACCAGCTGTCGAAATGCTTTCTTGCGGTCTATGTCTAAAGGAAAATCATTCAAAGCCAAAAATAGGCAATAACCCAGACTATTATGTTAATAAAAGATGGTGGAGTATAAGAACCCATGCGTCTATGGACAGAAGAGTTATCCAGCTCTGGTCTAATTAATGCAGAGTAACCCGTCTCACCATCTCCACTTCCACTTTTCCTGCTTTCTCTTAAATGAATGTGCAACCTGTGCAATGCACTGTGTCTCGTGTGTGTGTGTGAACCAATGAATTATCTAGTTAAGTGATTTTGTGAACGTAGCTGTCTGGACTGCCCCTTTTCACTTCCTTTCACTACCCTTCCCTTCCCCCACTACAAATCCTAACACATGCACACGTTAATAGCTGAAACTCTCCTGCTAAGTGAGCCGTCTGCTTCCTGCGCTGTGTTGATTAAGCTCGGCTTCTGATTGAGACCATTCTTTCGAACTAATCCCAGGAACAGAGGTGGCAAAAAAAAAACACCACAAGGGGCAAAAGTGCAAATAATCATCTAAATAAATGCTCTGGTAAATATTGAAGTACCGCTTCAAATTCTTCCCTGGTGTTAAACAGGCGAGTTTAAACCATTATTATGTAATGTATTAAAGTAAAAATGCAAGAAAGATTCCAACGAGATAAAAAAACCTGCCTCAAAGCACACACTGATTTAGGTATTTAGGGTGAAGTAAGGCCATTTTCCGCTCAAGGAACCTAGGGACATGTAAAAACTTTAGCTGAGGCTAACTACAATATATGCAGATTTATACCTAATGTCTCAAGTGTCAGCTAGGATGATGATAACCCTGACAACACGAACTAGCTGAATGCTTGTCTGCATCGCAGCTCTGGGGTTAGGGGTTCGAATCCTGCCTCTGCCCTCTGTGCGTGAAGTTTTCATGTTCTCCCCATGCTTTGAGGGTTTCCTCCGGGTACTCTGGTTTCCTCCCCCAGTCCAAAGACATGTATTATAGGATAATTGTTTTTTCCAAATGTTCCTTAGTGTGTGAATGTGTGTGCAGTTGTGCCCTGCGATGGGTTGGCACCCCATCCATGGTGTCCACTGCCTTGTGCACCGAGTTCCCGGGGATAGGCTCCAGGCTCCCTGCAACTCTGTGTAGTATACGCAGTATGGAAAATGCATGGATGGATGGATGGATGGATGGATGGATGGATGGACGTACCAACAGAGAGACTACAGTGATGGAGATTAGATCTCATTCACAAGTATACATTCTGTAAAATTTTAGATTTCACCAATGCTAAAAAGTCACAAATATTCACAAGTCACAGTCACTTTATTAGGAATGCCTGTATGGCTGCTTATTCATGCCATTATCAAATCAACCATGAAAGCCATGAGAATGGGAGAAAATGCAATCTCAGAGACAACAACGATGCCATGGTTGTTGGGACCAGATGGGCTGGTTTGTGTGCTGATCTCCTGGGATTTTCACACACAACACTCTGTAGAGTTTACACACAATGGTGCAGGAAACAAAAACATCTAGTGAGCTTCAGTTCTGCAGGCAGAAAAACCTTGTGTGTGAGAGAGGTTAGAGGAGAATGGCCAGACTGGTTCAATCTTACATGATAAGATTATCATCTTGATAATCTATGATAACTCATGGATTATGAGTACTCAAATATGATATGCTATGATAACTCAAATAACTACTATTTACAACAGTGGTGATCAGAAACGCATCTCAGAACATACAACACACCAAACCTTGATGTCAGATTCTACTTCTATAAACCTGGAACAGGAATCTAAGGCTACAGTGGGCACAGGCTCACCAAAACTGGGCAGGTGAATTGGAAAAACATCATCTGGTCTGAGGAATCTTGATGCCAGGGTCCTGCATCAGCAGCATGAATGCATGGACCCAACCTGCATGTGTCAACATTTCAGATTGGTGGTGGTGGTGTAATGATGTGGGGAATCTTTTCTTGGCACACATTCAGACACCTGATACCGTTCGGTCATCATTTGAATGCCACAGTCTAACCAAATGTTGCTGCTGAATATATGAATCCCTTTTTTATCCCAATTAACCCATCTTATAATGGCTATTTCCAGCACGATAATGTGCCGTGTAACGAAGCACATGTCAGCTCAAACTGGACTCATGACACTGGAACATTACAGTGAGTTCAGTGTACTTTAATAGTCTCCCCAGTCACTAGATCTGAATCTAATACAGCACCTTCGGGATGTGGCAGAATGGGAGATCCACAGTGCAGCTGGCAAATCTGCAGCAGTTATATGATGCAATCATGTCAACATGGACCAGAATCTCTAAAACACCTTGTGGAATCCGTGCCATAAAGAAAGAGGCTGTTCTAACCAATATTAATGTGGTGTTCCTAATAAAGTGTTTGGTAGTGTAGATGATGATAGAGAAATGTAATGAGTAGAAAGTAGATATGCAGTCAGAAAACATCAAAAGTATTAGGTGAAAGTAAAAATATACTTAAAATGCAGAATAAATGAACTATACTGTGTTACTTCCAAGGAAGAAAGTGTATCAACATCAAATATGTACTTCTCACCACATGGGATTCTGGTGACAGTTTTGGCTGTCAGCCTGTAGGCATCATAAAATGATTTTAATTCTGTCATATATTCAAGACACCGGATTAATGCTGAGGAAATCAGTTTCATTTTCCAGTGCTGCATTGTGTTTATGCCAATGGCAGCAGAACGTTTGTGTATTATTAAATGACAAGGCTCATCTGTTATTCCTCATGTCGGCCACAAGCATCAACGGGAGGCTGAATGAGTGATTGATGATGTCCTGGAGTCCTCCGGAGGTTGTCAGCTTATATCGGCACACCACTCGATGCATATACGAGCATGCTGGCGAATGCTTGACGTCATCACTGTCTTGATTGTGTATTTAACATTCCTATATTTTCCACAATCACCAAATTGGTTAGTATAAGAGGGGAAACTATAAACACAAGCAAATCTTTAGCTTGATGTTTTTTGTCCAGTCTTAAATGCTTTTTATTTCAGAGCAGACGAGCTGGTGTCGATTTCGTTTACTACAGTCCCGCCTCATTATGACACTATCCACAGTCAGACATGCTGGGACCAGGAAGCTAGATGATAAAATGAGATATTTTACCAGCATTAAGTTGGGGAGAGAATGCATTCCACGTTTGATCAGCTAGCTGAGATGACCTTGGTGAACTAGCAGTGTCGTGTTCCTAAACAAACATGGTGTCTCATGTCTCTTGGCTTTCGAGCGTTCTTTTTCATGTCTGCATCTGAGCCTTGTTGTTTCTCAGCCAAAATGTTTTTTCGAGGCTGTTTAGGTCTTTAAGGCCAAGCAGGAATTTTATGTAAGCATGCACTGGTGTTCATAAGTCTTTTCTGTTGCAGCAACTGTGCTGGGAAATTTGATCCAAAGGGGGGAGAAAAAATGAGCTGCAGGCTGGAACTAGGTGCCTGAGCTCAACCCATAATAGAAAAGTATAGGAAAGGCAAACAGAGGGAAAGACAGGGAGAGGGGAGAGGGGCACGTACCCCTTTTGTCCAAGGTCTCTGCTGAGCTTGCCTTAAACAGAGTAGCCCTTTTTAAAAAGCTTCTCATGTTCCTAAGTGCCTCAATGCTGCTGAGGGACATGAACACCTGAGAATCTGTGAGGGGCCCATTCTTCACAATGGTTGTGACAGATAGTGACTACTTTGGTTTCTACAGTATATGATGTATTTTTCTTATAGATTTAACTATTGAACATAACTTTGGGTGTACTAAGGGGCCGTTTATACGATAATGCGCAGTGGTGGCTTGTTGGCGGGGGGGGGGGTCCGGTCAAGGGGGGGGGTGGGGTGTGGGATGGGGGATCACTTGGGTGGCTTGGCAGGGGGGCAGTGGTGGCTTGGTGGTTAAGGCTCTGGATTACTGATCAGAAGGTCGGGGGTTCAAGCCCCAGCACTGCCTACCTGCCACTGTTGGGCCCCTGAGCAAGGCCCTTAACCCTCCCTGCTCCAGGGGCGCTGTATCATGGCTGACCCTGCGCTCTGAACCTAGCTTCCTAACATGCTGGGGTATGCGAAGAAAAGAATTTCACTGTTCTGTAATGTATATGTGATCAATAAAGACTCGTTATAAAAACGGAAAACTATAAAAACGGGTTTCAGAGTGCAAGTTTTTGAAAACGGTGTCGTTATCGTCTCCGTGTAAACATACAAAAACGCCAATTTGTGAAAACGATCACGTCATGTGCACGAGTATTACGTGTTCAGTCTATAGGCATGCGCGCGAGTACATCAAAACAACACGCGAGACATTCAAACCTACAGGACTGTGTTTGTGCTGCTGAAGATTTTGAGTTTATTGACTCTTCTCCAGCAAAGTGTAGATTTACTGCATCACTACTACGACCAGCGGAGACGCATCTGTTACATACGGAAAATTATCACCCCACATCTACACCGACGAAGGGTATGGAAAAGGCGCGTTTGGGTAAGACCTGAGAGGACAAGCAGTTGGTGGGAAATTTTTACCACTGGCGTTGTTGACGAGCGTGAATAGAAGGAAAACTTCCGCATGTCAAAATCCCGCATAGTACATGCAGCGTTTTTACTCGTTTTCGCGGATCCGTGTGAACGGGGATCGTTTTGACAGCGTTGTCGTCTGTACGTGAAACTTTTCAAAGACGCAAAGGAAAAACTTTTTCGTTTTTAGTACATTTACATTACGTTACATTCGTTCATTTAGCAGACGCTTTTATCCAAAGCAACTTACAAACGAGGACCATCGCTGTCGTGTAAACGTACTCTAATCCTGATCTAACCACGGAGTTAGCGTGCAGTATTTACATACAGTCACCTGCGTAAACACTGAAATAATGAAGCACTGAAACGTGTCTCTTTTCTCTCTCTTATTCATGTGACAGTGCCTTGAAACACCTGGTCAGTTGTTTATGAAGTACAGCCTGGTTCACAATCAAAGCACAAATCCGATTTCAGATTTTTAGATTTCTGCAGCTCTTTGATCTTCTCATGACCTACAATCTCACTTCCACCCACACACACACACACGCACACACACGCCGGAGGAAACTGCTAAACAATCCTATTCTATTACTCTGAATAGGTTCTTCATATAGAATACACTTTATAGTGTACAGATTGTTATAGTATGTGTGTACAGCACAGCCATGGGTGCATGTGAGTAATACCCCCTGAATCTGTGCCTTTGAGCTGCTGATTCATGTGGTTGGAGTGTTTGTGTATGGAGGAAAAAAAACAGCCTGCTATGCCAGGGCGGTACTTATCACTGCATCTGTGAGCTTGCGGTTTTGTCTCTCTAGACGTCAGAGGCTTTGGATCAGTTCTGCAGAAGCTGCTACATGCTACTGAGGCACAGACCTGAAATGGACTCAGAGAGCAAACCAGATGGAGGGGAAAAGGAAGGAAGGACACAATTAATGCTCGATTTCCTCCCTAAGCAGGCAGCCTCTAGAGGTGGTGATGGAAGAGTTAGCATGTGTCCCCCACAGCCCTTACATAAGTTTTACATAAAACGCTGAAAAAAGCCCAAACTCAGGCTGGCACCTCCATGCTGGGAGGCGCAGACCGTTGCATCAAGACCTAGGGGTAGGTGGCAGAGACAGCTGACTGGCAGTAGGCCTAATTTGCCACGCTTTCTGCTTGGCCCCTCTCTGTGCGTGTCTCGCCTATGTGCCAGAGTCCTCCAGCTGTGTGTGGGCCATCGAGCCAGCAGCACTAACATAAACACAAGGCATTTTAGAATTGCCACACTGTACACACTGGCCATGCAAAAGAGGCCTAGTCTTCATCTGAGCACTGCACTCTGAGCCATACCACTAACTATTACTAGAAGCATGTGAATGTGTGTGTAGGAGTGAATGGAAAGTGGGGACACGGAGAAACAGAGAGAGAAAGAAAGAGTCTTGCCTGTGGTTGCAAGCCCTGTAGTCCACCTCAGTGACATATTAGACTGTACAAAGACCCGATGATTACAGACCACCAGTAAAGAAACCATTGTTTAAAAGCATGTTACAATTATAGCATGAGGTTTAAACACATTTAGGGTGGATCATGGCTAATTCTATGACCCGGTTTAACCATATTATTGTTATCCTGTGAAATGACTCCCCAAACAATGACTTGTTGTTTTTTTTTGTTTTGTTTTTTTCACAGAAAAGCTTGCATCTTTTAGAAATCTTGATCCAAATGCCAAGAAGAAATTGTGCAAAATACCATAAATTGCCTCTCAGCACCCCTCCTTCTTGTCAAGATGACCGATCTGACCGATGACTGATTTTTCAAGTCTGTTTTTCGCTAATACTGTAAGTATCCTTGCCTGTGGGTCCTTGGCTACACATATTAAAACCGTTCAGGTATCCATTCCTGTTCATTCTTATCTTCAGTTTTTTTGCTGGAGACAAGAGTTCGGACTCAGCCTCTGCTTGTTTGGCAGCGTGTAGCGTGATGTTATTGAACAAGCAGTGCTGGGGCACGGCCGAGTGTGTGTTCGAGGTGGGAGGTCAGAGAGACTGAGACGCAAGAGAGTGTTTGTTCAACTGCTGAGTATTTGTGTCTGGAGCCTGGAGCCCAAACATGCAATCAAATAGTCAATTACTCTTCCATTGCCACGGCAAGATTTCTAAGCTTCTGATTCTTTACAGTGTTGTGTACTTATTTAAGAAAAGTTGGCTCACTTAAAGCGCCTAGATCATTTTCTTTTCAGGCATGTTGTATGAGTCCTGAGTGTTTAGGGAATACATGTCAGATTGCTTTTACTCTAATAAGAATGCCTGTTTGTTTTTTAATAAAACAAGTGCCCCTTTTTCTGCCTCTTCAGCTCACTGGCGCTTTTCACCGACAACGTTCTCTAGTCGTTATTATTCAGTAAGCATTCCCTCAAGATTTGTTAATATTCATTAGCTTTGCTAATAGTCTCAAAGAAAGTAGGTAAACGTTTCCCATGTCAATACAAGCAGACGTCTTTGACATCGGACTTTTGTCATCTATTGCTGTTTCAAACCTGAGCTGGAAGTTGCTTTATTATGTAAAGCAATGACACCGCAAGCTAAATCAGAAAAAGAAGAACGAAAGACAAAGAAAATAGCAACTCCCACTGCTTATAAGATGTGAAACTGATAAATCGAGGTTTGCATTAGTGAGTCTACTTAAACTTAAATTTACCCAAACTCAGGAGATGCCGTAAGATATGAAGATTTTCCAAAACAAACTAGATTTTCATGAATACCATGAAATCTCGGCATTTCTTGGCGAAATGCTCCAGTGAACGATGTACATATGTCCAGTTTGGTAAAGGAGGCCCATTATGTAGTAATAAGGATCTGCCAGCTGCATATAGTGGAGTATTCTTCTACTTATAGTGCTTCTCTATGAGCGCTTCTCTACGACCCGGCTCGGCAGCGAACGTGAACTAAAGACTGTCCGTATTCTGGTCTAGTGCATGCGTTACTTTTGTCCTGGCCTGGCTCACACCGTACCTAAAGGTAAGAAGGATTGTCAAATTGAATGTAAGTACATAAGTACAACACAGCTGGCTTAGCAGTGGATAAAGTGTCAACACGGAGGATCATGGGTAATTTGCCGAGCAGTGCCACAGTATACAGTGGAAAAGCTCTAAAATGATATTATGTCATGGACCAATTGCAGGCTTAGTTATGTTAGCATGTTCGCCTCACGCCTCCAGGGTCGGGGGTTCGATTCCCACTGTGGCTCTGTGTGTGTGGAGTTTGCATGTGGGGGTTTCCTCCGGGTACTCCGGTTTCCTCCCCCAGTCTAAAGACATGCATGGTAGGCTGATTGGCGTGTCCAAAGTGTCCGTAGTGAATGTGTGTGTGATTGTGTGCCCTGTGATGGATTGGCACCCTGTCCAGGGTGTTCCCCGCCTTGTGCCCGATGCTTCCTGGGATAGGCTCCATGATAAAAAGGATAAAGCAGTATAGAAGATGGATGGATCTCTCGTATGGTCTGTGATTTTGAATAGCGTTAAAAAAATATATAACGTCCACAAAGAATATCTAAATTTTTCAGGATATCCATATTATATTGTCATATCACCCAGCCCTAACTACTACTACTGATACTACTACTGATATTTTATATACATTTACATTAAAACTGTAATAGTATCTGCCATGTGCAAGACTTACATCTTGCCCAAGGTATGCTGAATTTTTTTTTACACAGACAAAAATGTACAATTATCTTGATTGTAGGACATTTATCTAATATTCGTCATTATGAGATTAGGATATAACAAATAGAAGATTATTATGCCTATTCTTAGATTTATTTATTTATTTATACTCATTTCAAGCTTGAAATTGTTTATATATTGTGAGATATATTTCAAGCATTTACTTCTAGTTTTTTTTTTTGTTTTTTTTTTTAATCTGGCAATAGAGCAATTTCAAGCTTAAAAAAAATGCCTAGAAATAAGCTCAATAATCCAATATTTGTTTTTAGCATAATAATATTTTAATGAGAAATATTAGATCAATTTGATTATAACCACAATATTTTATACTGTGTACTGTACATGCACCTTGTGGCATAATCTCATAAGAATGAACCTGACAGCATCGACTGTGCCGTGTTCTTCAGCTGTAAATTATTATTGTCTGTCTGTGCACTTGTAATGTCTGATTTCTAATTATTCTGCCTAGTATGTTAGTTGTTCCATGGCACCAGTTACACCAAGAAAAAAATCCAATGTCGGTGTACTTTCACATAGTGTATTTTATCATCAAATGCAATACAATGTGTCTTCGTGTTCGGATTAAAAAAAAAAAACAAAAAAAAAACGTCCCGTCTGATATGGAATAAATAATAGCCTAATAAGGCCGTCTGTTCTGCATAAATTGCGCTTAAGGCTTGCTGTGCTGTTCTGGCAGTCAGCACTGAGGAACAGAACGTCATGCGTAATGTTGATCACCGTATTTACTGTGACAGTAAAGAACAGTCTTAAAGGTCAACGGCAAGCAAAAGCATTAGTGTCAGTCTAAAGGGATCAGGATAATCCTGCCTGATATGTACGTCGAAGACATCGGTGAGAGATAAAAGAGAGGCATCACTATACTCTGATTTGTTTCTAATGTCTGTACTCTCACTAGTGCCTTTGAACCACAAGTGAGATGAGCAAAGCCCAGGCATTTTTAGAGACAGGCTGAAACAAACTCCAGAGACGAAAGCTGCATCCTCTAGCACAGTACACTCAGCTCCCTTGATCATGTAGCACACACACTACGAGAAAGTCGATTGTCTGAGATGACAAGAAGCATGGAGTCATGATGCTAGGTTTATTGTGTGCGCATCGCTAGCTGCTCATCCGAAGGCTAGACTTGATCTATTTATTATAGCTATTTAATCTTCTCTGGAGATCTGAAAATGCCATAACTCAGTACTTAAAGGTCTCAATATCCTGAATATCTATAGCCTAAAAATCCCCCTAAATCATCCATATCTATCTTGGGTTATGACGTTCTTTCTAGAGAAAAACATCATTCCCTAAATGATTCTGAGAATCTCATGTGTGCGTAAGGGAACAGTCACATAGTTGTGATATTAGCACATGCTTAGTCACACTGACACCGATGCACACTAACTCCACTAACTCACGCAACCATAACAAACTGCCGTGTTCAAACATGTACAGTTTTAGAGGAACATTACCTGCTTAGTCCCAGATTGACGCTGGCTATACGGATTGTGTACACAGCTCTGCTTGTAAAAAAAAAAAAAAAAAAAAAAAAAACCAGCATTCACAGCACTGTATACAAGTGACTTATTTAATTTATGGATCTCCAGGCATTAAAAACGAGTATCCCAGACTACAGTCTAAGAAGAAAAAATACTCCTAAGGGGTTATTTGGATAGTTAAGGGTTAAGGATCTCACGACTGGTGTGCCATTTAACCCATGTCATTCTTAAAAACGACATCTTTTTCAAATCATATTTCAACGCTGAATCTAAGAAAACATGCATTTAAACATAAAAATATCCCAACGCTATCTAATTTCTACAAGGTGTCTTTGACAGTGGCTGCAGAATGTGGTTAACTAGCATCTGTACTAATGACATGAGGACTTTAAGCACATTCTAATGATTTACACTACATGGCCAAAAGTTTGTGGACACCTGGCCATCATATTTACATGTGCTTGTTGAACATCCCATTCCAGATCGAGTCCCTCGTTTGCTGGCTTTCCACTAGATATTGGCGCGTGGCTGTGGGGATTTACTCATTCAGCCACATGAATATTAGTGAAGTCGGCCACTGATGTCAGCATTCCAGTTCATCCCAAAGGTGTTCAGTGGAGTTGAGGTCAGGTCTTGGATTTGTGCAAGGGGACATTGTGATGCTCGAACATGTTTAGGCTTGTGAAAGGCCTACACATGCTACAACATACAAAGACAACTTTGTGGCAACAGTTTGAGGAAGGCCCAGAAATCAGTGTGATGGTCAGGTGGTCAGGTGTCTACATACTTTTGGCCATATAGTGTATATATATATAATATATTTTTATATTTACTTAATTTGCTTTCAATCTATAATTTGAGTAACCGTGTTGTACTTTCAAAGTAACATCAGTCAATGTCACATTATTATTGAAAGTAAAGAAAAAATAATGAAAGAACTCAATTTTCATCTTTCCATGATCTTCAGGAAATTCAGATGACGCAACTTTCTGTTGAAAATGTGACTTGTGGAATATTCCAAAGGGATGAATGTGTTCAGGGAACAAGGTGGAGTGAATAAATCTCTGTCAAAAGGAATTACTTATAAGGTTTCACATCAAACCTTTACAAACTTGAGTAATCTTTCATGGGGCTAGATGGAATCTTTAGCACTTTAGCCTTCTGAGGACATGTTTCACTTGAACGCGTAAATAATATACTGTGAATGTAGTTATACCTCACCTTACTTGCTTATAAATGAAATAGTCTAATCTAGCAAGCTAAGATACCTGGCTAATGTTTTCAGAGAAAACGTTGTAGCGTTGTAGCTAACTTAGCTGATGATTATTTCTCTAAACAATACGTGCACAAGCTACCCTTAGTTACTCTGTCATTTGGTAACTCTGGAAGAGAGAGCTGCTATCTTCCACTGGATTGTATTGGGTATGAGTGCCTGTGGTGTTTACTGCTGAGCTAATCTTCCTTCCTTGCTGCATCGCTTGTTGCTGCTGACCCACAGAAGAACCTGGCTGTGTTATCTAGGCAGATTTGGATGCTTGAGGCTTAATGTGTCTGTGAGCAAGTTTAAGGTAAGCAGTGTGATTCCATGCCCCCACAGGATGAAAGAATTTCACCACAGACTCATTCTCAGACAGCACTCGTGAGTGACATTTCTAATATACAGCAATCTCTCTCTCTCTCTCTCTCTCTCTCTCTCTCTCTCTGTTATCATATGACCTTCTCTACACTCCAGAAGGTTATATGATGACAGTAGGTTTATGGTGGTAGCCAAACTTTGTCCTAAGGTTCATAGGTCGGTCACACAACATTTCAGGTTAATTCGACCAGCACCCGTCATAGCCTAATTTGAACACAAATGGTCATTATGTTCGAGTTTACAGACTACTAAAAATTACAGCTGCACCAAGTAGCATAGTTATAGCATTGCCTTAAGTTAAGTTAGAGCTTAAAACTTTCTCCTACCCCCTATTAGTTGCAACATCTGCCATAAACAAAACTACTCAGTAATTATGCTCTAAATGTGCACAGTACAAATTGCATGTTTACTGCCTATAACTGTGCTTTTTTTTTTAATTTGGTGATGACTATAATGACTTCCTTATATGGGAAGTGTTTTGTGGTCTATGATCATGGAACATCACCACCATGCTGAAACACATTGTTTGTAACAGTACATATAAATGTTATGGAAAGTGGTTGGATGGATGATCCCTACCATTTATCCTACACAGGGTCACGGGGAGCCTGGAGTCTACCCAAGGGAACTCTTGACACAAGGCAGGGACACCCTGGACGGGGTGCCAACCCATCGCAGGGCACAATCGCATACACATTCACATACTACAGGCAATTTGAAAATGGCAATCAACCTACAATGCATGTTTTTGAACTGGGGGAGGAAACCGGAGTACCTGGAGGAAACCCCAAAAAGCACGGGGAGAATGTGCAAGCTCTGCACAAACAGGGTGGAGGCAGGGTTCGAGCCCTCAACCCTGGAGGTTCGAGGCAACTGTACGGTCTGTAATTAAAACATTTACCATTGATGTAATGTTATACTTTATTCTGTCTGTCAGCATATTCTAATGCAGAATGAACCTGCAGCCGCTTCGCTTTGTTAAATATTGTTGCTATAGTTCATTATTGAAATGCTTTTGTTGCACGACAGCCCAAGCAGAACCAGCGCAGAAAATACAAGTACAAGAGATGAGTCATTTGATTCCAAAAGACAGACCTTGCTTGATCTAAGCATTACTAGTTATGACATTACCTAGTTATGATGTCACATTACATGTTCATAATTCTACACGGAGCTATTTTTACACTATTCTCAATAAGGTTTAGGACCATCTAAACATTATTTACACCCTTATTTACTTACACCCTGACTTTTAATCAAACTTGTGCAACTGGCTATAGGACTCCATGACATTTTACATGCTACTGGTATACAGGAACCAGAGAAATTATGAAATCATGGAAATTATGAAGAAATTATGGAACAACTGTTCTGTACTAAAACACAAAAACAAGTGCTACCTTAGAGACATTGTTTTCTCTCTCTTTTAAAGCTCAAGTGATGCAACAAACCCTCAATACAGGGTAAGTTCCTTCCCAAATTCTGCACTGTAAAAATTTGATTCTATTGCTTTATTAATGAGAAAGCAAGTTATTTGAGTTGTAAAGATAATGGTGTGATCACACTCTGTTATCGCGACTCAGAGTCTGAGTTTCTGTGGATTTTATTTGTAATGTCAGTCTTCAAGGCTTTATTGTTACTTAGAACTGCGTCAGGCGTATTCTGCTATAGCAGTGTGTGTTAGTGGTGTGTATTATGCCATGGTGTGAAAAGGAAAACTACACCACAGAGCAACGCTATTGCTTTTCCACTGCAGGTCAGATTTTGAGTGTCTCATTATCGTCTCGTTCGGTTAATGTTTATACTATCCAAGACTAACGCCACAGTGTGCTGTAAAAAAAATTATATATATATATATATAAAAAAAAAAAAGAGCTTTCACTATGCTTCAAATACAGAAAGAATGAAGTGGCATAGGAGAACATGCAGAAAGCCAGACTCTAACTGAAAGTTCCAGGTAAAGTGTTCATGCGCAGTGAAGACAGACGTGGCTCTGCAAAGGAGAGGAAATAGTAAGAAAGCGATGGAGAGTGGAGGACTAATTTTCTTAATTTGGTTTCTAAATTCTTCTGAGATTCAGCTGAACTTCAATAAATGAATAGTCTAATCTGGTAAGCTAAAATAGCTTGCATAAATTGTCTTGCTCTTTTAGCTAGCTAGCTAAGTTAGCTAATGATCATTTGGTAACTTTGGTACATTGAGCTGCTAATTTACATTGGGTTGTATTGGAAACAAGTGCCTGTGGTGTTTACACAGGGGGGGGGGGGGGGGTACGCTTGGCTCTGCAAAGTGGAGGAAATTGAGAAACATCAAGTTGGAGGAAAAAGGACTGGGGTCTGATTCGCCCTGGTAGGAGCATGTGGTTCCACATGCTGGCAGGCAAGCGACTAATGAGATTTTGATTTAAGAACTGCTCTCAGATCAGCCATGCCTACCACAGGTCCGGACTTTGGTGTGGTTACTCTAGCAGACATGTTAGTGATGCCTGCAGATGAGTCTGCCAGACACTTTCAGTAATGCTGCAGTTTGCACACTGCTTGGTCCACTAATAACCTCAGAATGGTTCAGCTTTGAGCTTGCACGCCTGCAGATGTCTGCGACTGCCACGTGAATCAGTCTTTGAGCAGTATGTGAGAATAAATAGCATTCATCCCAGGATCATCACACACAGCATTCAGTCTAAATGGAAATATGCCTCCACAGAACAAACTTTATTTTGCCGGTCAGCCCGTTTTCTTCTTGCTTTCTGAAACGTGCTTTATTTCCGCACAGCGCAGCAGTGGGTCTTAAGCAACAGCATCGAGTATTTTACTAGTGATATTAGAGATGTCAGTTCCATGGATTTCCTCTCACGCTCATCATAGAAAGAACACAGGTCATCTAGCACTTCATCACGCCTGGAGTGCAGAGTGAGAGAAATCTTCAGAAGAGAAAAACACATAAAGAGGGGGAAATGAGCTGAGGTCAGACAGGACCAAACTCCTGCTTCCTGCATCCCCCAACGTTCTCAGTCTGTAGGATCAGCTTGCTGAAGCCTGACCCTCTCCCCTGAGAGACGCTGGGGTCGACAGGGTTATCCTGGCCATCACAGACAGGCCTTCACAAACGGTGCAGTGTGAGCACCGTGACCCAGGGGAACTGATTCTCTAAACATAGCCTCCAATAGCACAAGCAGCTCTGTGTGACACAACTGCTCAAATTATTTCCAGCCATTCCATGCAGACCTCGTTCACAAATTAATGTGATTAATGTGGTGGGCTGAGGTTTGTTGTGATCCAGCTAAGCACAACACTGCCAGCCAGGATTGGTGCGGATGACCAAATTCACACATTCCGACTCTACTGTATGAGAAAGGACTCTCGCAGGACATTTGCTCATAATATTGAGACTCTGAACATCCTGCAGACTGTTTGGATGTTTTTATAAGAGTTTAATAGTCTGAGTTATCACTATGCATGGCTGCTAACTTGATTATTTATCGTATACTTTGAGTTTCGCCTTCTAATGTAACACTCCTTGGGTTTTGCTGTCACATTTAGCTCAGTGTTTTATATTTTAATGCCCCTGGCAACATTCTTCTTCTTGGCTCAGTTTAAATCCCACTACATTTTTACATAACTGACTTTTGAGTGTTGTTAGTGAAGTATTCCAAACATGAACAAGGCAGCTTGG
Organism: Stegophilus panzeri; assembly: GCA_024331685.1. Taxonomy (NCBI): domain Eukaryota; kingdom Metazoa; phylum Chordata; class Actinopteri; order Siluriformes; family Trichomycteridae; genus Stegophilus; species Stegophilus panzeri. The sequence goes on from JANDJT010000148.1 coordinate 18,594,628, forward strand.
TAAATCTTTTCAGTCGTTTATTAATCAATTAATTAATTAATTTATTTATTTATTTGAAATATCACAGCGTGCGTATGAATGTTGATGATTTGTAAATTAGAAACTTCATATATTGCCACACACCGTAAATACTTCATACAGTACATACATAAAAGTACAGAGCTAGTTGGTTCTGATGTGAATTCACTCACAAGTAGAAATGAGTAGATTTCCAGTATCTTGATTTGCACTGGCATGATCCATCCATCCATTTTCCATACCGCTTATCCTGCACAGGGTTGCGGGGAGTCTGGAGCCTATTTGAGGGAACTCAGGGCACAAGGTGGGGGACACCCTGGACGGGTTTCCAATTCATCACAGGCACAATCGCATACACATTCACACACAATTTCGAAATGCCAATGAACCTACAGTGCATGTGCTTGGACTGAGGGAGGAAACCGGAGTACCTGGAGGAAACCCCCAACGCGACGTGCAAAAACGTGCAAGCTCCGCACACATGGCGGAGGCGGGATCCGGACCCCCAACCCCCGGAGGTGCGAGGTGCTAACTATGTAAGCCACCATGCCCTCTACTGACATGACATTCTCAGTAATCTAAATAACAGTTGCCAAAACCATCAAAATATACTACAACCACAATGAATTTCATCACTGACATTAATTACATAGCCGGCTAGTTTAACTTACAAGTTCTATAGTGCTGTCACAGTGTAATGGAAACAACACAGGACCACTTTCTTACTTGTAAAACGTCTAACATTGAAAGTTGAGTCCTCACTGTTTTAGACTAGCTCCCTATATGAACCTAGTGGGGCAGTACAACTATATTTTACAGTAAGTGTTGGTGTCTCTACGTTATAAATCAAGTAGTTAAGTGAGAAATAAACCACGATGGGGTGCGCTGTTATAGGAAAATAATCAACGACGGGATAGTGTGATGCATTTACCTCCCAGAACAGCATGTCACAAAGTGTTTTATTCCTCCTGTGCAATGATTTGACAATGATCACAATTGTTATTTCATTAATAAATACCACATCGTACTTTTTAACCATTTATAGTTACATTTAATGTTGTGGAATGTCCTCGAAACAAGTTATTTGCTGTTATCAATTACAATATAACAGCTGTAAACAGTCACTCCCTCACTAGCATCTCCCTTGACGTTAATAAGACAAAAACATTGTCATGTTAGAGAGAAACTGGAAAGCCCACTGTCCTGAAGACTTTCCCATGGTGGAAAACTTACCGACTGAGTGCTGACACTGGAGACTCCTTCTATAAATGTTAAATAAACGTCTCCTTACAGCCAGCTTCACACTGGCAACAATTTCTTTATCAAATAACAACACACTTTGTTCATGTAGATTATGTGAAGCATACACCAAACAAGAGCCTGTGAATGAGCTGTTAGTTTTCGAGATGATAGTGTATTCGTATGGACTTATTTATATAAAGCTATCATTTGAATTACAGCCAGCGCTAGATTCAAGAAACAGCACACTTTATTTATTTTCTAATAATCAGAAAATATGCAGGTTATTATTTGCTAATAAGACCAGACTTGATAAATCAAACTGTCTTGTGGCTTCTTTTCATATTTATTATTAGCAGAAGAGTTGGCATTAATCATGAATATTCAGTGTAGTTGCACTATTTTAACCATGCTATTTGGACTGCAGCTTTAGCCATCTGCATTAAATACAGCTATTTACAAGTATTTTTGAATCTTTGAATATCTTTATGCAGGATTATGAGGATGTACAGTGGTGCTTGTGAACCCTTCAGAATTTTCTATATTTCTGCATAAATATGACCATCAGATTTTCACACAGGTCCTTAAAGTATCTAAATAAGAGAACCCAATTGTTTACATGATACAAAAATAGCATGATTGTCATTTATTTATTGACGGAAATGATCCGATATTAATATCTGTGAGGGGTAAAAGTATGTGAACCTTTGCTTTCAGTAGCTGGTGTGACCCCCTTGTGCAGCAATAACTACAACTAAACGTTTGGGGTAAGTGTTGATCGGTCCTGCACATCGGCTTGGAGGAATTTTAGCCCGTTCCTCAGTACAGAACAGTTTCATCTCTGAGATGTTGGTGTGTTTCATCACATGATCTGCTCGCTTCAGGTCTTTCCACAACATTTCTATTGGATTACGGTCAGGACTTTGACTCGGCTGTTCCAAAACATTAACTTTATTCTTCTTTGATCGTTCTTTGGTAGAACGATTTGTGTGCTTAGGGCCGTTGTCTTGCTGCACTTTCTCTCGAGATTCAGTTCATGGTCAGATGTCCTGACATTTTCCTTTACAATTTGCTGATATACTTCAGAATTCATTGTTTCATCAATGGTAACTCATCCTGGCCCACATGCAGCAAAACAGGCCAAAGCTACCACCATACACTACCATCATCATACTGTATGTCACAGATAAATAAGGTTCTTATGCTGGAATGCACTGTTGTCCTTTCTTCAAACGCTTCACATTTAAACCAAATATTCTATTTTCTGCCTTGTCCACATGATCTTTAGTAAACTGCAGAGGGGCAGCAATGTTCTATTTGGAGAGCAGTGGCATTCTCCTTTCTGGCGTTCTCCTGATGGTGGACTCATGAACATTATCATTAACCAGTGTGAGAGAGGCTTTCAGTTGCTTAGAAGTTACCCAGGGTTCCTTTGTTTCCTCGCGGACTATTACACGTCTTGCTCTTTGATGGTTGACCACTCCTGGGGAGGGTAACAATGGTCTTGAATTTCCGCCATTTGTACACAATCTGTCTGACTGTGGATTGGTGGAGTCCAAACTCATTAGAGCGCTCACTCACACCTGATCATCGTCCCATTGATTGAAAACACCTGACCCTAATTTCACCTTCAAATTAACTGCTAATCCTAGAGGTTCACATACTTTTGCCTCTCACAGGTATGTAATATTGGATCATTTTCCTCACTAAATAAATGACCAAGTGTAATATTTTTGTCTCATTTGTTTAATTGGGTTCTCTTGGTCTACATTTAGGACTTGTGTGAAAATCTGATGATGTTTTAGGTCGTATTTATGAAGATATATAGAAACATTCTAAAGGGTTCACAAACCTTCAAGCACCACTGTACGATAGATAGCCATCTTTTTGAGTAGATACTGGTTTAGTTTTTTCTCCTTTCTATGTGTTTTTTTTTTTAAACTAGACCGCATCTGTTAACCAGTGGTCTTTGTGCACATGCTTTTAGTGGGTGGAACAGTCCACCAAGAGAGTTAAAACCCACCCGTATATGACTAAGAGAGGAGTCATTTGCACCTCCTGCCACAGCTTCCACTGCTGACTAATGTATTTAACTCCTGCTACAGAAGTCACTGCTCCGTTGTGAGAGCAGGGTAGTATGGAGGCCCTCAAAGTAAATGGTACACATAACTTTGCCTGGCAGAGACTGGGCTTAGAGAATGCTAGGCCTAGCGCTCCACCCCATTCTTACTTCATCCAAGAGCAGCTAATGAAAGGGTATGAAAGAGCTCTGTCAGCCCTACTCTGCCCACACAGGCTAGAGGCTACCAGCTGACAAATGCTCATGTTTACTGTCTCTGAGATTCTGTCGCTCATTTCCTGATCTACAGAACATCTTGTAATTGTCAGTGGTTAAGGAGAGCCTTCTATTGCCTAGAAGCTCTGCTGCTTTCAGAAAATGACTTGACGTCAGCACAGCCACTGATGATTGTTGCAAGGTTCTTGCAATGTGATTTCACTGTGATTAGATTCACATCATTACCAGTGAGGACTGTAGTTCACATTTTAGCATACGTGCAGCTCAGCATGCTTTGAAGTAAAAAATATATATATATAGTTAAAGGGAAACATACAGTATAAAAACATTTTAAAGTGATGCCACACATACTGTAACATTCCAATCCATTAAGAATCACCACTTTTTCTGCTTTAAATTATGCTTATTTATTCTGCTCAGTTTGCCTTTTTGTCAATAAAAACAGATGATTAAAAATCACTATGGTACACTAGCATCTTTTTTTAGGCTGTAATAGATGCTTGTAATAATTGCGCTGCATTCATGTGAGAGACACCATGTGAAATGAAGCATTTATTTGCACAGTCAACTAGGAGAGTTGGAATGGCTTGTGTATTGTCAACTGCAGAGCTGATTACATTATACAGTGGCCTTTATTTGTTGTGGCCTTTCTTACCCTCTCTGCCTTTTCTAATAGAGAGTGAATGACTAGCATGGCCTACTGTGGCGGGCGATGTCTCTCTTTCCCAAGAGGTGCAAAATGAAAACACGAAATGAAAATTGTTATGACAAATATATCGTAGGATCAGCCACTTCTACTCACAAAGGTCCACACTACATGATTTCCCAGGTTGACCAATATCTTCTACGACCCCATTTCCAAAAAAAAGTTGGGACAGTACGGAAAATGCAAAAAAAACAAAAAAAGCAAACAAAACGCGTCATTTTTAAAATTCAGTTCACTCTGTACTATATTGAAAACACATTATTAACACATTATTTGATGTTTTACTTTGTGAATTTCATTTATATTTGAAAATATACACTCATTTCAAATCATGACTGCAACACACTCCAACAAAGTTGGGACAGTCGACTGTTTACCGCTGTGTAACATCAGCTTTTCTTTTAATGACACTTTTTAAGTGTTTGGCTGCTGAGTGAAGACACCAGGTGGTTAAGTTTAGCAAGTGGAATTTTCCCCCATTCATCCATTATGCATTTCTTCAGCTGTGTAACTCTATAGGGACTTCGTTGCCTTATTTTGCGCTTCATAATGCGCCACACATTCTCAATCAGAGACAGGTCAGGACTGCAGCAGGCCAT
>JANDJT010000148.1:18611877-18659431 GCA_024331685.1 Stegophilus panzeri
ATGGTTTGGGGTTGCTTCACTGCCTCAAGGACTGGACAGCTTGCATTCATTGATTCAACTATGAATTCTGCATCATAAGTTAACCGTAAATGGACCTTTCAACAGGATAATGATCCTAAGCACACTAGCAAATCCACTAAGGAATGGCTCAAAAAGTAGAAATGAAGGGTTATGGAACGGCCTAGTCAAAGCCCAGATGTGAATCCTATTGAAATGTTGTTGTGGGATTTGAAACAGGCAGTACATGCAAGAAAACCCTCAAACATCTTGCAACTGGAAGAATATTGCATGGAAGAGTGGTCAAAAATTCCAATAAGTCGATGTCCAAGACTGGTGGTCAAGTATGAAAAACACCTACAAGAATTATTTCTGCTAAAGGGGGCAATACTAGCTTCTGAGGCCAAGATCTATTGATATTTCTGTTAAGTAAATGATTGAAAAAGCTCATTTTCCTTGTGGTTTTGTCCAAGTATCTCAACTTTATTAATATACACTGTTTCAAAGATGATCAAATGTTTGAAATATGTCAAAAAAAAAAGCCAGCAATTTCCATGTGGTGTACTTGTTTGTTTATACATATATATATAGACACAGTATGTATATGTTTGCTAATTACCCTTTTCTGATTTCTATACAAGATGAGCAAGTCGTGACTCAGAGAAAATGCTCTCTCCAGGACCAGTTCCTGATTGCCATCAGAGCTATTAATGTGTATGCTATAAAATCTTACCAGCACATCCTCACATGATATAATGCAAGTTTGTGATGCAAACTCCAGCGAGGTTTACAATAAGGTCACATGTGGCAGTTGAAGAGAAACATCCATTTTCATTGGGCCGATGTCCATTTGGCTGATGAGCCAGGCGTCCTGTGTGCAATTAGATGGTCATCCCATCCCAGTCCCCTTCTGTCTGTCTGTGAGTTAGGGCAGAGGTCAGCACCTATAATTATGCTCCAGACATCAAAGGTCAAAGTGGCGCAAGGTCAAGACTAAATTCCCCCCAAGTGCTTGACATTTAGCTGACACACTGAATGTCTTTCCAAATGGAGGCATGTGTGAGTGACTGTCTGTTGGCTTAAGCCTCAACAGGATGCCAAGTGAAAATCAAGATCAATTGTATTATGGTATGAGATTACTTTTCACCAGCTATTAAAGGCCAGAACATAAATTAAATTAACTAAACAATCACGCACATAAGTTTAGCATACAAATTCATTCACTTCAAAATAAAAGCATATTTCTCAGACTGGTTTAATCAAATTAAACTGACAGCCTTTTTCATGATATTTCAGAAAAGCATGATGGATGGTTAAAAGGTGAGCAGATTGTACTGATTTGCTCCATGTGTCTTGTATCAGCTCTAGCACAGCACAAATCGGGACCGTGGAGAAGATATCCTGTTGCTGTTCCAGCAAACAGCTTTCTCGAGTTGTTCTTTGTTTGTTCAGCTGTGTCTTAACTACACGATCACAATGATTATCATCATTAGCATCACTTACCTTCAGGTTTCTTTCCCAACCCAAAACCATGTGCTTCTCTAGAACGCCGTGTTCTCCTTCATTTCGCCCAGACCAGGCGATGCTGACTCAAATGACCTTTGGATCATCCTTTGCTCACTGCTTTATTTTCTCTGATATGCATGCAATCGGCAAGATCATGGTGTTATTGCCAATTCTTGTGGCTCAATCAACTTTCTCCATCTGCATTGGAGTTGAACCATGAGATAGGAACAAGGTTCATGCAGGTTTGTTGGTCTTACTGATACTCTCCTCACATCATTCGGAGAGTATATTAGATTTACCAAGACATGCAACATTTATAGAGTGTAAAGGTTCAGCCCAGGGAGCTCCACTATCTACTACAGTCAGTATATATATTTTAATGTATTAATATGTTAGCATATGCACATTCATGTATTTGATCTTCATGTCAGAGTACATAGAGTGCTAGAGGAATATAAATCCATCATACACTATCCCTAGACTCCTTATCAGTTTCCCTGCAGCATCATTGTTATTACCTTGTCAATCCAAACTCAATCTGGGCCTTCATTTCTTGTGGAAGGAACATCTCCAATTGCCACCTTACTGCCATAAATGAAAGCTGATACAGCTGATTACAGTGTTCCTGTTTGCCACTAAGCACCACTGTCAGGATGATATATGTGAAGGAGCCACAGCAGGTGACTGTATGCCATCACCTCTCTCAAAGAAAGAAAGAGCAGCCATGCCCCTCCTCATTATCTCTGATATATACCATGTTTTCAAGGCAATCAAGGAAAGAGAACTTTTATCCCCCCCAACCACCAGTCAGGACACGTAGCTCTCCCATCCGGCATTTAATTTCACGATCACAAGTGAAAACTTCTCTCTAAAGTGCTTTTCATTCCCCCTTTTCAATCAGCATGTAGCACCATGAAGGACTCCATCTTAGGTCTAGGCCTTCCTTGTAGTGTATACCTTCTGCCTGCTTTAGGGAGCTGCCTTCCAGCTGGAATACACTGACATGACATACCTGCAAACTTGTATGTCTTACATGACTTCATTTGTATTAAACGTTATAAAGATTGAAGGATGAAATCCACCCTGACTGACTTGCATATTAATCTTTACAAAGAACATGTGAGCTTCAATGTTGTCTAAGGTTTATTCTGTAATTCAATTCTCCGTTGGTTTTTGTAGTTCTAAATGACTTTCATTGACATACTGCATACAATTTTCACTTTGGTTAACATTTAACCACAGTGCCATTCGACTACCTGCTGATAGTGGTGCTGGTACTCAGAATTCAGAAAAACCTGACCTCCAACACAGAAAACATCAACAACATCCACCTTGCCCAAGTTCTCTGATATAAACACACCTGACATCACAACAATACGGCACCGCACACAATCAATGATAAACAGATTTCCATTTGCATCATTTTCTACTTGAAACAACTGCTCACTATTTTTTCCCGCACAAATATATATATTTTTCATGATATTTATTCAGCAAGTTTATATATAGGAGTAGTGTAAAAAATGATTGAGGCATTCTGAGAATGGTTAGAGAAGGTTTTGCTGGCCTAAGAGCTCACGAGTAGTAATTATCCTCATTATTATGCCTGTGAAGTAGAAGGAAGCAGTGGAGGATAATAACAACCGTGCTAATGATATAATTTTTTTTTCCGAAATGTTATAGTTCAAGAAACGTTAGTCTCTGTGAACGCTCAGTCGTGGGTTTTCTGCGTGTTCTGAAAACGTTTGACATTTCTAAATGTTCCAACAGCATTTCCGCAACAATTTTTATTGTTTCGTTAATGGATTTTTTTTTTCTCTAATTGTTACTTTGTTAATACTTTCTTAGAACCATAATGGCATGGCCAAAAGTATATGGACACCTGAACATCACACCCATATGTGGGTTTTCCCCAGCACATACAGCTGTCTAAAATGTCTTTGTGTTCTATTGCGTTAACATTACCCTTCACCCGATACACAGTTCCTGTGCTGATGTTGCTTCCAGAGGCAGTTTATAACTCTGTAGTCAGTGATGCAAAAGAAGATAGGTGATTTTCACTATGTTACACACTTCAGCACAGGCAGGCCCGCTCTGTGAGTTTGCATAGTCTACAATTTTCTTACTGAGCTGTTGTTGCCCCTAGACACTTCCATTTCACAATCATAGCACTTACAGTTGACCAGGGCAGAAATTTCAAGAACTGAATTGGCAAATGTGGCGTCCTAAGACAAGTGCCATGTTTAAAGTCACCAAGCTCTTCAGTACTACCCATTCTACTGCCAATGTTTTGGGGACTGTATGGCTAAGTGCTTGATTTCATGCACCTGTTAGCAGTGGGTGTGGCTGAAACACCTGAACTCAGTCATCAGGAGAGACCGTATAGTGTCTTTTCAGAACATTATTTCTGTAACATTACAGCTTGTCCTTCTTAGAACCTGTCAAATGCAACACATAATATGTTCTCTGTTTTGTTTTTTTTTGTTTTTTTTACAGTTATGCCACTCCCATACACACACTTGACGGGTTTGGTTAGCATAACCTGAAGATGTATTCAGTTTCAAAACTGCTAAAGACACCTACAGTCACAGCGTAGGCATTTTAAATTGACATGTATGTCTTTACATGATTCTTACTTTCACAACCTAGATATAATCATGGAGTTGATTGCTGTCAGGCACTGAGTCTTACACACTCACAGTAAACACTGGAATATGATCATGTGGTCAGTGTTGAGAACGTGAGTAAAACATAGAGGATGAGTTTTCAAGTTACAGCATGGTGTCTTCTCTGATCTTTACATGACTCATATTAAATTCACCTTATGCATGTGCAATACTTTATGCAGTAATTCTTTTCCATATGCTATTAATGTCTATACATCGTATTTGTATTTGAGTTTAAACCTTGTGCAATTAACATAATCTATACATGTAATGCAAATTGCTCTAAGAAATGCACAATGCCAATGGCAGTTTGATATACAGTACTATGTAAAAGTTTAGGCGCCTAAATTCGTCTTTATATGTTTTCTTGTGGTTTTTGCATTAGTCTGTCAGTAGAAATGAGCATTTATTTATTTATTTATTTATTTATTTATTTATTTATTTATTTTGGGGGTGGATGTTGCATGGTATTAAAATAATCAGTTGTCCCTCTTGTGGGAACCCTTAAATTTTCTATGTAGAATTCAACACCCAAGTGTTTTCTTACCAGAGAGGATTCCTCTCCTTTAGGAAGCTAAAACCATTTGTAACTAAAGGGTAACATTTTAATTAATAGACAGCATTTCAGATAATAATAAAAAAAATAATAATAATAAAGGGGGGAGCAAATGAGAGGCAAAGTCCAGTCCTTCCATACCATTTACTGCGCTTTATTGTTTTGTAAAAAATTTCTTTACAGCTACCGTAGACTTTTAGACTGTGATGATTTTTGAAAACCTGAATCGATTGTAAAGTCTTCAGTAAAGAAGAGCGCTTAAATAAAACACATTTAGCGTGACGTGGGTGTAAGTGAACCCATTTAAAAACAGTCACATACTCATTCTGAATGAAATTGCTTTTCTGCGCAGGGCTGTGATAAAACCATGACATTTCCACCGTAATTATCTCCATATTGCTGCCGAATGTTTGCTAAAAGGATTATTTTCCTCCCCTAAGCCTCTCTGAGCTGCAGCTCTGACTCTCTCCTTTTCTTGGCATGTCATTTCCAGTGTGTCGATGCTAAATTTGACTTTGTCGTGTGCGCTGTGCTTGCTCTGCATGCAAATGAATCCTTCTGCCCATCTCCCAATCACTACAAAGACCTCTGAACTTCATGCAGGTCATTTAAAATGTTAATGCTTCATTTCCTGCCAGTGAAGACCAGTCCTTGCTCTACATGCAATCGAGGAGGGTATGACCAGGGGATAGAATTATCGGATGCCTGACTCCAACCCTTACCTTCGTCCTCCAAGCTTTAATTAGAATAGGAGGAATATGGTCTTATAACCACTGAACACTTTTTCAGTCATTTATAACTAAGGATAATAGCAGTAAGACTTAATGAACGGCTTGTTAGATAAATACAAGATTATTTTTTCCTGATCCTGCATAACCTCTTTGAGCGCTGTTGTCTCCACTTACTCAGTAGGTAGAACACCTGCATGCTTATTATCACTCATTAGCGCCGGAGCCCCTCCTGTGAGCACAATCCTCAAAGCTATCGACACACCTGCACTGCTTACTTCCTACAGACTAAATAGCATGCTACGGAGCTAATCCAGTTTGTGCGATCCACAGAGTAGATGGAGGACGAGAGAAGATGAGCGTTTCTTCTACCAAGTGTACTTATCGCGTTCTATTTCCACAAGCTACGCGAGGACATAGGAAAGCGTAGAGGAGAAAAGAAACTCCTTGCAGTGCAGCTGTACTGACATGTTTCTCATTTGTCTCTCTGAGGTCATTTGAGATGCTCAGATCAGAGAAGGATTTTGCACTGACATGAGTTTTACCAAGCAGGGGCTTTCGTCTGCAGCTGTGATTAAGAACAGATATAGAGTCTGCTCTGAGCATGCTGCGGGCCTCAGGAATCCGGCTCGAAAAAGGGCCTCTGCCAACATCAACAGGCAGATCTAGAGCGTTAGCTGCAACTGTGCGAGTAAGACTCCACTTATCCCCCATGATCCCAAATGAAGCTGAGCAGGTTCTTGATTAGCCCACAGCCTCTCATCCAACCGACCTGATTGCAGCCTTCACTCGAGAGCACACGACTCGAAGTTTGAGCTCGCTCATCTAAGCTGCTGGAACGGAACAGCTTTCAATCAGAGAAGCAAATGGCATTTCACTGGTCGGCCAGCAAATTGTGAAGCGGTGCACATGCAGGGGTAGGAATGGAGAGAAGGCAAAAGAGCAGGAAGCAGGCTAATGCATATCACATGTTGTTTAGATTGTTTTACATCTAGGATTGCCACAATTGTTACATAATCGCCTAATCGCAATTAGGGCGAGTACTTATGTTTACTGCGTTTCATTTTTTTTGTATGAAAAAATATTGAATTAGATGCGCTCTTAAAGTCACAAGTCAAAGACAAAGCAATTTTGCCACATTTCTTTATGAAACAGGCTTGAAAATGGAATTGGAAAACAAGTGATAGTGTTAACGTGTCATGAAATATAAAATCCAGTTGTGTTGTAGTATACATATTTACCTGTTCTGAATGTATTGAGGGCAGTAAACATTCTGTGCCTATGTCTGTTTTCTAATGATATTCATTAGGGGTCAGAAGCTCAGTCTATAGTAGCTCAGTGGATAAAGGAAAAAAAATCCACCCTGAATGCCTTGCATCGAAATGTTTATCATCGATATGCAATCTTCACTTGTGTGCAAGATTTATTTTATGACTAAATGCCGAGTTCACGTTTTTGGGTTTAAACATCGTTCATCGTTTAAACATCGTTAGCCGATTTTCACCTTGTTTAATGGTTTCCTACATTACCCACAATGCCATTTATATACAGTTGACAGTTGCGCCAGTTGCGCCAGTGGGATTTAGTCCTTGCTCTATCTCTACCTAAAGAGGCCAATGCAGCAGTGCTTTAGTCCTTTATTTTGTCCAGCTCTCTCACCTCCTCATCTGTACAAATCAGGTTCCAAAGCATCAGCTTTCATGAAAATATCACCATCAATGCCACTGTACTTGTCATCTAGTAGATAACTGACTAGCCAAGCAGAGTCTCTTTCGTAACTCAGTGCTGGAAGTTTGAGTCTAAAGCTTTCTGTCTTCTCTACACAGGATGTCTCATTAATATGGCACTGAGTAAGAAGCTCTTGCTCTGTTTTTAATTAGCTAACAGTGAGACCACATATCACTTACCGCTTAGAAATTCTGTTGGATATCACTGGATTTTTTTTTTTTTCATTGTAACTGTACTAGCAATGTCTAACTTCTCACGGGAATAACAAAAATACAACATTAACCAACATTAGCACCAGAAATGTACAATACAAACATTTCTAATGTGTTTCAAGGTGGACTTTTCCTCTTAACCAATTCTGGGCTGCTGATTGGAAGGTTAAGAGTTCAAATCCTGGCACCGCCTTGCTACCACTACTGTGCCCTAAATCTTCATCTGCTCAACTCGATTGTAAGTCATATAAATGCATCTACCAAATGAGAAAATGTAATTATAGAAAATTATGCTAATTATTATGCCTGATAAATATATGATAATGACATTTCTAGTGGAAATTTCAATCCCTTGGATTGAAGTATGCATGTTAATGTATATGAGCTTTAGAATGTCTCGAACGTATCACAGGCTATTCAAACACAAGCTGAGGAAGTTCTGTAAAATCCATTGTGGAACTCACATCTGTACATAATCCTTCTCTTTTTATTGCTTCTTATAATAGAACAGCATGGCTGGGCTGTTTCAGAGCTTGGCTTGATCGATGTGTCTCCTACTGGTTTGTGGTAGAAAAATAGCATCTTGGAGCTTTCTCGCGTTCAGCAGTGTGATGTGATATTTCTCTCTTTATGTCTCTCTTCCTTTAAGGTCTCTTGCCTTGCCAAGATGTGGCAACAATAGGCTAATCTTCCTTATTCCTGCGACTGCTCCTAATTGATTCAGTATCTCTGTAGGATTTGGAGAGAGTACAGAGAGAGTTTGCTTTAGGTGCAGCTTTTTTTAGTTTAAACTCCTTTCATGGAAATGTTGGACTCTATTCACTTTGGTTAAGTGTTCTCTACATTACATTGCTGATAGTGCCACCAGTGGGATTTAGCGCTTGCTTCATCTCTACACCAAAAGAGACTCATCTGTACAGTCTATCTCAAACAGATCAGGTTCCAAAGTTTCAACGCAAGCTAATACAGACATGATAGCAATTAAGTTTGTCATCTCGTAGACCGCCACCCAGCCGAGGAGTGTCTGTACCTCAGCACAGCTGCTTCGTATAGCTGCGTTGCAATCGGGAACGTTGGATTTCTCAGTAAAATGACATTAAACACGGTAGGCACGGTGGCTTTGTGGTTAGCGTGTTTGCCTCGCACCTCCCGGGTTGGAGGTTTAATTTGGATGTTCTCCCTGTGCTTCGGGGGTTTCCTCCAGGTATTCTGGTTTCCTCCCCGAGTCCAAAGACGTGCGTTATAGGCTGACTGGCATCTCTAAGTTGTCCGTAGTGTGTGATTGTGCCCTGCAGTGGTTTGGCATCCCATCCAGGGTGTCCCCTACCTTGTGCCCTGAGTTCCCTGGAAACAAATGTGCTCCAGAATTGCTAAACAGATCACAAACGTTTCAATATAAACATGTTTAATGTGTTTCAGGATGGAGCTGAGCTAGTCATTGTAATGCTGTCAGTTGAAATTTCTCTTTTGTGCCCTTGAACAAGTCTCTTAACTGATTGTATCACCGCTCGAGTGTATGTCACCTTCCATTAAAAAATCTATTTAAATAATTGAAGTAATCCTTTACATTAGAAATGTTTTTTTTTTTTATTTTTTTTTTTTATAGTAGGTCAGCACTGTTTAATACTCACTAAATACCTCACTGCATATGATCTTCTGACAATACAGGCGTAATTAAATCATTTAAACAAGTCTGCTAAATGCTGGCCACAGGCCTAGGGAAGAGGAAAAATAAATGTCTTATCAATAGACACTGTAGGCAGATGAGCTGTGCACTGCATCATCATCTGAGTCATAGGTTTGAATAATTATCTATCATTTCGTCTTTTATAAACCAGACTAAGCAATTTGGTTGGCTAACTAGTCACATCACCCCATACTGGGATGAGATAGCATCACCACTATGGATGGTCACTGTGTCCCACCTAAGAGGGTTGATTTGAGCCCTGACGTGTGTGTGTGTGTCATGATGACACGTGTATTCATGCGTGCTTTTACGGCACCTAGTGTGGCCTTTTGTTACGGTGACATCATGATGACACATTTCCATCTTTTCATCAGTTCTTACACATTGTGCTGTACATGTTTCTTCTGTCCAGGTTACTCAACACTCCTAAACAAATCAAGCTACTGAATGCAGTCCTTATGAAAAGGACATAATTGCTTAAGACAAATCCAGTCAAATAGAAGAGAACTTTATGTTCTTTAGGACAGATGGCACATTTTGATTCTGTTGCTGTCGTTATCAACTTACATCTCAGTTAAGATGCTGACTCAAGGGCAGTGAAGAAACATGTAATCTATTCGCATTGCACATTTTCCGAGGTCTGTGCAGAGACTTCGTTTAGACCAGCTATTCAGTAAAGAGGAGGAACCATCAAGTGTTGTATGAACTTCCATCCAACTGTCCATTTTTCATACCACTTATCCTACACAGGGTCATGGGGGAGCGTAAAAGACTATCCCAGGGAACTCGTACACACATTCTGAAGATCAAGGCGCCTAATATTCTACATATTGCTTTAATAAAACATCCATCCATTTTCTATACTGCTTATCCTAGAGGGTTGCGGGGAACCTGGAGCATGTCCCAGGGAGCATCATGCACACGGTGGGGTACACCCTGGACAGGGTGCCAATACATCACAGGGCACACAATCACACACACATTCACACACTACGGACACTTTGGACACGCCATTCTGGGAGAGGAAACCGGAGTACCCAGAGGAAACCCCCACAGCACGGGGAGAACAAACTCTACACGCACAGGGCAGCAGCAGGAATCGAACCCCCAAGCCAGGAGGTACGTGCTTAACCACGCAGCCACCGTACACCACCTTAATAAAACATATACGTTTAAAGGTACAGTTTGTATATTTTCTCCCCAGTTTGAGTTGTCGATTCCCACCCACCAAAAAACTGTTCCCTATCATACAACAGCTACCAACCAGTGTGAAGGCTAACATGTGTCCTC
Source organism: Stegophilus panzeri (assembly GCA_024331685.1). Taxonomy (NCBI): domain Eukaryota; kingdom Metazoa; phylum Chordata; class Actinopteri; order Siluriformes; family Trichomycteridae; genus Stegophilus; species Stegophilus panzeri. The sequence goes on from JANDJT010000148.1 coordinate 18,622,248, forward strand.
GTGAAGCCAGCCAACAGCTGCTCATGCTCCATCACAGAACACTTGGAGGAAAGCTCTATCGGCCCTCTTTTGCATACATAAGCTCACAGTGGCACACGATTGGGACACGGGAGAGAAAGTATGCCACCCCTCTCACCCAGAGAGCATTCAAACTCTCAATCTCTCAACAACAGTCTGAAATCTTTTCTATCCACAGGTTGGGTTCTCGAGTGGAAACTTTTTTCTAGACTCATAATATTCCTACAATTTCTCAAATACATTATAAAACCTAGAAAAACAGTGCTTTCCAAAATTGCCTTCTAATGGGATCTTGCTCATTTTGTTGTTTCAGACTGTTCATATTTTTCCAGTCCATAAATTTGCTTTGTACCCAGGGGAAACAGAGCTGCTCATCCTTGTCCTCTTTTTTAGTAAGCCAATTGAAAAGGCTTATAGTTTAAACTAGACTGCAGCTGTTTCTCTCTAGTGCTCCAAATATTCGTATTTGGATTTGGATTTGGATTTAAACCCTGAGCATGGGCATTGCCTACACTGTAAGCTTGTTCTTTCGGGTTGTTTTTTAATTCAATTTGAACACTACCATTGTGCCACAGAAACAATGGGAAACACTGGAAAAACCCCTTAGGTAGAAATAGCAGCACTGTCATCATGCTCTGTGAATTCTGTCTCTGACAGTTCCTCATCCTCATATCCTCATGTGTGCCAGACTGTTTTTTTTTTTTTTTCATCCTGCTCAAGCAGATATTATTCTTTTTTTAATACCTGCTTCCTTTTCAAATGAATTTACTTGTTTTTTTTCCCCAAAATATAAACAAACTAAGAGTCTGATTTAAATCACCATGACCCTACCATGGCAGCTACGTAGAACTGACGCTTGTTAATATTAATAAACATTGTCTATATTTGAACTTTATGTCTCTCACCCATGGCATGGCAGCTTAGTGGTTAACATGTTTGTCTTGCACCTCTGGTGGGGGTTGGGGTTCGAATCCTGCCTCTGTCCTGTGTGCTCATGTTCTCCCCTACGCGTACTCTGGTTTCCTCCTCCGGTCCAAAGACATGCATTGTAAGTTGATTGGCATTTGTGTGTGTGGGTGGTTGGCACCTAGTCCAGGGTGTCCCCAAACTTGTGCCCTGAGTTTTGTGAGATAGGCTCCTGTCTCCCCCATGACTCTGTGTAGGATAAGCGGTATGGAAAATGGATGGATTGAGGGACCTTACAAGCACATGAAATTCTGCAGGATCCCAGTCCTGATGTACACCTTTAGTATCAACCAGATGCCCTGTGAAATTTTCAAACAAACAAAAATAAATAATCTGCCATGTATTTGTATCCATGTATTTGTATGTATTGCTGTCATTTCGAAAACGTTAATTCGCAATTAATTTGGCTTTAAGACCCTGTAATTATGTCATGTAGAAGCTGCGCTTAGGGGATGGTGAACACAGTGTGCACCGAGTCTTTAAACACAGCGAGTCTTTGTATTTCTGTGTATTAGTGAGCCTGTGAACAATGTCACTCTGATAAGAGAGTGTAAGAGTAATAGAGGTTGGGCTGGACAAGACCTCATGAAGGTGGAGCTGATTCATGGCCTGCAGTCGGAGAGTAACAGATGTGATTTTCTGCCCAGGTGCACCAGATTTGTCTCAGCCAAAGGACCTCACTTTTCCCAGTCATTTATTTTTCATGCTTACAACAGTGATACATTGCTTGTTAGCATTTCTAGCAGTCTGATTAATTAATTATAGTGTGGGGAAGAGCTATCTGTACCTTCCTAGGTGTGTGTGTGTGTGTGTGTGTGTGTGTGTGCTGATGTGCCACCACCATGCCAGGAGTTTGTTTGTTATTTTTGCTGAAGGACTGCACAATATTCTCTGAACTGTCTATTTCAGGGGTTAGAAATGTTGAGAGGAAGTAGTTACATGACACTCAGCCACAGTGGGTCAGAGGCAGTAATGATGACCAGACGGTACTGAGATTTCAAAAGAAGTAATGACTGCCTGTTCACTTAGAAACCATCATTTCCTTTAGTAGAAAAGCACTCCGTTTTTCCGTTTATTTGCAGGAAAACATCTCACTTAGATAATTCTCTATTTTAGACCCAAACTCTCAGAAAGTTACTCTTTGGAGCGGTTTCAATACATGTCTTTAATGTGTACCTGGAAGAGTGAAAGGTTAACAATAAGGGCCTTGACACACCAAGCATATTGTCAGGCTTAGTTTTTGTGCTGTGTTCTGCATCGTTGGTGCTAGCTGGCCCTTGTGAGCACGCATCAGAGGTAAGTGAGAAAAGCATGAAGGCAGCCCTTTTAAGAAGGTTTACATCAATCGGTTTGTTCCAACAAAGTATTTACATACCAGGGAGATTTACAAGTAGAACTCTTTCTTTCTATTTTTCCCAAGCAGAGCAAATCCTGTTAAAGCGATCCACAGTGATGAGAAAATTGTTGTTTGGCTATGTCCCAAACTACTCTACTGAAATAAATAGGATGGCAAAATACTACATCACTATGGATAGTAATAATGGTAGGTGACATACTATTTGGTAGCAATATATGGAATACTGCCACCTTCTGGAATGGCAAGTTATTTCATTTTACACAGCATCAAACTATAGCAGTGGTCACCAACCCTGTTCCTGAAGAAACCTGTACTTTCCTGAAGACTTTCCACCTGACCATCTAACCTTTGCCTTAAGAAGTTCTTGAGCAACAGGTGTGTTTTTGCTTGGAGATGAAACCTGCATGGTGTGCACAGTGGCTTAGTGGTTAGCAAGTTCGCCTCACACCTCCAGGGTCGGGGGTTCGATTCCCACCGTGACCATGTGTGTGCGGAGATTGCATGTTCTCCCCGTGCTGCTGGGGAGAGTACCTCCGGGTACTCTGGTTTCCTCCCAGTCCAAAGACATGCTGATTGATGTGTCCAAAGTGTCCGTAGTGTATGAATGGGTGTGTGAATGTGCCCTGCGATGGATTGGCACCCTGTCCAGGGTGTACCCCGCCTTGTGCCTGATGCTCCCTGGTATAAGCTCCAGGTTTCCCCGTGACCCTGAAAATGATTAAACAGTTGGATGGATGAAACCTACAAGGAAGAGGGTTGGTGACCACTGAACTATAGCCACACCCTCTACCTTTATAGAAAAGGCAAATGAGTGGTGGCCTGGGAAAACACTTCACATGTTCTGAACTCGGATATCTCAACTACAAATAAAGCATTTTAAAGTCTGTTTACATCCAAAAGTGAAACTGAGAAGAATTGTATTTAAAGAGTGCATTCTGACTCCACTGAGACATTTTGCACGTCAGTATCTGATTGCAAACTGAATTGATTAGGCTTATGTCCGTTTCACTATGGGATACAGCTGTGCAACAACTTAATCAAAACCTGACATTTACTGTGTGAGGAAATCACAATTAGTAAGCAAGGTTTTAGATAACTTTATGCACCACATTTGTTAAAGTGGCACCTTACCTTACCTGATCTGTACAGGAAGATAGTCAGGGCAAGGTTATAAAGTAAATTAACCATACATTGCCACAAAGACCACCAAATATCCTGCTCTGTACAGGATACAGGATACTGTACAGCTTCAACAGCCTAAAACATATAACAATGTTTAATCAGTTTCAGTGATGAGTCAGTGGTTAAAGCACTGGGCTACTGATCAGAAGGTTGTATGTTCAAGCCCTAGCACTACCAAGATTGCACTGTGTTGCCTTTAAGCACAGTCTTAACCCTCTCTGTTCCTGAAGTAGAAGTAGAGCATCGTGGCTGTGCTCTGAGTCCAGCTTTGTAAAATGGTGGAATATGTGAAGAAAAGAATGCTACTGTACTTGTGTATATGACACTAAAAGGCTGTCTTTCATACTTGTTCAACACAGGTAAACAAAACATAATGGGATAAGGCAAATGAAAGAGTACTACTTCGGCAGAAAATAAATAAATATACTATGAAGCTATACAGGAAAGAAGCTCAGGTGATGTTTTTAAAAGTCTAGGACACGGTGATCTTAGCCGCTAGCAGAGAGTCCACTACTCTCATATTCCTCTGTCAGTCGTTTCTTTCATCTGAGGGACATAGGCCTTTCCTAAACACTTGTATTCACCCATATCTGCCTGCCTCAATGATCCTGGGTAGAGATCACACACACACACACACACACACACACACACACACACACACACAAACACTCTCTCTCTCTCTCTCTCTCTCTCTCTCTCTCCTTCCAACCTTCTACCCTGAAGGAGTGATAGCTAGCTGAGAAATAGAGCCTTTGATCTCAAGTGCAAATGCTGAGGGCAGGTACATGTGTAGATGTGTGGTAGGGAAATAGGGTTGGCCATAACCAGCATAAAATGTGACTCTCTCTCTCTCTCTCTCTCGCTCTCTCGCTCTCTCTCTTTCTTTCTGTGTTTTCGCCCAGCCTTGATGTGAAATATCCTTCAGACATTGTAAAGTGCACCAGAGACCCCTCCTTTATGGGGTTTTTAAAGGTTTTGATTTCACACAAGCCTATCATTTCCCTCCACACTCCATACTACACTCACAGGAACCATAAGAATACAGTGGAGCTATGCTATAAGGTAGCATTTACATCCATCCCAGCAGGCGCTGTCAAAATGATATGGCGGTGTCCTGCTTTTTCCATCTATCTCCACAATACTGCAGGATGCGGTTGTCTCTCTAAAGCTGGACACCTGTTGTCAGTACTGGCTGCTTAACTGTCTCCTAACTTCCCTTGGCTCTCAGGGATGGGTTGAACATATCGCATCACGCCATCCTAGTGGAATAAAGCATGGATAACAGACTGCACCTGACTCTCGACAGTAAAAAGGCAGAGTCTCTGAGACTGTTTCATTAACATACTGCTAAAGCCTGAGCAGAGGGTGAACATGGCATCAGGTTATAGAGTCATCTGTGAATGTAGCAGCATTACATCAGCTGTGGGCATAGCGCTATCGCAAAAAGGACAGGCAGCTCATCGTTGAGCCTGGCATTAGCTTTGTGCTTGTGGTTGAAATGTGACTGTTGGAGAGTGTACTGGTTTTTCACCCAGCACTACCTTGGTATTGTGCCAACCTGAGGAGGAAGAAACTTGCCTGAGGCTAAAAGGAAATTTCTCTAAGATTTGCTCTTATTGATTTGGTTATTCTTTGCTGAAAACGAAACGAAATGTCCGTTGTAGGAAACGGACATGTAAGGAAAATCTTTTTTTTGCAGTATAATACAATCCGTGCAGAGACGCAAACATTTCTGGATGCGGGTTCAGATGATTACTATCACTTCCGACTGCTGTAATCCTGCCAGTGGTTATGATATAGTGGTTTGTGCAAATGCAGAACTGATAAGAGAGACCGGTTACTCTTGGATCGAAAGTGTTCCTCTCATCAAGCTCTGTTTCAGAGTTCAGAGAATGGGGTTCCCTCCTGAGACTGCAGAGGAACAGATTGTGGAATTACTATTCGGCTACAGGAGTACCGGACCTCCAGGCTTCTGGCAAGGGAAGACTCGCTTGAGCATATGTCGCCAGCATGATTCATTCATTTAAATTTATGGTGTGGAAATGGGCCAGGTAGTGCGCCGTGGTGGCTGTCAACAACACCTCCTCCCTCACATACATCACACACACTCCCAGCAGTACCATGCCAAAACAGCGCAGCCATTGATGGGCACAGAGAAGCGAGTTGGTTCTGTCATCTAATGCACACATACACACAGATGGGAATCTGGGTGTGGAAATTAATTAGGCAAGTGCGAACACCTACTAGCTCTCACACACTGCTGAAGCCACACGCTGACACGGGTCCCTCTCAAACCCCATCATTCACTGAGCACATTCACGAACATTCAGTACATGTAACCGTATAAACATGTCATTGCTGTGTAATGATTCAATCATGAAACTTTCAGGTATTCCCCTTAAATGTCTTTCTGATGTGAATCAGTGATTAAGAATCAGCATGGTGTAAAGAAATGATAATAAAAGATAATGTCAACTTCTCCTGCAAGAAGAAAGGATGTAAAATGTTCTGAATGCTAGCATTCAGAATGAAACTATGTCCAGGGTGTCCTTTAAATGATATATATATATCTATTTTATTTTTTTTTTCTGATAGATTTTAAGAAAGCCTTTGTTAAAATGAGAACGTATTGAAATCATTCTGGATCGGGAAGCTGTCGCAAGGCTGCGATGGACTTTAACAGGAAACATGACGAGCACATCACACACGACACTGCTGCCAAACTTGTTTACAAATGAAAAAAGACTGGAAGTGTTGCGGAACGACCGAGAAGTGGACGTCCACGAGCATGCGCTGACGAAGGCACGACCGACGTGGTGCTGCCAAACACAGTCCCCTATGTATGGAAACTGTTGGGACACCCTGTATTTTAAAATAGGTAACTGACAATACAAATAAATGACTTCGAAGTCTAACGTGAAATCTCTTGCATCCCGAAATCAATTCATTGCTGATCAAGGCTTCTGCTGTGGCTCTTTTGATCAGTATGCCGGTGCTGTTTTCCTCTGCCAGCCTGACGCATGACGGTGTTTAGAGAATGAGTGTGTGGGATTAGTCGGAGCGTGTTATTGGTCCCCTGCAGCTCCTCATGTGAAGAATTCATAGACCATACTCTTGTGAATCACCTCCCAGCTACTTCAAAGTCGCCCCAGGCAAGTCATTGGACTCGGAGTCAGACGGGGAGCCAGGCAGAAGGCGTCTTTAATTACAATGCATTGCCATTTACATCAGAGCACTTTATACGTCTACGTACTGTTTTAACATTACACACCATGCTTTTATAGAAAGGGATGGTTCAAGAGTTTAAGAGTTTTATTACACTGAGATCAGATTACAGGCTAATGTTAGTCAGCGGTATAGAAAGGTGCAGTCTGGGTATTACATAAATGCATACAGACGTAAGAAAGAATCGTTTGATTACTGCACAGTAAGTAGAAAACATTTTCAGACCATTCAGTAAAGTATTTGGAAGGTGCTGAAAAGGTTGGGCTGTAACATCACAGAAATAATGCTCCTGAAATGTTTTAAAAACGTTGGCCGTGATACCAATTTGTACTTCGAATGTTTCTACGTAGATTAAAACTAACATTAAGGAGTGGAAGAAGGTGGCCGGGTCTGATAATGTTTTCTTTTGGGTTTGTGTGCAACGCTTACCTGGGGAAGAGATGGCACCAGGATGAACCATGGGAAGAAGATCTCATCCCTAGATCTCATCAAGACAGTTTACATCCAAAACTTCCTTTAAATTTGGCCAAAAAAGGCACCTCAGCGGCAGCTGCCTTTAAACTGGGACAAGTCCTAACATCTGCTGTAATAGTAGCTTGCTTCACAATTCTATTAGGCCATTGCTTATATATACAATATTCCTAGTTAAACAAAACTTTATTGAAATGCTAGTGCTAAACATTCTTACGAATACAAATGTTGCAGCGAAATCTGTAGAAGCTTTAGAAGTACGTAGAAGTAGAATCTAATTCTAATCTGTAGAAGTACGTTTCTTAATACCTGTTATTCGGTTAAATTAAACCATCACATCGCTGATGAATTCTTGAATCTGATTGGTTACAAGCTGTTGATAATTTTTTTTTTTCTTTTTTTTATAACATCAGTTCTATCTGTAAAGCAAATCACAGGTTTTAATGCACTCGTCCTAATACATTATTGTTCGTATAGTAACTATACAATTGTCTATACAACAGTTGTCTAGAGTAACAGCTCATTCACTGGGACTTACAGCAGACAAATTCCACATAATCTAAAACTAATAATAAACAGGTTTAAAATGTGCTGTTATTTAACATATAAAAGCATCATTATTTGATGCATGTGGTGAAGTTTTCTGTAGGCGACACTTCAGCTATGGAAGGAGTCTCGAGTGCCAGTGCTTTGTAATGGTCCAGAAGTTTTCTTTCCGTTGGAGTTCCCAGGACATAGATTGCTATCCAGTTTGTCCTGGCTTTAAATGTTTTATGACTACTCCAAAATATGAAAGGTAACTAAAAACAGATTAAAAAACAACATGATCTGTTGTTCTTTCATTAATAAAAAATAAATAAATAAATAAAAAGGCTAACTTTGTGTTATATAGGAAAATAATCGAATGAAATAACTGCATCACACTACCCCTTCACTGATTCATTTCCTTTAACAGCAGACCCTGTGGGGTTTTATACTTCAATTCCAATGATGTGTAACCAATGGATCTGCAAGGGTTACACATTATTTAGATAAGGCACACCTAACTAGTCGTGTGGAAAAAAATCCATTGTGATTCGGATTGCAATATGTTGTTTTTAGCCATGTTGAAATATTTCTGTCCTCTCGCAACAGTACAGGGTATTATTCGGCTAACACGGGGGAACGTGCTAGAATTTGATTTCATCAAGTTGTGACTCAGTTTTCTCGGGCACGTTTCCAAATATAAGTCACGTGAGAGCACTGATTTATACTGCACTGCCTCGACTAGAAATTACACCTGAGAGCAAGCGTTCAACACAAGCGCGTTATTCCTTTCAGAACGTAATGGCGCTAAGCATGACCGTGCTAAAAATGAAATACTGCACTTTAACTATAGAGGCTGTTGGGGTGAGTTTTTATTGATTTTTATTGATTTTTTTTTTTTTTTTTTTAATAGGTATATTCATTTCGACTAAACAGCATAAAGTGTAATTGTATAGTGCTGTTCTCATCATGATAACTTCAAGTCAGGATTTAGAATATTTCTATAGAGGAGTAACAATATTTCTACACAAGTCAGAACCTACAAGGATGTGACGTGACCATTACACACCAACATCATGTTGAGCAACACTGCTGCTGTAGCGGTTCAGTGAGCAGGATGAGACAGGAGGACTCCCACTGATCTCTAAACAGTCTCAGTGAATCAGGCCTGCCAGGCCTCCTCTGAGGATTACATCACCCCGAGTACAGCCTGACCCAGCAACAGTTCTGCCCAGCAGGGCTATATCACATATGCTGAGAGTGAAAGAGAGAGAGAGGGAAAGCAATAATGTTTCTGTTAGTATTATGTGTGCATGTATGTGCGAGTATGTCCTATACATCTATTTTATGTATATGTATAGAAGTATATCAATACAATCAAAGATGGGAAAGGATTTCAAAAAGTAGGGAAAAAATGAAATGGTCTTAAAACTATTACACAGAAATGAACTTTTTTTCTTCTCACTTTTATTGACTTAACTATCATAATTAACCGCTACAGATAATATTAATCAAGCGCACACTTTGACTTTGACCATATTTAATGTTAACAAAGTAATTCGTTCCTCTGCTAATATATATATATATTTTTTAATAATAATAATAATAAACAAAGTAATGAATATCTGCATTAAACTAAAGTTTATTTTAACCATGAGTAAAATAGGTCCAACAGACAACATCAATTAAAACTAAAACTAAAGTAGCAAGTGATGCTAAAAGGCAGGGTTACACATGATGCCCAAAGTTAGTAACACTCTGTTCTTTCTAGTAACTTATACTCACTGACCATATTATTAGAAATAACCATACTAACTAACTAACTACTGGTTAGGACACCTTGTTACTCGTGGCATGTATTCCACAAACTTTTGAAAGCATTCTTTTGGCGTACTGGTCCATGATGACACGATTGCTTCACATGATTGCTGCAGATTTGTCAGCTGCACATTCATGCTGTGTATCTCTCGTTCTACCACATCCCGAAGGTACTCTTTTGGATTCAGATCTGGTGACTGGGAAGGCCTCTGAGGTACACTGAACTCATCGCATGTTCATGGAACCGATTTGAGAGGACTTTGTGGCACGGCATGTTATCATGCTACAAGTAGCGTTTTTTAAGGTGGGTAAATTGTAGCCAGAAAGGGATGCACATGATTAGAAACAATACTGAGATTCAAACAATGTTCAGTTGCTATTAAGTGGCAAACATTTCCCAAGAGAAAACCACAACACCACCACCACCACCACCACCACCACCAGCAGCAGCCTGGACTGTTTTCTCAAGGCAAGTTGGGTCTTTGAATTCATGCTGTTTCTGAAATACTCAAACGATCCCGTCTGGCACCAGCGACCATGTCAGTCACTGAGATCACATTTTAGATACTGTACAAGTCTATGTGATTCACATACACGTGTAGATGAATTCGTTGTTACTATAGAAATGATAACATATTAGAACGAGTGCATTAATATAAATTTGTGATCTGTCTTGCGGTCAGAGTTGCTATTAAAGAAATGAAATCAACACCACCGGACCAGTATGAGAATTCAACAGTGCTGTGGTACAATTATGGTTTTATTAAGTTAATTTAAGTTCATGGTTGGTTATTAAATAAATAATGTTAGGTAACCTTAATGTCAGCGAATTTTTCATGTATTTCTAAATATCTGTTTACCAATAAGCTAAAAATAAATTTAATAAAAATTAAGTGGACTTATACGATATTTATACCTGTTGAAATTTTTCTGTAGAATGAGTAGCTTTGATGAAATATCTATATTGTGTGTGTGTGTGTGTGTGTGTGTGTGCATTTGAAGCATGTATAGAATTGATATTTTAAATCAGGTGCACAAACTGGGTGTGAATCTCTGTGTAGACGTACACTTCAGTAGAAAAGACCATTACGCATTGTTTCAACATGGATGCTTCACTGAATGAAATGACATCATCGTTTGACCTAGATGCAGATGGCAGCGTTTACTGGATTCATAAAAGGAACACTATGTGTCTTTTTTTTTTCCCAGCATTGCTCGGCAGCACTTTTGCTATTCCAGACACATACTAAAGACACACTGCATACTAAAGTAACCACAGCCCACTTCTGACAATAACTTGACATCATGGTAATAATTTGCTCACGGTGATGTACGGCTGATGTATCGGACTGGTACACAAACAACAATCATTACCAGTTATTTGGTGTGTTGACACACTGATTTGACCATCTGCGAGATACGCAGGTCTGTGTGTGAGGGCATCAGCTGAGCTCATTAGGAGCAGTAGGAGTGAAGCTGGGAGGGAGTGAGGGTGATCTGTCCTCGGCCATGCTGCACAGCGAGTCCTGAAGCGATGGATTATCATAAAATGAAGTCCAATCAGCTTGCACTGCTCTAATCTCTCACTCTATGAGACAGTGTGATAGCAGTCAGGGTCAGCTGAACACATCATACCGCTTCATACTGCTCACTTCTACAGTCACCAAAGTGCAAGTGCTGACATAAGGTCTGTAAGTGGAGCGCCAGTCGTGAGCCAGGCCACAGTCATCCTACACAGCCTTGATTCATATTCCACTGAAGAAGAAAAAAAGCTGCACATAACGTTGCCCTCAACCCTTTGACTTTCTCCCGGTTCAGTTTAAGGCAGTGCTGCAGATCGGCTCCCGGTTTTGCTTCATGAAGCGTTTTATAATCAGCTGACGAATTGAAAGAGGAAACAGCAGGGACAAAGAGCAGAGATCTTCAGTTAACAAAAATAAAGAAATACAACCAGAATTCAGTCATGTCACCACAAATCTGGGATAGATTTAGTGAAATTGATTAAACTTGCATGTCAGATATGTGCCCGTAAATCAAATCATTTTCTCCACCGTATGCTGCAGTGTGCCGTATGCCAAATGACTTTAGCAGGCAACTCCACCACAGCCATTAGTGGCTGATGATGATGATTGTGACAGCTTCATCTCTCTGCCAGTGCTCTACCCATTGCTTATTAGACACTAGGCGTGCACCGATAATCACTTTTAATGATCGCGTACCTATATGATGTACCGCGATACTCAAAAAACACAATATTCTTATCAGCCATACTCCAACATCCTATTTCTATACTGTCCATTTGTGCACTGCAGAGATTAAAGCGGTCTCCTATAAGATTTTGATAACATTTAAAAGCACTAAATGCATCTTTCTTGGCAAATCCCATCGACCAAATGAGCCAAAGGAGCCAAATGAGTCAAATGAGCCAAATGAGCCAAATGAGTCAAATGTTCACCAAATGAGAGTCGCACATAAGTTAACATCGGCTGTGTTCAGACAGGCAGCTTAAATGGAGGGGGGGTTTTTTTTTCTAGCCTGAGTAACAGAATATCGTGTAGAAATCGTACTTTTTCGTGTCACTTTCACACCGACGTTTCTATTGTGATTTGAAATGCAACTCAGTTTGACTGAGTTACATGTGTTTTTATTTAATCATCACTCAGTGAGGGCTGCTTTTGAGATCAGAAATTAGCAAGACGTCAGCATAGAAGAAATCAAACGTGAGGAACATGTTCCGAGCCCAGAATGAACACCGGTTTTATGTAAAAGCATATCCAGGGCAAAATCTCCATGTTGGTAGATAGCTAACTAGCTAACTTTCACCTGATCAGCAACACTGGGTCATTACACTAACAATCAATGTGAATGCGCAAGCAAGTATGACTATGATATGAATTATTTCTCTGTGTGTGTGTGTGTGTGTGTGTGTGTGTGTGTGTGTGAGAGAGAGAGAGAGAGAGAGAGAGAAATCCCCTCAGCGCACTGAGCAACGTGCACTGCACATGCTATTATTGTGAAAAATGATTTTGTTTTGGCCTTGGTTCTGTCTTCACCCCTGTGTTACCATTGGTTTATTTCCCAATTTTGCGCATCTGTTTTCTGTTTAGATCCTGATTAGTTTGTCTATATATACTCCTGTGTCTTTGTCTCATTGTGAAGACTTATTGTGCTTTTGTGCATTTCAGTCTGAGCCTTCCTATTTTAATTTCCCACTTGCTATCTTGTTTATTGATCATGGATTATCCTTATTTGTTTTCGCCTGCCTGTTCTACGCCTGGATGGAATAATCAGGATGATTACTGGGTTGTAGGCTACACACATACATGACATGTCCGACTGATTACGAATAAGATTTTCTTTCAATCTTAACCTTTAATCCGATTTCAACTGAGCATTTCTCCAATGGTGCCAGAGATGTAGCCGTGTTACATGTAAATCAGGTGTATAGAGCAATGACAAAGACAAAGGAACTACAATAGCAGCTGCTGACATCATGTTTAAGGGCCACACCCCCTTTTTAAAGCCTCTATATCTCAGAAACTAATGCAGATACATGCCTGGAATTGTGCACACTATTTATTGGGGAAACTAATATCCAGAAAGTATGAAGTGCATCTGAGATGGTCAGTCAGGAGGCCTACAGTGATTTCACATGGACTGACCCCAAACAAATATCATGTGGACAGCACATTAAACATGGTGCACATTGACTATGAAGAATGTGAGGCTCATGCGGGTTAAAATACCACCATAAACACAATTAAGTAATTCCATGCGATATTATTGTAATATTGTGAACCATTATGAAGTTTAGGTTAGTTGTTTGCACTTTTAAGTGGACAATTTCAACACACCTCAGCTTAATGGTGCACAGCATTACATTGCACAAATAATTCCACATATCTGCACCTTATACCAATTATAATCAGACTGTTGATGCCACCCATCTTTACATCCTATGCTATATTTTTTTTTTTATACTTTTTATATACTTTTCCTTTTGCTAACGGTGTACAAGTAAATTCTGGTCTATGTCAATTCTATAGAAGTCATGGACAGTCGTAAGGAGAATTTCACTACACGTCGTACTGTGTATGGTTGTGTGTGTGACAAATTAAACTGGAATTTGACCTGAGAATAATATACACAAATGTCTTATTAGTGATCCAATGTTCTTTCTTAGGCCACAAGTGATGAACTTCATACGATGTGTCGAATGTGTTCAACTCTCTGGTTTCTAGGAGTTTAGACGATGTACCGTAAATTTAATTGTGAAAGGTGGGAAAAACAAAGGCTGAAAGTCTGTTGGTGCTATATATGGACATCATCTTGTGGCTTGGGAGTTGTGTAGCCTGTAAAACTGTCGCCCTTCAGGCATCTCTATATGATTTATTCAAGTGCTACTAATGAGGATTTCTCTATTACTTTCCCTGTTTGTGTGTACGTGCATGCCCTCAAACCACCACTGAAAAGTGATCAAACCAAGGCCGACTTGAAAACCCCAGAATAACATAATTGTGAACAAATGTGGTTTGAGCCAGTGAGCATGAGATCGGAGAATGATTAAATATTTAAGCTTCATCAGTGCAGTTCAGAGCATCTATCAGGGCCCACAGGGCAAGAATCGCTCTCCAGTGCTGTGACTTTTGGTTTTTGAAGCTCTTTCTTTAGTAATTCTTGTGTAGATGATGTGGTTCTCTTTGTTATTCCTATTTTTTTTATGTGCTGAGATGTTATCTGTGTTAAAGGGGAATTCTGTGAAGGAAAAAAAAAAAAAAGCAACATGTTCTTTTTTTTACATCTTCGCTAAAAATGCTCCTGGCCTGGTTATTGCTGTCAGCTGCATTTTCTGCTGAACTGTGTTACATCACGCAGAATAAATGGAAAATGAATAGAGGATTGATTTCACATTTTTTCCTAAACTCATTTGGTTTTATGAATACCATAATATGCACGTAGAAATGATTGTCTGGGTCGTAATTGCTATCTGTAAAGTTCCTATCTGCTAGCATATCGTTGCAGGTGTAGAGTTATTGAGTTCCTACACAGTAACTGAATGAATCTAGTATCCAAATCTAGATACGGTATAATGGAACATCTATGTAATATACAAATATAGGAATGCCAAATAGGCGTCCCTTGCATTATATTATATTATAACAAGTAAAACTTTAAGGGTATGGTGAGTGGTATTGGTGGGCGTGGCTAAAGCTGACTTTTTTTTTTTTAAAACCTCAGTTCAATTAAAAATAAACCACCACTCTTTAGTGTTCCTTCTAACACCATATCATGACTGGAAACAGGACTCAGAAGCACATATTGATATTTAATTGTCCTGTTTGGTTGGATTTTCATGGCCCTAGAGTCTAGAGTGCCTCAGAAATGAAAGTTTCTACCGTGAGCTGATGTTTTATTGTCACCTATTAGAATCTAAGGGGAATTTTGACAAATATTTTGACAAAAAGTGCCCCTAAATATTGCTCTCAATGTAGCCTAGTGCATGTTTAAAATTTTAGACATCAGTATAAGAAGTCTTTGAACAACTTGTCCTGTACCATCTGTTCCCTGACCTTCACGATATCACTAGACTGTCACTGAATGATGAGATTAAATAATGATCATCTGCTGCCAGACGTGCATGTATTTCTAGCATCTTAGTAAAGCAGGTGAGAAAAAATGAGCCCAAAAATAACTCGTTTCGTTTGTCGTGACTAAACCTCAGGTGGTGATGTGATAGTGACAGTGGCCCACCATGCCCATCCAGCTGTGAAATCAGAAGCGAGCATCCTCTAGGGTGCCAGATGTGAACACTAACCTGCTTCTTCCTTAGACAAAGTTAAGCAATGCAAATGTTAGCGAGCATACACAGTGAGCAGAACCCCAATTGCTTAGGGCACGCAAAGGCAACGTGGGACATCATGGCTTTTGAGTTTATTGCATAAGGCATGGCCACAGGTTGGGAATTGGATTATAGTCCTCTGGGGGAAGTGGAGCAAATGCAAATGGACCTCTGTGCTGTTCCTGTTGTGGGAATAGAAGTGTTTCTAATGCACATAGTATTATTATGACCCTCCTGTCGTAACTGGTTGTTACTGAAATAGTACATTGATGGTTGCGGTTATGACATTTTGTTGAGTTACAGTAGGATGTTTTCGAGGTTAGATGAGGTCAGCTGTATGTGGTCCTTTCTATTGCCACCTCATTCACACTGTATATTAAATAATCTATTTTAAAATTGACTATAGTCCCTCTGTCCTTGTTTGACAGGGTTGTGTCCATCTGGGTAATTTGATAAGAGCCATTTAGGCCTCACACACAGCCTGTAATGGAACACCTAGGAGACTTGCTGATGATTCATCCATAGTTATAAGTGGGTCAGACAGAGAAAGAGAGACAGAGAGTGAGACAGAGAGAGGGAGAGAGGGTGGGAGAAGGAGACAGACAAATTCAGAAAGACACACAGTAACAGGCTGAGAGAAGGAGAGTCGGCCTGCTTCTGTCTGAAGCAGTTCCTGTCCCTTTCCTTCCACTTTTCCTAAACAGGATACCCATATTTATTATTCCACACTCACTGACCCCCCTGAAACCCATCCTGGTCCGAGCAAGGGTCAAGGGAGGACCATGGCGATACATTTCCCTTGGTTCCCTGGAGTCAGTGAAGTGTGGATTTCTGAAAAATCAACACTATTTTCTCACTTTTTTTTTTCTTGTTTCTTTTTATACGACTTCACAGATAAACCTTCCCTTTCATGGACATGCTTTAGTGTTTGATCACAGCACGCCGTGCCAACTCGGCTAACCTCCACTTTCAGATGTTCAGACTCCAGTGCAGCATATACATACTCATCAAAGACCTACTGATCCTAGCTCACCTCAAGAGAGTGTGATTGGGTCATATATGCTGACCAACGACTGGAAAAATGAAGGATTTCCAGCACTCTATGTGATTAGCGATGACTAATCAAGTCGTGCCTAATGAAAGAACGTTAATTACAGTGTGGTGGAAGTATCTCTCTGCTCCTATCTGTGATCACAGGCAGTTTGCATATTTGCAGTGTACCTGAAAGAGCCCAGCAGGAGCTCTCCTTATCTCAGGCTACTCGGGATATGAAAGCACCACCATGTAGAACTTCTGTGCATCCACGTATCTGTGTATCAAAAGGTATTAGTGTTAACTCGTGCATGCATACACATGGTATGTATTGTTTTAAATGCTTAAACACTGTTTAAATATGTATGACATTTTCAAAGTTTAACTGATTTATTTCAGTCAGAGCTCTGATGAATATTCACATTTCAAGTCTAATCATTCACGTGGTAGGGTTACATTCTCGAAAACGACTTCATTTTTTCAGCCTTTTATTGAATCGAATATGAAAAATTTACTTGAAATGAGCATTTCTAGTGCATGCTTTCAAAGCATACTCTTTTTATTTAAAAAAATAAATAAAATAAATAAATAAATAAATAAATAAATAAATACATTACATGTTACAAAAAATGTTTGACATTGACCATTATAAAAAGCAAAACTGCCTGAGAGCTCTGAATCTTCAGCTACGCGATACTAGCTAAACGGAACTAACTATGATTAACATAAAAATGAACACGAGTATGGAAATAATTACATGGCTTTCGTGTTCTTTGATCATTGATCTAATCAGATCTTTTTCCAACAGATAGCTATAAGAACCATATTATGTGGAAAAATGATGTGATAACATCAGAGAATTCCTCAGGCTTCACTGATTGTGGCCATATTTTTAGCTATGCAAAGAACCTAGCAATCATTTGCTCCACATGACTCTCAGTAAAGTGGCTTTTTCTTTATTTATTTATTTTTTTTTTTTTTTACTTTTGCAGTTACTCTTAAATCAGTTGTTGGTTTATTAGGTGTACCATACCAGGTACACCATATTAGGTACACCATACCATACTGAGTAGATGCACTTTCCCTCGAACACTCTACCACAGGACCACCCCTAACCAGATATTATTTGGGGTGTGGACTGTAGTAACAGTATGGAAAATGGAGGTGTACTTAATAAACTGGCAACACAGTGTCCACAACAATAGATAATATTGTAAATGATGTTTTATATATATATATATAATGGGTTTAATAAATTGTAGATCAATATATCAATGTACCATAGGATATGATGGACTCGTGAGTGCACAAACTGTACATTTTGCAAAGTTAATACACAATGTGTTACATTTAAATCTGCGTGATCTAGACTGGGAAAGCTAGAACGCTGGGAAAATGGGGGCAGGGCAGGATATGCATGCATGTACGTCTGCGTTCACCTTATGATCAAAGCTGAGGTTAGACTTACGATGGTTTCAATATGGTTTGGCCGTTTCAATATACGATGGTTTGGCCGTTTCAATAAGATTAGCAGATTAAAAGGACAACTGGGGGGTCATGATCCAAATGAGCTGATCAGCAGCATCGATCCTGTCTTAATCAATGGTGCTTAACTGAATGCGCCCAATTGGCGAAGCTTAGCTGGACTGTTTGTTCACGTTGTCCTCATCTGGTCTGAGAGGGTACATCATGTTCCCTCCTCAAGAGAGCAGTCCTCTAGCATGCTGGTGCGACAGACTGTGGAGGGTCAATCACCAATCACTGCAAGAGCCAAAATGCTCAAACATACTCTCAGTGTTTTGTCCAAATAATTCTCTCTATGTCATTGTATAACTATACCGCAATCAGGGTGTCACTCACTAAGCTTTGGGACTCGGACAAAATAAAAGCAACTTGCCATGCCGTGCACGAAGTGGACTAGAGGAGCTCAGACGAGTAATTGTTTCATATCAACAGCAAGCCCAAACTGACCCAATAAACCAGGGGTTCTCAAACACTTGGCAGTCAGGGATCAGTGGAGGTGTAAAATAAAAATTTTATAAGAGTTTTATTTTATGAACTATTCATTATTTATATGTGTACAATGCTATTCTGTCTTTTTTGTTGTTGTTGTTCCTGAATGGTCCACTGACATGTTGACATTATTTACAGGCCTACTCGTCCCATCCCGACCCCCACACACACACCCCAGTTATTAAGGTTTGTATTAAACCCATTTTTAAAGGGACAAGTCAACCAGGCTAATAACTATACGATGATAAGTACAACTCAATGATAAGTACAACTTTGACAATGGTTGTGATTCCTACCGTTGGAGTTTCCATGCCTGAGGGTCCCCAGACTCCATTTTGAAGACCACTGCAATAAACATGTACCCGATAAGATTCCCCAGGTAGGTTTATCAGTTTTGTGACTGCTGCATGATGATATTTTATGACTGTGATCTCTGATAATGCTATGATGTAAAAGCTAGTTCTGACTTGCCAGACAGTATTTGAGAATCGTGATTCACCTGTTCTTGAGTACAGGCGCTGTGAACAGGGTGTAAGATTGTTATTATATTTTTCGAACTGACAGACTGATAGGGCATGAATCATTGGCCGTCTGCTCACGAATGAGCCGATTATATCAGTGTGTTCATGCAAAGTGCCCCGTGAGCACATAGCACTTTCACACCATCCGTCACGTGACGTCCCCGTGGCAACATGATAAGTGCATAACGTTACATAAACAATGTTGGAGCCAGGCACTGGTGTGGGAGGCCAGCGGCTATAAAAAGCTTCACCTTTTAGCGCTTGCATTTCTGGAGACTGGTTATTAGGCGTGGGAATATGTGGGAATTGTGAAATCGTGTAATGCCCACCTTCCTGTCTTTATGGTTATTGCTTTGATCATAAAAAATAGCTCTTGTTACAGTCACTGATAGTTATTATGATAGTCTAGTTGCATCTCACTGGCAATATATACCTGTGCCTGAGAAAGTGATGTGTCTGAGTGTGTGGTGTTGATGCTTGAGAGATGTGAGAACTGAAAAAGCTCTAGTTGCCTCCTGACAGAACTGTGATGCTGGTTTTTGTTCTAAATGTGAAACATAAGCCACTTGGCTCACTGTATCCAAAACAGAAGCATACTATGTGCTGGAGAACTGGATTTCTCTACTGCCCCCTGCTGGTTGTGGGAGTTTACTATACAATGATGTATACACGTCTTCAAACCACTTTTCTGGCTCCTATTCTTGGGTGTACCAATAAAACACACAGACGAGGAAAATAAGGTTTGTTTTAAATATAAAGTCATTTTAATTGATATGCACAGCGGGAGCTTCAGATGGAAAGTAGCAGGACCTGTTACTTTAGGATATTCCTGCCCCTGTTGCAGCTTGCTTTATCATGGTGAGTACGATGGGAGAATACACTCATCCGACAGGTGCCTGTGTCACTCCAACATCACACAGACATGCTTATGTTCTTGTTTTCTTATTTTGACCATGCCTACACACCTCCTACCCTCATTCCATTATGAAATCAACCTCAGAGCTGGCATCCCACATTCAGATGTGCAAAAAGGAAAAGCAAATTCTATCCATGCATACTGTATTAAAGTACACTCTCAGTGTTCTTCCTGCTTGTGTAAGGTGCTGCTTTCTATCTCTATTGAACCCTTAGGGTGTATGCGAATAGCATGAGGGTAGGAAAAGCGATTATCTTCTTCTTGCAGAGCCTCATCATGCAGCACTCATTTTGTCTGAGCCTCTGGAGCTTCTCTCACTCGTCACACCCCTAATCCAAACAGCACCTCCTGTTATCTGGGGCCCATGTGTTGCCTGGCACCAGAGGACCCTGGAGGACACCACACCCTCTCCGTCCAGCTCCCCAGTGTACAGGCATCCTCACTGGCCTTACCTCTTCATCACTGAGGTCTATGGTCTCCCAATATACCCCAGTATACCAATCTTATTATACAATCTACAGACGCATTTAAGCATGCAATCAGACTGATTGGTGATATCTGATCAGAAAATCTCAAGACCCTTACCACTAGAACCTGATTTAAAAAGAAAGGAAAGCATTGCTCTCTATCCCAGAACCGTTCTGAAGTTTCATCCTGTTCTGAAAGGGTTAATGAAGCCTGCAAACAGAAATAGGGTCAGGCGAGTTGATAAGGAAATTACCTCATCCAAGCTGTGCAGAAGTGCATCCTGGGTTTCTCCTGCATGACCGATATGCCAAAAACACTGACTGCATGTCACTCCCTCCCTAAATGGGTTGTATTTTTAATTCATTCTCACCATCAGTCAGACCTCATAGAACAGATGTTATTCCAGATGAAAAAAAAAAAAAAATGCCTGGATTTGTTTTTTTTTTCCATTAACATTCTGAGATGATTAAACAGCACATGATCCTCATCTTTGCAGCTTGCACACAAACCATGCATCAGCATTATGAGAGTTCAAATAGCAGCATGTTAATGGTTTTGTCCCAGCTGCAGGCACCTATAAAATGCTCTTGCATAATGGATATGAGCCCATAATCGAGCTATCATTAGTCCAGTGCTCCTTAAGAGACACACAGAGAGAGAGAGAGAGAGAGACAGAGAGAAACAGACACTAATGCGGCCAGAAAGGGAGAGCCCATGAACCTTTACCCTTTCACATTTGACTAGACAGATGTCCCATAACATTAAGGCACAATTTTATTACATTCTAGCCACTGTCATTGTATGGACTCACTGTATAAAATCATTTCATCTGGCTCACTTTCATTTTTATTTTATACAATGGAAAGGTCAGACCAAAATGAAATTAAAAAAAAAATGAATACTTGATAGGGTTAATGAGGAAGATAGCAATTGCTCCCCTCATGCATTATTTATTTTGTACAGTATATGCACCCAGTGCATTAGGACTTCAGTGATTCATTTATTGTGAGTAAATGCATTGGATAAAAATCACACCTTAATTTAGTAATCTATGATTAGTTCTACCAACTACCAACACTGCAATGAAAATGGTTTATAATATAACAATGGTATTTATTTCCATAGGGCTTCTCTCTCTCTCTCTCTAACATTATACACAACAACTACTACAATATGTAATACATACTGTTTCGTGGTACTATACGTGTTGTTTATATTGTACAATAGGTGTACAATATGTAGTAGCACAATATATGAAAGCTAGGCTTGAGGTGTCAGTTACGCTTGAACTGTTGCAGCACTTCCTGGTTGGAGATTTGAGAAATCTCAGCATCTACTCTACTGGTGAAAGATCATCCACTGTGATCGCTTAAGGAGACATGGTGTCTGTGCCAGGAGCCAGTGATTATGACTCATCCTGCTGTCTAGTCAGCTAACAGTGACTGGCACTGAAAAAATGATGTCTTATTGAACGTTAATAATGTATTTTTTAACGTTTGGTTTGATGAACAAAACATTATTATAGTTCATAATAATAGTTCATTAGTATTCTCCGAGATTTTAACAGTAGCCAGATTTTCACAGCACTGTATTTAACAGTAGCCAAGCCAGTGAAGGACTTTAACACCCAAGACGATGCTTATTACTAAAATGACAAAGTTTAATTAGCAAGCTAGCATAGGATACAGGTTCTATGGCTGAAAGTTTCCAGGTATTATGCCCTTATAATTGACATTTTAGACATTGTTGATACGGGGGCACGGTAATAGTGGTTAACACGTTTGCCTCGCATTTCCGAGGTTGGGGGTTCGATTTCCACCTCTACCCTGTGTGCAGGGAGTTTGCATGTTCTCCCCATGCTTCGGGGGTTTCCTCCGGGTACGCCAGTTTCCTCCCCCAGTCCAAAGACATGCGTTGTAGGCTGATTGACATCTCTAAATTGTCTGTAGTGTGTGAATGTGTATGTGATTGTGCCCTGTGATTAGTTGGCACCCTTACCAGGGTGTCCCCCGCCTTGTACCCCGAGTCCCCACGGATAGGCTCCAGGCGCCACGCAACTCTGTGTAGGATAAGTGGTACAGAAAATTGATGGATAGATGGACATTGTAGATCCAAATCCACTGAATCTATTTCACTGAGCTCATAAACAAAATACTCCCCAATTATGCTTATGGACGTTATGGGAAAGTCCCTGTTTTAAATGTAGAAACGTGACCCAAATACTAATCTGTGTAATCAGATGAGGAGTAAACATCACTAAAAAAAAACCCCATCTGAATATACTGTGCATAATACATATTTTTGTATTCTAAATATACACAATAATATTCCAACTATATTTCATCATTACATGGACTAAATGTACTCGGTGTAAGCTGCTGCTACTGCATGCATACTGATAATGACCTGTGTGTCTGTAAACTGTATGTGTGTGTGTGTGTGTGTGTGTGTGTGTGTGTGTGGCTCTTAACAGAAAGGGAATATTCCCAGTCGTATGTAACATGTATGTCAGCATGTTATTTGGTCTCTCCTCATTAAGGCTGTGCTGGAGACATAAGCAGCACTAAGATTAATGTGACTACTCTGATTACCGCCTTTAAGCGCCACCCTCCCCAATTATCTGTGTACCTTGGATTTCTGAAGCAAATTGTTTCAAATTGTCTCCATTCCATTAAGCATGCCAGCCCTGGAAAAAAAATTGGACGCTTGCTTCCTGGAGGGTGAAGCGTCCCTAGAATAGCACTAAGATGCTCATCAGCTGTAGCCCTCCCACTGTGAGATTATTAAAGTGAGGCTGGAGCGATTTATCTCCCACAATCGAGGCCTGCAGGAAAGAAAGCAGACCAGAACATGCATCAAATCTGTACAGTTCAAGAGAATGACCAATTGTAGTATGCCAGGAGTCAACAGAAAACTTATCACTCAAATATCTTTACCCAATGTATATTCTGCATTATGCATAGGGGATAATGCATGCCCTGAAAAACATTTCAGCGTTAGCCATTAGTGTCTTTATAACATGTTTTTTTTGTTGTTTTTTTTTGTACTCTATAATGCATCCTTGATTACTTGGTAAAATAACCCAAATATTAACGTGTTTGTCTTTGGTTTCACAGAGCCAGGAGATTATACTAATTCAGGAATGGACGTATTATGTAGGTTTAACAACCATTTATTCATTTAGCAGACGCTTTTTTCCAAAGCAGCTTACAAATGAGCAAAGTGATATATATCAAGCAGAGAACAATAAAAGTAGTGCTACCATACAAGATTTTTTTTTTTTTTTTATAGGTTTAAAGGTTTTTATAGGTTATAAACATACTCCTTATAAATCTTCGCAAAAGAAACGTTTCAATGTTTAAAATGAATGCAGTTCACATTGGTGACTCAGTCATTCTGCATCCCACTGCCTGCTACACTACACACGGTGCTATCAGCCAAGGTGTTATCTGGTTACCTGTAGAATCTTTTCAGGAACATGCAGGTATGTGTAAATTCTGATCATTCTGAGCAAAATAAAGTTCAGTGTGAATAGCTAGTTCAGCCTTGGCCAATGACTTACTTACAGTAACTAGCTAACTTTCCATACATTATTATGTTACATTAGCTAGCACTTTTTAGCCTAGACAGTTATGTTTAAAATAAAATAAAAATAAAATAAAATTGAATGTTTCTGCAGTCAAAAACAAGGGACTGAGCAGCACACTAAAGGTTGTACTTGCCCAGTAGGCTATCTAATGAACATTTGTCCACCACTATACTAGTAAATTATGTATAAACCTGTAGTATTTAACAAAGTCACAGTGCAACCTTTAGTCGAAAGCAGCTAGAGGGCATTTGTAATGATAGGGATGGATGTAGCATATTTGGTAAATTGTCCCAAATGCACATGTTAGCCTAGATTTATTTCTTCTATAAATATACTCTTATAATCTAAACCCTCTGGCACTCAAGGAAAAGTGCCAATACTTCCTTTCATTAATAGATACAATTTAGCTTACAGGGTTTCTTTTTATTGCCTGATCTGCGGTTTGGTAGTCTGACTAAGCAGACAGACTGACTCAACTCTGTGTGTGAATGAAGTCCTCTGACTTCGTTCTTTACTTTTGTACAAGTTGCATTTCAGGTTCAGAATGCATAATGACATGCAGTTATCATGCAACTGTCATGACAAGCAAATTCATAAGATTCCCAGATACAGGTAAGGTAGAGCCGTACGTGGCCCTTTAGTCTGACCCTAAACAATGCCGACAGTGTACTCACATGACTCTCTGGCAAAGCTCCCCCACCCCACTTGATGGTACCCCATGTGCTCAAAGTGCCTTTTAGCCTGTAACAGTACTCCAAAGTGCAGAAAGTTTTCATGTTTTGGTCAGCTTTGCTGTCTGCGATGAAGTTCTCTAATTTCCCTGATCAATAGGTAAGCAGTCAGTTCCCCGAAGTGAGGCCACAACTTCCCAACTAGCATCCAAACTGAAGCAGCTACAGACAGATGCACTTCTATTTCTAGAGAGATGATATTGTCCTGTCTGAGTTTCCATTTGTGTCTAGCTCATTAAGACCCATGGAAAATTAATTTCTTCCAATACTTCATTCTGAGCACGATCAAACTTCAAATATGGAAACGATTATGAAATCTCGCTAATGGAACTTGTGGACACAGCATTAAAGACTTGAATTGTGTTGTGTGATTGTGTGTGTCCATTTGGTCAATCCCTATTAGCATAGTGTCTCCACTGCACTAATCACACTTTAAAAAAGGCTCATTACACTAAGTCTACAGTTATAGCACATGAAAGTGAAAAGAGGTGAGCCAGGCTGAATGTCTGGACCCTAGGTTCCAGAGTATGGCAAAACAAACACCACAGAGCATTAAGCACGTCATTTCTGCCAAACACCGTTAGGTAAGGCAGGCTCCACACACACCCCCAGTCTCTTTCTTTATGACAGCAGCCTTTTAGGCCAATGACTTCACCATGTCGAACAGAATTACTGAGGTAGACATGGTGTGTCTGCAGTCCCAGCAGGGGGCTGAGCTGTGGAGTGCAGTAGTCCTCAATGCCCCCCAGTGCAACACTTCAGGAATCTGGGAAAATACAGGCAGAAACGCAGAGAAAGAGAATGAATCTTTCAAGTGCCGTGACTACGCATTCATCTCTGTGATCAAATATGATGTATGGAGGTAAAGCTGCCTAAACTTGCAAGGCAGTATTTCATACTGGAGAAAACTGTTAAGATTTCAAGTTTCTGTCTCCCCCCACTGGTGTTTGGGTGCTGAGGGGAGTGTCTCATTTTGGGTGATGTTATTCTGGAGTGTTGCTGATGCCGTGTGACTGCCGTCTCAGTACAGTGGGCTGCAGACTGCACATGGCCTGCTTTTATTACACTGCAAGCTGGAGTTGGTATGCAACTAAAAACAACCATGCACACGTACACAGACACACACCACTGTCCCTGCTCTGCCTTTCTTTTTCACAAAAGTCCAATGTTAAATTAACAAATATCTAATTCATCCAATAGTAACATCATTATTATTATTATTATTATTATTAGTGGCACAAACTCCCATGTCCTGAGTTTTGCATGTTCTCTGCATGGATTGTCTATACTACATTGCCTATTAGTGTGTGTGTGTGTGTGTGTGTGTGTGTGTGTGTTTGTGTTTGCATGGTACCATTAGCTTGGGATAAGCTCCAGGTCCACTGCAACCCTGACCAGGATAAAACAGTTAATGAAGTTGTTCATTGAAGAGGTTCATTCATTTGTTTATTTGTTCATTCATGTTCAGCTTTTCTCTTTTTTTTTTTTTTTTTTTACTTGCACAACACTCTCCATTTCATGTAAAAAAAAAATAAATAAATAAATAAATAAATAAATAAATAAATAAAAACCATGTGAACAGCAGTCCATAATGTGATTGGACAATCATTTAACACATGATGTGCTGGCTAGTTGTGTATTTTCTCTCCTTCATTTTAATACATATTTATGTGCGACCCAGTGTGGGTTAAAATACTGCATTGTTAATTAACACATTTGACAGATGCCCTTATCCAGAGCGACTTACATTTATTTCATTTATACATCTGAGTAGTTGAGGGTTAAGGGACTTGCTCAAGGTACCAACAGTGGTAGCTTGGTGGCGCTGGGGTTTGAACTCATGACCTTCCAATGAGTAGCCCAACATCCTAACCACGGAGCTACCGCTAGCACATTGCTTCTTATATAACCATACACAATGTATAGACTTCTCCAAGCTTTGTTTACAAAACTTTAGCTTTAAGCTTTACATACTGATATATTCACTAAAGTACATGCCAGTCTTTTTGTATCTTCTTCTTGTTTTCTGCCAAACTGTTATATCATATTGTTGTTTTTAATGGACTGACCCCCAGACTGACTAGACGTTGCATGGAAAGAGAGAGAGAGAGAGAGAGAGGGGGGGAGAGGGAGTGTGGAGTAGAGATGAACAGGTTGTCTCTCTTTCCTTTGAACGCTGGCCCTGCAATCTGGGAAACAGTATCTATCATGACCCTGCCCAGGCTTTGAAGAGACGCCCCTGTTAGTTCTGGCCAGGGGCGCTGCATTAATAATTGAATAGCAGGGATTCGACAATGCCACACTTCCGCTTCTCAGAAACATCCTGGGTCTTCTCAATTACAGTTTATGAGTGGTGAAAATGGAGAGCATAGCTGCCTCAAGTTGAAGTAACAAAGACATCGAGTTAGCCTGGGGTTCAGTTCATACAGATATTAGAAGGGTTGTGTTATGGGCCATGGCTCATGCCTGCAGCAGGCCACTGAGTACGGTATTGTCTGGTGCTGCTGCCATCGATCAGGAGTCTGAGTTTCAGAATTCCACACTCTCCTTGTCATTACCTGACTCATCCATTTTGTTTGGCTTTTGACCATGAGCCAAACCAGAGACCGTCCCCCTCCAACACACACTCAGACAGACACACACATGGAGTAATAGCCTATTATGTGTCTACTGACCTTGAAAAAGCATAACACTGGTAGAGTCTCAAGGCTGTGAGTAATGAAAATGTTTTACATGGCCTCCAATAGGTCATTTTATCAGGGGAAATGCTTTCTTTTTTTATTATTATTTACTCATATTTTCTGTTTTTATATTCAACCTCAAATGTCAAAGCTGCTGTGATAAGCAGTGCGAATCCAGTCTGTAAACTGATTGAATTGTCATAATCTTTTTTTTTATCATTTTGTGACACGAGAGACTTCAGACACTGCGAGAAAGTGGCTGCAAGACAGTGTTTGAATTAAATGTGATAGCTGTAAGCTCAACATGGCTGGGTCTAGCCCTGAGGCTTGTCTTGTGCTTGGTTTGGCTCTGATTTGATGTTGAACTACATGCAAAGTGATGAATGTATGCAATGACTGACAGCCTCGTTCCAAGTCTCTATATTCTCATGCCACTGCTATTATAAAGAAAACAAAGGAGCCATTAATAAACTTAGATGTTAAAGGTTGGAGTGAGTAATAGAATAATACATTTGATTAGACATAATTAAAGTCAATCATGCTATATGGTTTTACAGTTGGATTGGATTAAGTTACAATGTCGATCAAAAGAGGAGACAGAGAGAAACCTAAAAATGACCCATCCAATCCTTCTTCTTCCATCTCTAAAGCGGGCGGCCAGGCTGCGATGCGAAGCCAAAGTCATGCTCCTATCAGTCCACATTTGCATTCGGAGTCTATAGTGCATGACAGGAGCTTGCCTGCAGTTTCAATTTCACAAATCTCTGCAGTGAAAAAGAGTCATCTGTGCTGCTCAGCGTCATGCTGCTGCCTCTCTGTCAAAGCCTTGTTAACAGGGAACCCTGCCAGTCTCTTTCAGCTTTCTGTCTCTCAGCCATTAAGTGTGCACGGACATGGACACACACACACACACATATATATATATATATACACACACACATACAGTACACATATATACACATACACATGCACAAAAGAGAGAGAGAGAGAGAGAGAGAGAGAGAATGAATGAACACATACATAAAGCAAAAAATGTTGCATTCTGATAGTGCATGATCAGGACTAGTATGTACAGATACTCAGAGTAAAAGTTTGGTCTTTACTGCCAAAACATTTTAGAAATCAAATTTACCCCTAAAATTAGACCTAAGTATGGGAGCAAAGCACCAAACTTCTACTTTCTTAATGGGCAGGGAGGGGCACAAACTTTCAAGCACCCCTGTTTACATTTGGAAATCAAATGCATTCTAATCCTAAAACTTTTATTGAATTAAAAATCAAATGTTATTTCTAAATACATTTCACAGCTGCAGTGTATAATACAATAAAAAAGTATTTTACTGTAGAGCACAGTACAGTATTTTAAAAATATATCCCAGCCTTGAAGGAAGTTGGGGTCAGAGCAGACCCCGAGGACAGCAGTGGGAACTGAACTCTCAACTTTCCAATCAGTGAAAAGCCACCACTGCCCACAAAAACAGAGATATTACAGCATCCCATAGAAGAGGTCATGGGGCTCAACCTTTGTCCAGCCATTGTCTGATAATCAATAAACATGTCTCCTGCTGTCCCACTTCTTAAATTACAGTGTTGCTCTGCTCATATGATCCAGTCCTGTCATTGTGTTTATCTTACACAGTCAGGTCCTGCCTCTTCATTGTAAACTGAGCCACAGTGTAGCTGGCCTTAATAAGGAACTGAGCCTTTAGGCGCCCACATATGTCCCTGAAACAGCTCCACAGCTTCCTCTCTTCCAGCTGCTAATAAAGCCATTTCCAGCTCTGGTGATAGACACAGTCTGACCTTTCTCCTGAGTGGGGGGTCCAGCAGCTGGATTGAGAAAAGCGAGATACTTTCAGCAAAGAACAAATCCTCACACACATAGCCTCTCATTCCGTCCCCAGGAGTCTGTCACTGCCCATGAAACAATCCACTTCATCAGGCAAATAAGTATGCTGGAAAACACAGGCTGCCTCTGCTACTGAGACTGCTGCTGCTGCTGCTATCATTAATTAGTCCAGGCCAGAGTCAGATGCTCAGAGTGTAGACTGTGTTCCACTGTAAGACCCTTCAAGCTAAATCAGGTCATGGTAAGGAGCTGGTCAATGTCCAGTGACAGTCATGATGAGGCAATGGCACCCCAACCTAATCAAGATGTGCAGGAGCTGGTAACTGGGAACTCCAACAGATGCATGGATGAGTAGAGGGAGGCTCCAGGTGATGGGTGATGGTAGAAAGGGCAATGGAAGGGTCCTCTGGACATTGTCTGGCTGTCAGCAGTGGCTTCAGTCTAACTTTTGACCCCAAAAGTTCATTAGTCTGTGCTAAGAAAAACATGTAGGGGGTGGGGACTCACGGTGGTCCACTGTCAAGTTCTCTGTAATGGATAGCAGAGCAAAGCTGTCTGGAGTGGGTCTGTAATCAGACTTCTATAGATGACAGGAGATTCAGGCCCTATTGGTCTGGTGTCAAAGCTCAGTACACCCTCAGGCTTAAAATCACTGAAACATTAGTCCATATTTAGCCACCATGGATAACTCAAGTATTGTGAGACACTGTAGTTAGCTGCCGGGATTTCTTTCTTTTTTTTTTTTCAATCCATGCCACAGTGAGGTCATAAGGCCCTTCTGTCTTTCATATAATTTAATTAAGGGGCTTAGTGGACATAGTGTCAAACCAGTTTGAGTGTTTTTCAGGCCTTTACCACCCAGGTCCAGAGGTTAAATAAGAGGCACAGAGGACATCTGGGCCAGATAGTCATCTTCTGTCAACTCAACCATGAAAATTCAATCTGGATTTAAAAAGATGTATTGATTGAAAGTAATGAAATTGGAATGGGAATGATGCGGGTGCAGACTGTGCAAAGTCTCAGCAGGTAGGACATGTGGGCAGTCTGCTGGGACCCTGCATTATAGCACCTCTTGCGTTTCTGGATGAGCTTTTGAGCAGACGAGCTTGACGGACCTTCTTGGTGCCAGTGGACAAAAAGAGATCCTTTAACCGATTGGCTGCGATGTCACATGGTAGTGTACACCATGCTGGCTACAGTAGCCTAGTTGAATTTGCTTAAAAAATTGCTGACCTTCAATTTGCATGCCATGATATATAGATATGTTGACTATAATGCTGCACAGACTTTGGTGTACCGTCAGTAAAAGGTTTTGGTAGTTGGAAGAGGTTAATAAATGTTCTTAAATGCTAATTTTTTCTCATTATCTAAATTTCAAGTGGCTAGGTTTTATTGCCACTATGAATATAAAACTTGGGCTGTAAAACTACCATTTGCAAAAACAAAACAATGAGCAGAATATTTCTTGAGTTTGAACAACAATGTTACTGAGCAATGGAAAGTTTTTAAATGTCTCTCTCTCTCTCTCTCTCTCTCTCTCTCTCTCTCTCTCTCTCTCTCTCTCTCTCTGTCATAAAAATGCCCCCTGCCACCTTATTCCCCAGAGCAGGGGAGAGTTGCAACATACCTTCCCAGAGTCCTGAGAACATTGGACATATGCCTTTCATTATAATATATTGGAATAATATTCCACACTAACATCCCACATTCTAGAGGGCTTTAATTACATTACCTCCCCTTTAATGAGACATTAGTTTTAGCAGATGGAGTTCTTGCTACTGTATGGATTGTGTTAAACTGGAGGTGGCATTTGTTTTCTGTAGCGCACATAATGCAGGCAGAACATGAAACCAAGTACAATCCCTAGTCATGTAGTAAATACTCTATGGCTTAAACTGATCCACTTAAAAACAATGGATGTGATACGATTGGCTCGTATTTATTAGTTCTTGGCATATATAAATTTTCTATTATGTCATTTAACACATGGATGCTTTCGGTACTGTCACCCATACGCAACACAGCTGATACATGGATGTTCAGATCAACATGATATGGTTTATTGGTTAGTCTCGGGCAGAATTGCACCTTGATAACTTCCATGTTGCTAATTAGGAGGCGCCATAGAGCTTTTCCCCAGGGCCACTATATACTAATGGCACATAAATGACCAAACTATAAGACAATATCTTCATTTCTACACTCCTCTGAATTTATAACCTCATAAAATCTGCAGTCTGTCCAGCTTCCACAAACCTCGCCCAATTGGGATTGTTCCTGAGCAGCAGCACTCATGGGGCCTCCCAGAAAGGCTGTTTGTGCATGGGGGTTGGGCGATAGACGGGGGTAATGTGATATCGGACATGCAGGGATTTATGAAGGAGTAGGAAAAGAGCAAAAGAGGACGAAGTGAAGAGGTGATGTGTTAGATTAGTCTGGCAGATGTGTGTACATTTTCAAATAGGTTAACATTTACATTCTTGCATTCCAATTCCAATTTTCCTAAACCACTTCTATCAAAATGAAAACGCAGTTAGGCATGCAGGCCTAAGATACATACTAATATAATCAAATAGAAGGTTTGGAAAGCTATTACACCCAGCAGCTGTGTTTGCATTGATAAGGATCTCTCCACACACACAAGATATGGAATTTTATAGTTTGTGCTCAAGTATATTTATAAAATAAATCCAAGATCAATGTTAAAGGTTGTCAACAATATTCGCACATTCCCTGTTAAAAATGCATAGACATGCTAGTTTGTTTGTTTACATTACAGGGATTATTACTTTTTTTTTGGTTGTGTTTCTGTTCTTAGCTAAATGTCTGTGTATGGTTTTTTGTTGTTGTTGTTGTTGTTGTTGTTGTGGGGGGTTTTTTTATTCCCTGAATCAGTTCATAGCCCTTTTTGGCCTATATTCATAAATGACATTAAACAAGCCAATAACCAGAGCACAGGGGACTATAGTTCCTCAACCTATGGTTTCTGTGAAAGATGCAGTCTAATATCATGTGGTGGAAATATAAATTGTAGTATGGCATGATGATGATGATGATGATGATGATGATGATGATGATGATGATGTAATATAGTTTCACACAGTTTCACTTCACAGGGAAATGCTTCCTTTCAGTTTTGTAACATACCTGTATGTATGTTGTTTCAGTCCAGGCAACTGTTATGTATTTACATTTAATCAATAACGAATTATGTATTGATTTGTCTAGTTTAAAGGCTTTACTGTATTGTGTTTTGTTGCCATAAAAGAAGCAGAAGATATAATTCGGATATAATTTTGGTTACAGAACTGAAGGAATACTGAAAACTTAGTCATCCAGTTGCAGTGAGTTAGATTAGAACAGAAATATAAATACTAAAAGGTGTTTTAATCACATTTCTATTCCGTCAATGTTAACTTTATGAAATATAATGAACAATGGAAGCAGTTTATCCCTAATAACTAATATCAGTGTGGTACTGCGGTTTATATAATTTTTTGGCCAAATTTCTAATATCGCTCTCCAATTCAAGCACCAAGAAATTGTGTGCGTGTGTGTGTGTGTGTGTGTGTGTGTGTGTTGGGTAGATGTTACTATCTATGCAATGAGTGAACTGAATGAACCTTGTTTCTCAGCAATGTTTCTGTCCATGTCATAATTGTGAGTGAAAATATTAGTCCACTGAACAGTCCAAGCGGTTCTGTTATACTGCACTGCTCATATTATACATGATCTGGTCTATGATGTTAGACAGGTTGACAGAAATGCTGGAAATGAACATGTCATAACATGCCTCAACATGTTCAGTAGCACATCTGCTCCTGGACTAAATAAAGCAAGGCAAGATCTTGTTTTCAGAGGAGCATGAATAGAGCATTTCATGAATCCTGGCCATGGCGAGCGCAAAATGCACATTACATGGATTATGCTGACATCTGGTGGAGATCACAGCCACTGAAACCCTCACGCAGAGGGTCTTAGCAAGGTCATCAAACCATTTGTAGCTAATCATCGGAGTTAATGTAAGGTGTTGTTTTCCCATGTTTTTATCAGTCACACTGGATATCTGGCCCCTTGGTATACCCATTTTCATATTTTTTATATGGCCTGGTACACACAACTTAGCTGTGCCTCTTACCAATAGTCTGCTCTCTAGTTTAAGTTACTGGTACTGGTTTTATGGCATCCATCCAGAAGTTCAGACTGGTCACTGTGGCCTCATTTGATCTGGTTAAGATCTAGGTCAGTGGTTGTCAAAGTGGGGTCTGGCTGTGATGCACAGTGAGGAGGTCCGTGATTTTTTTGTTGTTGTTGTTGTTGTTTTTACTTTGTTACAGTGGGGGAAATCACAACACATTATTACTAAAGTTATTATATTTATTATTAAGTTTGTATAGCTGTTACCCGGTTTGACTGGTCACTTGAATTAACTGAGTGTACTCCAAACCAATAACTCAAGAACATGTCATCTTGAACTTTTTGGTTCATCATTGTGGTCTTTCAGTGGAAAGTTCAGGAATAGAAAGCTCTATGGTTCTAGTAAATAGAGAAAATGTACACATTTACACAATAAATTTGCACAGTAATACCAGTTGTACAATAATTTATGAGATAAATCTGTACTGAGGGGGACATGGAATTAATTTTACAGTAAAGGGGTCCCTGGCTATATATTGTTTGAGAACCCCTGATCTATAGGCCTTCAGCCTGTTTTATTATACACTGGTTGCTTAGTTTTTTTTCCCTTGAATTAAGAAATTCTCAAAATGCTGTACACATTAAATGGACAATTCAATTAAAAAAAACAAAAACAAATAAATAGTCCAGAATATAATCTATATGAATATAGTCTGTATAATTTTCAACAGTCGAGCCATATCATCAGCCAGTCATGGCATAACTATACAATACACACATTCACATTTTCTGCGCAACTTCTGCACTTTCTCACCGACTCACTTTCTAAAGTGAACTTCTCAGCAACAGTTTATGCCCAAGTCTCACAATGTTTTCAGTAGATAATTTCACCCGGATACTGTACCTAAGAACAGTTGCTTTAATGCTTTAACATCCTTTCAACACACTTTGAGTTCATACTATACACTTGTTGAAGAGTAATGATTTATAATCCTGCTATCAGGTGTCAATCAGAAGAGTATGGGTTTCCTTTTGAGTCTGGATCCTCTCAAGGTTTCTTCTTCATGTCATCCTGAGTTATTTCCTTACCGCTGTCGCCGCTGGCACTCATCCAGGCTGATAGTGATCTACGTAAATATACATCTACAAACCTGCTTTGTGATGATGTCAGCTGTTAAAAGCACTATATATTTAATTATCAACGCTAATGAATTCAGGGCGCATGGTGGCTTAATGTTTAGCACTTTCGCCTCGCACCTCCAGGGTTGGGGGTTCGATTCCTGCCTCTACCCTGTGTGCATGTTCTTCCCATGCTTCAGGGGTTTCCTCCAGGTTCTCCGGTTTCCTCCCCCAGTGCAAAGACATGTGTTGTAGGCTGATTAGCATCTCTAAATTGTCCGTAGTGTGTGAATGGGTGTGTGAGTGTGTGATTGTGCCCTGCAGTGGGTTAGCACCATGTCCAGGATATCCCCCGCCTCATACCCCATGTCCCCTGGGATAGACTCCAGGCTCCCTGCAACCCTGTAAAGGAGAAGCAGTACAGAAAATGGATGGATGGATGGATGGATGAATTCAGTTTACATTCTGCTTTATTTCCACACAACTCAGCAGCAGTTAACAGGACAAAGACAAGGGCATAGCATATTTTCTGTTTTTGTCCAGCAGAGATCGCTAAAACACATCATCTCGAAGGAAATAGTGTCTCTGAGCCTGGTGTGAGCTGAGGTGTAGTCTAATGACGCTGCTGTTTAAGAGTCACACCGAGAAAACCGCTCAGTTTTCATTTCCGATTAATTATTCTCCGATTATAATCACTATTTCTCTTGCAGGGTCTTCTCATAGTCAGTACTGTAATGCCACAGGATAATGTGGATAAACGCATTGAGGACATTGTGCTGTGATTCCTGACACAGCATCTTCAGCTGAAGGTGAGTAGTGATGCTCACTTCATCTTTCCTGTGAGATTTACTTTACACTGGACTTTTACAAGTCAAAGGACCAACTAGTGAAATGTCAGAAGAGTTGCTGAAACTTGTTCCATGCTTATTCATGTTTAAAGTCATGTGACAATCAGTTTGATCGCTAATTATATGTTTTAAATCAGGCTGTATGAGTTAAAATTTTCAGATCGTTTATAGATGAAGATAATAGATACACACCCAGACTGTTCATTAAAACTAGGATTTGTCTCTTTGTCTCTAATCTAACTCTTGTACCCTTGTGAATTGACTCTGGTGTTCTACATCTAAGGCAAAACATTATAGGTGAATATAGGAACCCTGTTGGGTGGGGGGGGGGACGACACAAAAATAATAGAAACCCTCATAGAATTTTGTAATGGTTTTAATGGTTATAATGGGAGTATTGGTTGTAATGGAAACTGTAATGGTCCCTGTGGGTCTGTACTGTTATTTTGTTGCCTTCTATAGTTGACATGATATGTCTAGTGGATACCATTAAGGACCAATAATTAGGTATTAGGTAACATTAGCATTAGGGAAAAAATTTGCTTGATGCATTGTTCAATATTATGTGGGTTGATCAGCATGTAAAATGTATTAGCAGTAATGGCCTCAGTTGTGCCTCCGTTGTGGAGATACACAGAAGCAATGCTACAGAAATGCCGGTCCTCATCAGGAAGTCAACCTGTTTCCTTAGGCAGAGCTCACTTCCTGTGTAAGACAAGTGTGTAAACCTTTTAATAATGGATTTATCTCTATTGAAAAAAAAAAAAAATCTGTAGTTGGTGGTTTATTATTTAAGCTACTGTGTGTGGGATTTTATTACTGAAAGGAAATGTTCAATAGTGATGTTCTTGAGGTGCTGTGATAATCCCATAATAATATTTCACAGTCAGTGCTTTGTCAGAAGTGTCTGGAATTGGCAGGAAATGTGTACGCAAACATCATATGCCAGCTGAGATACTCCAAACTTCGTCAAGTTCCAAGTTTAGGCATGAAAGAAGTCAGGCTACACAGTGACAGACAAGAGCTGAGGCCAGTCAGGGTAGAGAGAGAGAGAGAGACAGACAGACAGAGACAGAGAGAGAGAGAGACAGACAAACAGACAGACAGAGAAAATGAGAACGAATGAATATCAAGAGAATCCAATGTAATCAAATAAGAGGAAAATGTAGTCAGGCATGATGGAACGTTGGCTTTTTTTCTTGTCCTCACTGTGGAATTTGTATTGTTACAGTGGTTTTAACTAAAGAAATAACAGTAGCTGAGCAGTACATTCTGTGTGTTTCTGTGTATTTTTATATTTCAAACTCACTTATAGTGCCATCAGTATGTGTATTTCATCCACCAATCTGTCTTTTAGTAACAAGATCTGATAGTTTTGTTTGCTACGCTGTAATTTATCTAGCTAGTTAACTTAATACTATACCTCAGGGAAAGCCCCGTTTTTCCATCCCAAAAGTACGGTCATATAAAAAAAATAAGTACACCCCAAGGAAATTGTTGGCTTTTTTTTTTTTTTTTTTTTTTTTTTTCATATTTGGGCAAGCAAAACGTTTATCATCATTGAAACAGTGCCTATTAGTGAAGTGGATATATACTTCAACAAAACCACAAGGAAAATTAGCTTTTTCAATCATTTATTTAACAGAAATAGCAATAAATGTTTCTTTCTGTAGACGTTTTGCATAACTGTCCACCAGTCTCTGACATCGGCTTGATGGAATTTTTGACCACTCTTCCATGCAATATTCTTCCAGTTGCAAGATGTTTGAGGGGTTTCTAGCATGTACTACCTGTTTCAAATCCCCCCCACAACATTTCAATGGGATTCAAATCCAGGCTTTGACTAGGCCATTCCATAACCCTCCATTTCTTCTTTTTG
>JANDJT010000148.1:18692666-18710836 GCA_024331685.1 Stegophilus panzeri
GGCGCAGACCAAAGACAGCTTTTCAGGAGAAGCACCTCATACCAACTGTGAAGCACTGTGGTGGAAATGTTATGGTTTGGCGTTGCTTTGCTGCCTCAGGGACTGGACAACTTGCATTCATTGATTCAATTATGAATTCTGCATCATATCAAAGTGTGCGTGAAGATAAGTTGAACCAAAAGTGGACCTTTCAAATATATGACCCTAAGCACACTAGCAAAAACTAGATTTGAATCCCATTGAAATGTTGTTGTGGGATTTGAAACGGGCTGTACATGTAAGAAAACCCTCAAACATCTTGTAACTGGAAGAATATTGTATGAAGCGTGGTCAAAAATTCCAGCAAGCCGATGTCCGAGACTGGTGGACAATTATGCAAAACGTCTCCAGGAAGTTATTTCTGCTAAAGGGGGTAATACTAGCTTCTGAGACCAAGGGTGTACTTACTTTTTCCACAGAAGAATATCTGTCGAATAAATGATTGAAAAGGCAAATTTTACTTGTTCATGTATATCAACTTTATTAATAGGCACTGTTTCAGAGATGATCAAATGTTTGCTTGTACAAATATGTCAAAAAAGCCAACAATTTGCATGGGGTGTATTTTATTTATTTTCTTCACATGACTCTGTGTGGCGCTGTATCCAAACAACACTTCCTACTATTCGCAAACTCCACATTTCCAGAGTTCTGGATAGTGTTTTTCACAGAAGCTGCCAATACAAAGCCATTACAAGCAAAGAACATTCAGCTACTGGTCTACTCGCACCAATTCAGGTTGCTGCAGGCATATTACTCTACATGTCTCTCATAGGCAAAGCTATTTACAACCCATGCAAGCACTTTGATTACATCAGCCAAGATCAGTGCCTTCTCTCTGTGACTTTGTGGAGCGAGCCAATAGCCCGTTCTTAATGGAGGTGTTTATGTGTCTCTGTTCTCCTTTGAGCTATGATTGCATCCTCATTAACCCTGCAGTTTATTCATCTTCTGAATGGAATTCTGTCCTAACAGTCACTATAAGGCATTTACAGGGCTGTAAAATTGATGTTGCAGCATGGCGAAGAACAGATTTCCACGTGTCGCACGTCAAAGAATAAAGCGAACTTGGCAAGAAGTAGCAGAATAGAATAGTGTGGCGATGTCAGCCGAATCCACGGCCTGTGAAGAGCAGGCACTCAGCCAGGCCCTTTTATGAGCCACAGGGACATATTTATGCTCTACTTCCACTAATGGAAGCAGATTGAGGAGGAGGACACCAGATTAGGGCTGTGTTCCCTTTTTCCTTCAAGACTCTCGTAAAAGTTTTGATTAGTATTCATTTTTAACATGAGAAACCGTAGGTGGAATAAACCATAAAGATTTATTGATTGGGTTAATATTTCATGTGCTGTGAGAAAGTGAGGAACCAGAGCCAAGGAAAAAGCTGAATAATGTACTTCAAGGGAAAAAATCCATCCTGAACGACTTGCATGCTGATTTTTTATCATTAACATGCTAGATTTATTTTAATAATGAAATTCTGAGTTGAACTTTGAAAAATTCTCTTTTATCACCATGGCGGTTTGTTACGTTACCTACAATCTTTACCTAAAGAAACTGATGTCGCAGCGCTTTAGTCCTTCAGTCTGTCCAGTTCTCTCACCTCATCTGTACACTCTGCTTGTTCCAAAGCGTTAACTTTCATGTTAATATCATCAACACCATCATGCTTGTCATCTTGTATCTGAGCCCCGTTTCTGTCATAATTCAGCACAACTGCATCATATAGCTCAATTGCATTCTGGAACTTTCTGTACTACAGTGGTGGCTCAGTGGTTAACCCTCATAGTTACCGATCAGAAAGTAGGCTACGCTAGAGTTCTTATTAACATGAACGTAGCTGGAAAATGGTGAGGAGTGAGAAAAGTAGCTCTTGTTCTTTTGTTTTTTAGAGCTAGAGTAACAGTGAAACCTGACAGTTATCCCTGATGTTTGAGATAATTGAAGTTGTTTGTCCTATTCACCATTGCAGATTTGCAAGCACTGTGACACAGAACTGCTAACTTCTAGTGTTGTGGTACTTGAGACTGGTCTTGAGACCACAAATCAATGGTCTCGGTCTTGTCATAAACCCGGGTGAAATTTTACTCGGTCTCGTCTAGGTCTCGGCCTCTGAAGACTCAAAATATATTTTAAACACAACCCGAGACCATAACATAATTTCCATGAACAAGTACTCTGTAACATTCCCCTTACAATGCAAAAGGGTAATTGTCTATCTCTGCATGTGGCATTACAGTCATGGGAAAAAGAAAGTACATCCTCCTTCAATTCTTTGTTTTTATTATCAGGGCCTAAATAACAATTGTGTGGTCTTCACTAACTTCTATAAAAACAGACAAATAACCTCAGGTGACACAAAAAAAAAAAAAAAAAAAAAAAAATCCAAAAAGTAAACCAACATTCAGAAACAAGGTGGAAAAAAATAAGTACACGCAATAATTCAGTAACATGTACGATGACCATTAGCAACAGTAACTTGAAGTAAACGTTTCCTGTAGGCGTTTATCAGTCTTTCATGTCACTTTTAAGAAATTCTGGTGCACTCTTCTTGTTTGAGGGCATTCATTCATGCACATCTTTAAGATCCTGCCACAGCATCTCATATATATAGAGGGTATATATACATACATATATATACACATACATATATATAGATAGATAGATAGATAGATAGATAGATAGATAGATATATGACTATATGTATATAGTGCCTATACATTTCAAGTGACTATGTTTCATAATGCTTCATCTTCTTATGTTTCAAATAATATAGCACAGGTACTTGTAATACACTGTATTTGGCCTCAGAAAGTTGTATGAGCCATATCAAATTCTAATTGAATACATTTTATTTACCTGCTGTGTGCTTAAATCAAAGGAAATGTGCTTGGATTTGCACATCTTTACATGTGCTGTACTGTTTCCTGTTGCCTACAAAAGAATCTTTTGTATAACTAGCAAACTCAGCCCATGTGTGCTTTATGTAGCAATGATAATAAAGAGTCATTCCATCTCAAGTGGTCCAATAATTGCAAAGTTGGTTGCTTGACCATTTTTACTTCTATGTATTGGCATTGCAAAACTACCAGGTTTTTTTTGTTGTTGTTTTTGTTTTGTTTTGTTTTTTTACTTGGTTTAACTACAATAGCCGTCTTTGTGTCATCAAGTATTGGTTATACGGCTGTTTACGGAAACCTCACTATCTTGGCTCAGGATGGGGTGGCTCCTTAGAACAAAAACTGATCTCTAGAGCACATTACAAGGTACATGAACATATATAAAACATTTTGCACATTCTTGTTCCTTAGACTTAAGTCCAAATTTAATGCTCAAGACTGCTCACAGTTCCACTTCTAGGGTCAATGTATAATGGGAATGGTTCAAATCTGTCTTAATTTCTTTTTTTTTTATTGGGTAGCTAGGTAAGTATAGTGTGCATGCAGAACATTTCAGGATTGAGACTTCTCTTATTTTTTTGTGGGGGGTGAGAAAGTGCTTTTTATTATTATTATTATTATTATTATTATTATTAATTTCCCTTCCTTTTGGGTTGAATATCTCTGGTGAGGGACCAGATACAAACCTGAAATTTTCACAGAAGTAAGTCCTCTATAGTAGCATTCTGCTGTAAAAATTGTGAGTTTGAGACTGGAGGTAAATTCTGCAGGACAGTGGACTTTGAAGGCCAGATTTAAAGAACCAGCCTGATATATCATGTTGGTACAGATGTACAGAGGGTATGTGTGAATAGATTTTATCCAAATATGGAATTACAGTGTTCAGTTAGGTGTTCTACAAATGAACAGTGTCATAAACAGAGCTGTGGTGTTGTTTCTCCTGTGATAAAAGCAGTAAGTAAGTACAACTCCGAAGTCACAGGAGAAACAACACCACAGCTCAGTTTATAACACTGTCTAAGGAACAAGAATGTGCAAAATGTTTATATACTGTATGTACACGTACCTTGTAATGTCCTCTAGAGATAAGTTTTTGTTCCAAGCAGCTAGGACCACCCTGAGCCGAGACATTGAGGTTTCCGTAAACAGCTGTATAACCAAAATTTGTTGTGTGCCATGACACAAAGATTGCCGTTGTAGTTAAACCAGTAAAATAACATTTTTAAAAATGGTGATTTTGCAATGCCAATACATAGAGGCAATCACTCCAAATCTTTTTGGAAAATTAAAAACAGTCGAGCAACATGCATTGGACATTCCACTTGAGATGGAATGACCTGAAATAGGATTACACTACAGTGCTTGCTAGTACAATGAACTATGTCCTATGTATGTACTTATTTCTACAAAATGATAATACCATAGTAGATGGGTTATTTTACTTAATTCGATACAAAAATCGTGTCAGGTTAAAAAGATAGTACAACCAGCAAATTAACACATCTGAGAGTCTGGTCTCGGTCTTGACATGAACTCGTCCATGTGTGGTGTGGGTCTCGTCTTGGTCTTGCCCCCTTCTCATATTTGGTCTTGACTCAGACTTCTCTGGCTATAGTCTTGGTCTTGACTCGGTCTTGGGTAAGGTGTTTTTGAACATTACAAACTTCTCACAGGAATAATGAAAACACGAAATGCTAAACAGTACAAGAACTGCTAAATATGTC
Organism: Stegophilus panzeri; assembly: GCA_024331685.1. Classification (NCBI taxonomy): domain Eukaryota; kingdom Metazoa; phylum Chordata; class Actinopteri; order Siluriformes; family Trichomycteridae; genus Stegophilus; species Stegophilus panzeri. Next base: position 18,697,333 of record JANDJT010000148.1, read on the forward strand.
ACAAATATTTCAACTTCTACCCATTTAATGTGTTTCAGAGAAGACATGTCCTTGATCAGAATTGGTGTGAAAAGCTTTGTGATGTTTTCTTTTCATCTGCCCTTCACTGGCTGGGTGAAGCAATACGAATTCACAAATCTAGCTAAGCACACCATCATGACCTCAACATTTTTGCATCACTTTCCTACTTTCTACAGCAACACGAGTGTGTTAATGACCTGCACACTTGGATCCAATCCTAGTTCTCAGCTGCTTGTTCTCCGTTTATCAGACACATGAATGAAAAGCGGTGAACACCTGTTTCTGCAGTTCTAGGCAAAGGAGCTCAAACATTTACCTAATGAGCGAGTTGCACCTGTCAGACAATGAGGCTTCGCTCATGAGCGGTCCGGTTTGCATGTTATCCCATGTATCTGCCCTTCCAGCTACACACTGAACCTGCTCTATGGCCTACTGGCACGCACACATGCAAAACATCGCTGACTGTCGGCAGAACTCAGCTGCAGCTCTTGTTCAGGGTGTTCCCAAAAATAAAAAACCACATACACAATGGCAGGGGAACATTCAAATGCATAGATAATCTGTATGGTAAGCGGTACAATGTAATACAGTTAGGAGCCATAAAAAAAAGCTATTGCTGTGCATATTTAACAGGAGAAGCTCAAGTTCAGTAACAGACTCCAGTTTTGTTGTAGGTTATGCAAATTATGAAACTCCAGCCATCACATTGAACAGTAACACACTATCAAACGGCAAACCTTTATGGGCACAGGTGTAACATAACCAGGAAATTGACCAGGTGTTGTTTTTTCAATCTTCAGCTGTTCAGTTACAGTGAACCCGTGCCCTCAGATTCCTGTTCTTTGCTGACAGGAGTGGAACCCGAGGTGCTCGTCTGCTGTTGTAGCCCATTCACCTCAAGCTTTTCTCCTCACCGTGGATGTAAAGAGCAGTGCTTTGCATTACTGTAGCTTTCCTGTCAGCTTGAATCAGTCTGGCCATTCTCCTCTGATCTCTCATATCAAAAAGGTTTTTCCACCCACAGAATTGTCGCTTTACTGGATTTTACCCTCCGCACCATTCTGTGTAAACTCTAGAGACTGTTGTGCATGAAAATCAGATGATCAGCAGTTTCTGAAATACTTAAACCAACTTATCTGGCACAACTATGCCACGGTTAAAGGAGTTGAGATTATGCCAACACCCCACACACATTCTGATATTTGATGTGAACATTAATTGAAACTCTTGACCTGTACCTGCATAAATACATTGCACTTCTGCAACATGATTGGCTGATTGGATAATCGCATGAATGAGCAGGGGCATGGGTGTTCCTATTAAAGTGGCAGGAACGAGTATATTAGGCTTTACATCTTTTAAAATAAATGTCAGTTAAGTGTCTACCTCTAAACTTAATTCAGATCTTATTTATTTACTGGTCTGCTTCCCCACAAGGCCAAAAGAATATTACAGACTGTTAATCTGTTTATAAGCCTTTATGAGTATGAATTAAACCCAACAAATAAAATCGAGATGTTGTTAGGAATCTAACGTTAACTTGCGTTAAAAAATATATTATTTAAAAAAAAATTTCAATATATATGACTGTGAGGTTGAAGTGACACTGATGTAAAATTGCAAAGAGTGTATTTGTTCTCATTTGAATGTTATTTTGAATTTCTTATTTGAATGCCACAGTAAAACAAGCTGGTTTTTTTTCCCCTGTGGATCTGTTTCTGATTACTTACAGGAATATTCCACACAAAAAAAAAAACAAAAAAAAAAAAAAAAAAAAAAAAAGAACAGATTGTTTACTCTAGAGGAACTGCAGTTACTCCTGAGAGCCAGCATTCATTACACCTTCTGAACAAAATAAGCTTTGGTAGTGGTTTTGGCGTATGGACTTGAGCACTGCCATGTAAAAAGCTCAGCACACCAAAGCATATACTGCTCCAGGACCATATAACTCGCTTGTTTTTTTTTTGGTTTTTTTTGCTTTCTACAGTTTAGATTTGTTTGTTTTTTTGGCATATTTAATAAGGGAGGCATTCTTCTTTCTATCCTCAAGTCAGCTTCTAAAAGCCGCAGAATGTGAGAAGAATTCCTCCGAACACACATAAAAATGACAGGTTTTGCACATAATACATACTTCAGTGTTTTTCAAAAAAAAAAGGTACACCCATGTGTATATCTTCCCAAAACCAAAATCAAATGTTTGCACTGGGTTAAGACCATACATCCAGATCAGAAACACAAACTTCCCACATCTATTGTAGGAAAAACGTTCCCTATTTTGGGCTTAAAACACCAGCAATGTTTGTCTGAAAATCAACACCAACCGGCTGCAAATGGTGCAGTGCGTTGGGACCTTTACGGGCAAACAAACATTGATCTTTCTTCAGTCCTGGCTTATCTTGTCTCTGTTTGCTGCTGATGGCAAGGAGAGGATGTTTCCAGCGGCCCACTACAGCAGCTATAATTAACCAGAAACAGATGATATCTAATGTCTCTGGAGGACAGTGGAACACTTTCCCCGCACAAACGTCCCCAAAGACAATGTGTTGCCATTTAGCAAGGCACCGAGCCCAATTGCTTTTGTGTTTTTTTTGCCATTAATTGTTTCTGGCATGCTTGCTGTGGGAGTGCATTCTGTAATTAAACATAATTGCATAAGTGAGCTTGAAACATTATCTCCCATTTGCTGGAGCTAGATCAGTTTTGCCAAAGCAAGGATAAAAGCACAAACAAGTTCAGTGGAGTGGTGATTTTAGCATTCATACAGTAAAGAGGCCTTTTAGAACACACGAAAACATTCAGGTGATCCTATTTGGGTTGTAGCGACTGCTTTTGCATGATGGAAAGCTCTGATGCCAGCTGTGGTCACAAGTACTGGAATACAAACAGACCAAACCACATCAACTTCAAAAAGTTTCACAAACAAGACCGAAATTGAGGTACAAACATTTGATGCTTTGTTTATACATCTTGAAAGACACTAAATTATGAGTAAATAGTAAAAAAAAAAAAAAAAAAAAAAAAAAGAATAAAAGCTATATTCTTTTCCAAAAACATTGGAGTATATAGAACTTTCTCCCGGAAATGTACCAACAATTCTCATAGAGAGCAATATGTGCAGCGTCATTATTAACACCATGCACGTGACAAGGTTTAAAAAATGAATATGTCTGTCCACCAGAATGTCTGATTACAAACAAAAATCCACCCATTGCATCTAATCAATCTGTAGTGGATCTGTTACTGAAAGCATTTTCCAGAAAAATAAAAACATCGTTACATCAGTTCCATGTGGTTCAGTCTGCTGATCCAGCGAGTTGGACTGAATTTAGAGCGTTCACAAATTATTTTGTTCACAAAAATCACAGACACCTCAAAGCAAGAGATCAAGGAATCGCTTTCTACAGGAGAAGCTCAGACAATATGTAATGATGGACTTTAAGCAGAAGGTAAGGCAGGATGCTGAGGTGAATTTAGTGGTTAATAGTGTCCCTTTAATTTCAACACTTTAATGTCCATAATATTTTGTGTAGTGTTTCCAAGGTTTGATATGTTTTGTGATCGGATTTGTACTTGAATTTGTGATTTCTTTCTTTGTCTGCTCAGCTATTTATCATGAAGCTAGCTTGAGGGGTCTGCTTTAGCAAACATTATGATTGTCTTGTTTTTTTTCTAATTCCTGTTTTGTGTTAAAAAAATAAATAAATAAATAAATAAATAAATAATAACTCTTGGGCTCTCAATTATCACTATAATAATTTGTTGATTAAGATAAGTGTGTAATAGATTTACAGCACAGGTATACCTCATTTTCAAGAGCAGAAAAAAACAAAAACAGAAAAAACAGCCAGCATGCAGTGTTAGGGAACTAGCTTTGCTAACATTAATTAGCTAGCTGAAACAACATGACAGCTCAGGTGATACTGTAGCACTCACCAGTTTTTGATTGTCAGCTGTTTAGGGTTCTCCATCATCGGTTGGTGTTCTTACATGTCTAAGCGCTGGTCTACAACACTGACACGGTCATATCACTGTCGATAGCAGTTCTTCTTTTGTTCCTTGAATTGTGGCATGATGAGATATTCTGTTTGAGTCCAAACAGAACAAAACTGCTCTGACTTCAAAGGAGGATTAGGCAAATTTTATTCACGTTTTGCAAGATTAGATCTCTAATGGATAAATAGGTGGAGTTGAGATTTTAGATTTGAATATTTTTTTATTTATTTTTTTTACTTCTTGAGCATGCTCTCATTTCCACCCATGTTCACATAGCACCATCCCAAGACCTTACAGTGGTTCAACTAGAGCAGGGGGTCACCTACCCTGTTCCTGGAGATCTACATTCCTGAAGACTTTAACTCCAACCATAACTGTGCCAACCTGACCATCTAATCATTGCTTTAAGAAGTTCTTGATCAGCTAAAACAGGTGTGTTCGATTTTGGTTGGAGATTAAAGCTGCAGTAAGGTAGATCTCAAGGAAAACGGTTGGTCAACACTGAACTAGAGTTAGCATTAGCAAGGACGGTCAGGACATCAGTTTCGAGTGCACATGAAGCTGACATTCAACAGCTTGAAAGCCAAAGATATAATACTATGAACACACAAAATTTGACTGTTAATAATTTATGACATCGGTTATGAGTGCCGTACATATTGGATTCATTATGTAAAGCCGCCCATTCAAACAATTCAACGCTTTATACAGCATGTTTTCCACAAAAGATACTGCAGCTTAAATAATATCATTTTATAACCATTAACTATGCTAAATCAGTTAAAACTCATTATCAAATAATCAGTTCAGTTCTGAGGTGAACATATTGGACCTAGGTACATTTCTTCCTCCATCATATCCCAATCATGTCAGGAGTTATTTCCCATGACTATATCCTCCTGACCTTTTCCCAAAGAAATGCAGTGCAAATATCACCTCATTTCATGTTATTTGGGACCTTGTAATGAGAGTGGTTTTCCTCCCTATGCGTGCTAACCCTCCACTCACCTGACACATTCATACATGTGCTGAAAAACCATATCTGTACCTGTACAGCACAGTCCTGATACACAGTGTGAAAGTGGGAAGAGTAAATGCATCCAGGCCGGTATAATTAATGAATTAATTAGTTAATATTGAGGGTTGCAATGGACAAAATAATGGCCTTGTTGACTTTTAACATATGTTTGTTGGCTCCCAATTGGCTGAGTGTATCAGGTCTTAAGGGTTTACATTAAATGAGACTGCTATTGACTGGAGATCCTGTATTCTCATGGAATATGCACACGCATGTTTCACATCATCACACAAGCAAACAAATGGCCTACAATCTGAAGATCATCACCTTTCATCTTGTCTTGTTAAATGACTTTGTTTTGCATCGTGCTGATGGAAGGGTCAGAATTCGTCCCAAGAAACATGAGCGATATGGAAACCTCCACGTTTGATCAGTAAAAGCCAGTGGTGGCAGTTGTATGGGTTGTGGAATGTTTTCCGGCACATGTTATGACTCTTGATACTCTCTGTATATCTATAAATTGCGTTTGAACAACATTGCTAATCAAGTTCACTCCTTCACGGCTACAGTTTATCAAGCATCTTGTAGAAACCATGTCCAGATGAATTTCTTGAATTCTATCCATGTTGTCTCTCTAGAAGGAACTTCAACAGAGGAGAGAGGACGAAAAAGTTCAAACCCCATCTCACAACAGGAATTAAAAGCAGCTCCTACCATGATTGTCTAAAAAAACACATGCTTGGCAGACAGATTACTTTATCATGTCTGGTCACCTCTTCTTGTCGTCCATTTCCCCTCAGGCTAAGTAAAGAGATGCATACGGCTGTCTGATGGGAAGCTGATGAGATATGCAGTCCTTGCAAATCCCACCAACGCACAGAGGCGTGAAAGTGGGAACGTGCTGGTGCTGACCAGCGGAAGAGCTGAGATTAGACAGCCTGGGAGAGGAAGGAGCCAGAGTTTGCTTTGCAGAGGCTATGTTTACCGAGAGAAACGGATTATCTGTTTTCACTTTCTATTTCCACTTCAGCTGTAATTGTAGTGACTATACCACAGACTGACAGAGAAAATAGAGTTCGCTGTGGCGCGGCATAAACAGAGTGAGCACTGGCAGACATGAAAGGCATGTCAGACTGTAAAGAAACACCCTGGGATGGAGACCTCCCCTCCTTCACAGATTAGATTATCAGTATCTGGGTCTGCTGCACACACATGCGGATGTCCTTGCCCAGGGAAATGAACGCACCATTCCAGGGTGGAGGTCCAATTGTCTTGGAAATAAAAATAAATTTGAGTGTTCTGGCCATCTTCAGTGTGAACCGAAGCTGACTTGAAGTCATTAGAATTGCTAAATCTTGGAAGATTGATTTTTTATTTTTATTATTTATTTATTTTTTTTTATGTCATTTTCAACATGTATGAAATCAGAACCTGAGTGAGCGTAATCAGCATTATCTGAATGACATCACCACACCTTTTTATGACAAGTAGCTGTGGGCAGCACAAAGCTGCATTTCAAATTATGCTTCGCCTATCTTTGGACTGTGTAATCAGTGATTACTGGTGATTTTCATCAAGGTTCGAGTGGCTCTTGAGCGCCCCGGAGCACAGAGAAATGACCACCTCCACCTCAGAGGTTGTTGATTACTGCATTCTCCAGCTGTGTTAGTAAGGGTCCATGGTTGAATCGTAGCTATTGTTTGCTCTCAGCAAAAAAATAATAAGACCCCCGTCTTAGCATAAAGTTCAAACCTAAATGCTGTCTCCCATTTTATCTAATCCCTCACGATTAGATATTCTGATTTTATGCTTATTTGGCATTTCACCTTTTGTCCTTGCGGAACAAAAAGATGTCTATTTTATCTGGTATTTATAGCAGGCTCTAAACTGATAACAGCGTGGCATGAACTGAATGACACTATTGTCTGCATGATAACACTGGAGACAGACCTGTTTCTTTAGCATGAGATGCCAAACACTTGGTGAAATAAAAGGCTTTCGTGATTAATAACACCATGCCTTGCGTCATGAATAAAACTAACAGGGATGCTGACTTTTATCTAATACGGCTCATGGCACTTCGTTGAAGTCACTGATGAAGAGCACTGAGAGATATCAGAGGGCTCTGTGGTGAATCCATGAAAGGATAACCAGATTCTTTTTGCATCATAGGATAGTATCTCAGACATGTTTGATTAAAATGGTTATTTATTTAGAAACGATAGCACTTCATTCATAGGCGCTAACTGTCCATGAGAAATATAGCAAGCATAAAGTCGCAGAATTTTGTGCTGCACAGCATTATTCATGTTTTGCGGACATTTTCACATTTTTAAAATGCTATTGCATGGCATCACTGGCTATTGCATTTGCTTTTAGGAAGTGGATGATGCATGTGAGAGAGGTATTAAAGCATGGCCTTGATTTGTGAGAGCTGGAAATGGAGGTCTGCTGCTTGGCTATGAGAGGACAGATGGCTCATGATGGCTCTTTTAGCTCCGTGAAAGAGGCCGCCGCTCCATCATCATCATCTCCACGAGCATTAACAGATGATTGGACTGGACAAAAAGCGTTACAGACCCTCACCAGGATAAAGCTCTGAGATTCTTTTTTTTTTTTTTTTTTTTTTTTTTTAAACAAGCGCAAGCAAATCGGACCATGAGTAAGATTTGGTTGAGAACTTGAAAATGCTTGAAAGGCTGTTTAAAAGCTGTTTTATGGTTCCATGTAAACTAATTATATCATTAGAAATTTGGGGGGAGGTGGGGGGGGTGTTGTTTCTATACCGGTTCTATACTATTACTATACTATACTACTACCGTTTATCCTACACAGGGTCGCACGGAGACTGGAGCATATCCCAGGTGACTCAGGGAACAAGGCAGGGGACAACGTGACCGGTGTGCCAACCCATCGCAGGCCACAATCACACACCCATTCACACAAAATGCCAATCAGCCTACAACACATGTCTTTGGACTGTGGGAGGAAACCTGAAGGACATGCAAGCTCTGTGCACACAGGGCAGAGGCGGGAATCAAACCCCCAACCCTGGAGGTGCGAGGTAAACGTGCTAACCACTAAGCCACCGTACCTATATTCTATATTATACCGTACCACCGGTTCTATATTAAACAGAACTAATTGGTTGTGAACAAATAATAATAATAATAATAATGTTATTATTTACTAAACATTATTAGTATATTCAGGAGGATCATCTATATTGTTGATAATGGCTGTAGGCTGTGCTGTAGGCTGGAAGAGATACAGCGTTGTGGCCAAGATTGGCAGAGGACATGTCATGAGAAGAATCAGTGTGTGTATATATCATGACTAGCTGCAGGTGTTTCAGAACTCAGAAACCAATCTAGTGCTACAGGGCTTCCTGGTGTGCCATAGCACATCCACTGAATGGATTTCCTACAAAAAATTATACCATTGTCAGTCTCCTTAGAGCTTTGTTTTGTTTTGTTTTTTTACCAGCAGAAGAGTGACTTACAAGCTGGGGATGGTTTAATGGGTTATTGCCTTTACCAAAACACACTCACGGGGCCAAGTCTGAGGCTGAGCCCTTTGTAATATCAGTTTTATTGTTTCCAGCTGCTGGAATGATGAGTGAATGTCAGAGAGATGCCACATATCCCCCAGAGTTTGACATTAATGGCGTCTCTGCAATCATTTCTGTTTATGAATATGGAGCTGCAGACTGCAAGACACCACTATTCTGCCAGTCCGTCTCTCCTACCTGGTTACTAAACGACTGGTTTGGGGAAATATGAAGTTTATCAATTCAACTCAGCAAGTGCGTTAATTTGACCCACAGAATTATAACTTCCATTGCTTGTTAGCTACTTTTGTCTCATAACAACCAGACAAAGATATAGAAGCAAGATTTGGACAGCGAACAAGTAGCAAATGATTGACTTCATTTGAGGTAAGTAGGACATTTGTGTAAATTCGGGTTTTCCACAAATCGTTCCTGAAATCCTGTTCAAAGAGATGTGGTGCAGCTGCTCAAAATACACTCTGCTGCTTTGTTCCCTCCCAGCTGCAAATTCCAGCCCTTTTTTTGTGAACATCTTTTGCTGTGGGTTCATCTGAAGCCTTTTCGGAGGTGATGAGTGGCACCGGGGTGTAAATGGCGGCGGTGAACTGAGGTGTGTGTGGCAGGGCATTGCTGAATGCTTAAGAGACCGGCTCGCTGCAAAGCTTCCACTTCAAATACGCAGGTTCAACAATTCAAGGTGGATGCCCATCTGTTCAGTGACCTCTGCTGCAAGTGCTGAAGGTGAACAAAGCCGTTGTGTATGTGTGTGTCTGTGTGTGTGTGTGTGTGTGTGTGTGTGTGTGTGTGCAGATGCTGCTATTCCTGATTAATGTTTGAAAGTAAATTACACTCCTTGAGTGAAACAAGAAAAAAGTACTATGTAAACAAACATTAGATGGGCTCACACTGTCTTGCCTCAATAGGCTGGTCTTTAATTACACATCTTTAGCCTTCCGCTGACCCTGTGAGACTGCATTACTCCCCAGCGTGTGGACGGTGGCCAGACTGAGGTGACCCCCTATCTGCCAGCACTACACTGCAGCAAACGTTGCTTCCATCAAAGCCACTATTGTATCTACCATTTGGAGGGATCAGATGATGCTCCTGCTCGCTCGCTCTCTCTCTCTCTCTCTCTCTCTCTCTCTCTCTCTTACACACACACACACACACACACACACAGACACTTTCTGCTGGCAATCAAAACATCAACACGTCTTTGCTATATTTCCTGCAGGTGAGTGAATACTAAAGAAAGTTAGTATTCACTCACTCCCCTGCAACAAATATGGCTACGTTACAAAAAGAGCTTTTTAACATTATGTACAAGGAGTGACCTACAGTACCAGTACTACAGATGAACCCCCAGGTGAACTCAGAGCTTACGATAGGCAGGGATGGGCAAAAACAAATACACCTGTACTGTACTCTACTCATTCATGCAATTATCATTCAATCAATCTAATCAGCCAGTCGTGTGGGAGAGGTGCAATGCATAATATCATGCAGATACGGGCCAGCAGCTTCAGTAATGTTCACATCAACAAAAATAATGTGATCTCAGTGATTTCGACCGTGGTGGGATTGTTGGTGCCAGACGGGCTGGTTTGAGTATTTCTATAACTGCTGATCTCCTGGGATTTTCACACACACGGTCTCTAGAGTTTACTCAGAATGGTGCAGTAAAGAACAAACATCCAGTGAGCCGGAGTTCTGTGAACGGAAACGCCTTGTTGATGAGAGAGGTCAAGGGAGAATGGGCAGCCTGGTTCGAGATGACAGAAAGGCTACAGTAACTCAGATAAGCACTCTGTACAAGTGTGGTGAGCAGAAAAGCATCTCAGAATGCACAACATGAGGCGGATGGACTACAACAGCGGAAGACCACATCAGGTTCCACTCCTGTCAACCGAGAACAGAAGGCTGAGGCTGCAGTGAGTACAGATTCACCAAAACTGAACAGCTGATGACTGGAAAAATATAGCCTGGTCCGATGAATCTCAATTTCTGCTGAGGATGGTAAAAAGATAGTAGGGTCAGAATTTGGCATTAACAGCATTTACCCATCTTCTAAATGGCTACTTCTGGCATGATAATCCACCATGTCACGAAGCAAAATTCGTCTCATCTGGTTTCATGAACATGACAATGAGTTCAGTGCTCTTCAGTGGTCTTCCCAGTCGCCGGATCTGGATCAACTAGAACACCTTTGGGATGTGCTAGAAAGGGAGATTTGCAGCAGGAAAGTGCATTTTTAAAAATCTGCAGGAATTGCGTGATCTCAACATGGACCAGAATCTCAAATCAGTGTTTCCAACATCTTGTGGAATCCATGCCATGAAGACTTGAGTCTGTTTGGAGAGCAAAGGGAGGCCCTGCCGAGTATTAGTACAGTGTTCCTGATAAAGTGTTTGGTGAGTGTATGTAAAAGTATTAAGACAAGTGACTCCAAAATATTATTTTGTATTGTGGAAATATGTGATTGTGATCAGTCAGCAACAGTCATGATTTTTGCAGCATGCTGGAGAGAAACAAGTCCGTCAACAGATCTTACACATTTCCTCCATAATGACTGGATGACTTTTAAAACTGTCCGTGGACACGCAGAGAATTTCTAACCAGTTTAGAGTACCTGCTCTGAAATACACCTGGCGTGCATGAGAGTCATTTTTACGTTTTAAACATACCAAAAAACTGTAATACAAATGACAAATATTATTGCTTTATATTTCATATTTCATATATACATGTATCACAGATACCGACTAAAACTAACACTGCATATCGTTCAATCTAATCTCTATCCACCACATCTGCAGCACTAAATGTGGCGACTGGAAACAAAAATTTCAACACTACTGAGAAGTGGTTTACTCGATACACACTTATAATGGATATTTAAAGGCATTTGTTCAATTCAGCTTTCCCTGTGGTTTTGTGGTATCAGATGGAAGCTGAGGCTCTTCCGTGTTAACCTTGTTAAGACTTTAGTTTCTTTGTGTCAATACATGACATAAGTGCCAAAACTGTCCAAATTATTGTCCGTTGTAATCTCACATATGCTACAGATGTGTTAGATTAAGACTAGGTTGAAACCCACTGGAGTATTCCTTTAAGTGAATGTGATGAGTGGTGGTGTTCTTGTGCACCTGCACTTCTTTTCGAGCACTGGTGCAAAATCAATTACATACAAAGAGCTACGCGGCCTTGTTTATGTAGATGAAGCATACTTTACATCTTGATATAATTTAGAGATACAGTCTAATATGCCAATTTGTAAAAATGCCACTGCAGACTCTAGTAGTAAATTTTTTAAACCACATGAGAACATGTAAGGCACGTGAAAGCCCGGCTGATAACGGACAGACCGCGGCGTTAGAGACAGGCCGCATAAATGAGGTCAGAGCTGTGCAGTGAGCGGCCTGAAGCCGTGACAGCTCCATTACCCAGAGGTGGGCAGATGCCTGGCAGCCTGCAGCCGAGGCAGGTGGAAGGGGAGTTGGGCAAGGGTGAGCAGGTGTTCTCCCTGTGGGCACCACACTCCCGCATCCAACACCCCCAGCCATGCACACTCCCCCGACACACACATACGCTCTCCCCACCTGGCTACTCACACTGCAGCCCTTAGCTAATCACAGCTCCGTATAACAGGCACTGTATATGACAGGAGAGCATGAAGGACAGAAGGTACTACCCTACATTTCTAAAAGGAATTGACCTCATCACGAGAGCAGTGTGAGAGGGGTAATTTGGAGTGTCTCTGTGCAAGTGGGCTAGAGAAGTTAGAAATGCAAGGCGGCCACAATTTGTTTTGTGGTTGGTGCTGACATGGGTGGGGAAGCCCAAAGAGCTCCAGGTGAAACTAGCATTGTGTTCCAGAAGGCACCTGTGCATGTGTGTGTGTGTGTGTGTGTACGTGTGTGAGTAAGTGTGTATGCGTTCATGCTACAGAAATACCTTGCAACACAAATCTGCAGGGCCTCCATTCTTTACTAACAAACTGGTGCGACTGCTTCTATTTCCACACAAAGTTCTCCCGAGCAAACTGAGTTTCTGTCCTCCTCACACGTCCTCGGTGTGTTTTAAACACCTAGGAGCCAGAAGGAGGACTGAAGCCAGATCAGACGCACTGTCCAATTCTCACTGCTTCCAGCCTTTGATGTTTCAGCACTGCTATGAGGCCGTGCAGCTAACAGCACCTGTCCTGTGAAGTCATGCCTCAGGCATCTCTCACACTGCAAGCGAGCGAGTATGCGAGCCGCAGGCCAGCAAATGTCGGTGGGATTCAATATGTTAGTGTTACAGATGTGTAACTGCCTGACACGCCTGCCAGCTGCCCTACTTGAGTCAATATGACTTTCTAAAAGCATGCACAAGTATACAGACAAAATTTACCACTAAACAAGAGACTATATGATTATATTTTTTAAACTCTTACAGTGTAAATGAAACACCAGGTTTCATTATGGCTGCCTAGTAATGTTAAGTCAATGTAGATCAGCACACTAAGTATTTAAACTAAATAATGTCATATTTCCCTCATCTACAGTGGTGCTAGAAAGTTTGTGAACCTTTTACAATTTTTTGTATTTCTTTACAAATTTGACTTGATCAGATCTAAGATCTAAGTCCTAAAACTAGATAAAAAGAACCCAATGAAAACAATGACGCAAAAACATTATAGTTTTTACATGTATTTATTGAGTAATATTATTCAGATATCTTTGTCAGAAAAACTATGTGCACCTCTAGGAGTATCATCTCAACCGTGAAGCATGAGGACGGCAGCATCATAGTCAATACTTTGTGCTACGTCCCTTTGCCAAGATAACAGCTCTGAGTCTTCTCCTTTAATGCCTGATGAGGTTGGAGAATACATGGCGAGGGATCTGAGACCGTTCCTCCATACAGAATCTCTCCAGATC
>JANDJT010000148.1:18711638-18728775 GCA_024331685.1 Stegophilus panzeri
ACCCACTTCCCATTTTGTGAAGCTCAACAACCTTTTGCCGCACATCACAGCTATATTCCTTGGTCTTACCCATTGTTGTGAATGACTAAGGGAATTTGGCCTATGTGTCACCTCATATTTATACCCCAGTGAAACAGGAAGTCATGTTTGAACAATTTCCTGTTCCTAGTCACCCCGGTGGAGCGTATTTTTTTAAACAATAAAGACAATTTTTTCACAGCTTTCTTTGCTCATATTTACCAAGGGTGCCAATATTAGTGGAGGGCACTGTAGATAATCAGGTATGTTGTATGCAATTACAATTTTTCACAGAATATTTAATACAAAGAGAGTTTACCTAATCCAAATGACCTATTTTAAATGTTTATAGAAAAATCTTGATGGTATATCTTTAATAATGATAAAATACTTGATATTAAGCAAGGAATAAAACAGAACAGGTCGTACTGTTCTAGGAAAATAATCAACAGGGTCGTGTGATGCTGATAACCAACCCGAAGTTAATTATTTTCCAATAACACAGTCTCTGACTGTTACAAACCCCTAACACTGGAGACTCTTTCCAAAAAAGTGAAATTAATGTCTTCTCACTTCACCATATCAATGATTATACACATTTGTAATATTTACAGTATGTGGTGCATCTGCCATACAAGTCCATGTGTACATTGTTGGTATAGAAACAATAACAGATTACAATGAATGCATTGTCAGAGCTGCTGTTATAGAAAATGAATCAACACCTTCTGCTCAATTGAAGAATTCTATACTATATTGAACTATAAAAACTATATTGTGGTAAAGATATTTCAAAATGCATGAAAATAAAACAGTGGTGGCTCGTCCATAGGGACTGGTAGGGCAGACACACTGTCTGAACTTACACTTTGCCTTCTGTGGAAATGTATTAGATTTAATTTAGATTATTTGCTACAAAACAAGATTTTGGCAACATATCGTATTTTAAACAAGCCCAATCTGGCAACCCTATCATTAACAGTTCACAGTTCCTCCCCCAAGCACGGGGCAGTGTGATTCATGACCCAATGGGTGTCTATTAGCGCTGTTGCAGTTCTTATTTTTAACCACAAGGTGTAATAATAGCATCTAGAAAGGTGAGCAAATCAACAGAACATTGTGAAATAGTTCCTTTTTTTTAATCACTGGTCACTCAAAACTGTTCATTAGTATTTCAACACAATTTAAAATGTGTTGTGAATGAGGACTTTATGAAAATGAACATTTGTTGAATGGCTGATATACATGGTGGAGCTCTGTCCACCTGCCTCTATGGACAATCCACCACTGATAGACTATAGATTTTTTTAAAATACATAACTTCCATATGGGAAATGTGTTCTAGTGCCCACATGTCTACCTCAGTGTGGATTCTAGGTGCTATCCCTGTGTGGAGTTTGACAGAGGATCTGGCATCCTGTCCTGAGTGGCGGAGCGTACGCTTTGTGAACCCTGGCTGCAGAGAAAAGTGTTCTCCTTATCACACCTTTCAGGAACAGCTGAGAAAAAAAAAAGTCTATTATCCTGAAACCCTACACCATTTGGCCCACGTTCCATTCAATATGGAACACAGAGGAAACACCTGAGAGACTCGAGTTTCATATGATGATTCAAGGGATGCTATTGATTCGTGTTAGGTTACACACTGTCCTTTTGTTTTGAAACATTTCAGGAAGAAAAGGTCAGAAAGCACTCAATAACACGTTGTGTAACAACGGAAAACTTTCATTTGTATAGCATAATCTACAAATGCTTTCTGCTGGTATAAAGCATGGTATCATGGAGCATCACAGTTTCCAGCCTATGTCTGTTCAGTAAAGAAATACCAACTGGAGGTGCAGATTTTGGGGTGTAGTTCAAATTTTGAACTAATCTCTTCTTGAAGTAGAGTAGAACCAGGTACATCGTCACCCTGTACATCGTCACAGCTATAGTCACACTGAACTGTACTATCATACTAAACAGTAGGTCAAAGATATGTTCCTCTATGTGCACTACATCGACATTCTACGCAGTATGCTAGTGTGTTGTTTGGGATGCAGCCCGCGGTCATGTGGGACACTAGAAGAGCTATGAATGGATGACCTCATGAGGCTGGTGCCAGAGAGACCACAGAATCAGTAGTATGTGCCCCATAGACTGTGTGTGAGAGAGAGAGAGAGAGAGAGAGAGAGAGAGAGAGAGCGAGAGAGAGAGAGCATGTTTTTATATCTTTCTTTCTTTCAAAAAAGACATTTTCCTCGTGGGAATCAGCCAAATGTCCCCACCAGGCCAAATATATTCTGATATTCCTATCCTTGTGGGGAACTTTGACTGGTTCCCATGAGAAAAAATATTTTTTTTAAAGAAATAAATAAAGAAACTTAACATTTCCTTTTGGTTACTAATATTAATGTAAGGGTTAGAGTTAAGTGTAAGCATAGCATTAATTAGCTAATTAAATAATTATCCCAATTGGCGGTCCTCAAAAGAAGTAAGTGTGTGTGTGTGTGTGTGTGCAGCAGCCAGCAGAGAGCAAGAACCTCGTGCCCCAGTGTTTAAGGTAAGCGTATAGGCCTATATGCAGTAGGAACACACACCAATATGTAGTAGAGTTGTGTATAGGTGAATGAAACACAACGTTAGTAACAGTGATGGGGTCATTTATACCGCTTATCCTACTGGGTCACCGGGAACCTGGAGTCTATCCCGGGTAGCATGGGGCACAAGGCGGGGTGCACCCTGGACAGGGTGCCGATCCATTGCAGGGCACAATCACATACACATTCATACACTACGGACACGCCAATCAGCCTTCCATGCATGTCTTTGGACTTGGGGGGAAACCGGAGTGCCCGGAGGAAACCCCCGCAGCACATGCAAGCTCCGCACACACAGGGCAGCGGTTGGAATCGAACCCCTAACCCTGGAGGTGTGAGGCGAACATGCTAACCACTAAGCCACCCTGAGTCCCTACAGTTTCCATTAAAACCAATACAATTTCCATTATAACCATTGAAACCATTACAAATTGTATGAGGTTTCTATTGGGGGAGGGGTGTTTCAGCAGGGAGATGTGTTAGATAGGCCTGGAGATTGTGTGTGTATAACAGCTCACTGGTTGACTTACACTGGGAGATTTGTTCCACTTCGTGCTCTTCCAATGCTGTAGTCGCTTAAAGCCAATTGATCAGCACAAGGAAAGCACGCAGGGGATAGTGGGCGGGCTTCCAGGAACTTCAGGTGTAGCCAATGAGGTCGCGCCGACCCCCTGACTGACGTGGCCGCATGGACCAATCCGTTTCCATTCTTTATCGCGCATCATAAGCCCGGCCCGTGCGCTATATAAACCAAAACACAGCACGCTCTGGAGTAGATCTGCGAGACAGAACCTCACGATTTATAACCGAACAGGAAACCGGTGACTATGAAGGCGATCAGCCCAGTGTTGCCGATGCGAAGGACTCACGTCGGCTCTCACACGCAGGATCTCGGGATCTGGAGAAGTAAGAGCGCGTGGGACGAGCCGCTCGGTGTGCTGTGCGACATGAACGACTGCTACAGCCGCCTGAAGGAGCTCGTGCCCAGCCTGCCGCAGGACCGGAGCGTCAGTAAGATGGAGATCCTGCAGCATGTCATCGATTATATTCTGGACCTCCAGATCGCGCTGGACTCCAGCACGGCTAATGCGAGTCCACAACCGCAGCGGCGTCCTGGTCAAGCAGGCGGTTCCTCCAGTCCTGAATCCGACCTCAGCTCCTTTCAGGTAAACACATGCACGGCAACGTAGCGTCTCATTCACGCCTGCGCTCTTCTACAACTTCAAATAATGTCTGCATATGTGAATTGAACACTGGAGTATTGCTGTGTCTAGCCGTCCTGCACACTGTTCCAGACTTCCCACTAACCAGCTGTTGCTTCTGTGCACTTTTTGCATTTAGGCATTTTGGGGCAATCTTATCTAGAGCAAGGTGTAAAAAGTGCGCACTACTTCCCAAAAAAATAAAAATAAATACAAATAAATACAAATAAAAATAAGCATGTGTAGGCTGTATGATACAAATACAACTAATAATGCTGGTATGCACAAGAGTAATCTATTCTGGGCAACAAAAAAAGGACAAATATTAAACCTTAAGTGCATAAACAATATATTTGCATTAGTAAATATACTCCAGTGTCACTCTGCAGCACATTACCGAGGCTTTTACTGAAGTTATGTACTGTTTATTTTACTGTAAGTTTGACATCTCTATAATTTCCCTAGCTGTTTATCAGGGTTTATGATATTAATGTCATACTATGTTACATTTATAAGTGTTTACATATACAGCTATTTAACTTTTTTTTGGTGGTGGTTGTTGTTGTTGTTGTTGTTGTTTTCCCCTATGCAAATTAGACATACAAATAGCCTAAACAACCCGGAATAAATTAACAAATGAAATTTGCACTTAAGAGCGGTGTAAAACTCGCACATCTGGACAACAGAGTGTGACGATATATTGAAGTATCCACGATATCGACATCAGTGAATATCATGATGTAGCTGGTTATCTGCATGTGCCTGTTTTACATAGAAACTTATTCTGGCTCACACTATATCATAAAACAAATGGGGAATTTTATTTATTTTATTTATTTATTTATTTATTTTGCACAATATACAGAAGATTTAAAGGAGCCTATAAACGTGTGGATCTGACTGCAGGAGAAGGCAAGCCTAAGGAACAGCATAAAGGATGTGTGCATGGCAGAGTGTGTGCAGTTTGTCACAAGTCACTAGAACTGTAGAGAAAGCACATGCATGTGTGGACAGTATTGCTTCAAGGATAAACTATTTCTGTGTGTGTGTGTGTGTGTGTGTGTGTGTGTGTGTGTGTGTGTCTTTTTCCCCCCAGATAAGTCACTTTGCGAGAGAAATGAACACAGATGACCAGATAACGATCTGAAGTGGTAAGACTCTCATTCTCACAGTGGTTACAGTGCTTTATCTATGAGTGCAGTTTCACATGGTTTCTAATTAAATATTCAATGTAGTGTATAGGTGTAGAAGCCATATTGCATAAGCCTAGGCTACTTTATAGTGATGTAGAGAGTGCACTTGCATGGAGCGGAACTTGGAAGGACCCATTGTGTTTACGTATGATGGTTTATACATGGACAGGTTTCAAATTTATACACGTCAGGATGTCCTAAGACCATGGTGTAGGTACTATGGGATTGCTCAGGGTTTCCACGGCTGCACTAACAGGTCCGGATCTCTACCTTCTCTAAACACGCCCCTCTCTCTCTCTCTCTCTCTCTCTCTCTGTCTCTCCTTCTCGCTCTCACTCTGTCTGAATATTTTGCAGGTGTTTCTCTGGAGCAAAAACAGGACCCTCTTTTCTTTTCTTTTTTTCTTTTCTTTTTTTTTTGGTTGTTATCCTTCCGTGTACTTTTGCCTGGACATCGTCTTGAGTGACACGGATTTCCCTCAAACTGAGATAAACCATTCTGTATGTCTGATTTATATTTATCTGCAGGCCATACACGACCTTTCTTCCAAAGGAAGACCTCATTACAGGACTGAGAGAACCAGTTGTTTTAGAAAATAAAGAAAGGAAAATGAACGGGGGGGGGGGTGCCTTTTGTGAAGGTGTCAAGCTGCAGGCTCGGTGTGATCAGAGAGCTCAGATGATCAGCAGTGCTGAGGGACTAATGAATCATATTTGGCTGTTACACTTACTATAACACGCAAAGCGTTACCTTCATTTCAGTTTTTAAAATGTTCTTTTAACAGAATTCATGCAGCACCTTTCTTTATTTAGACTATCATTGATTTTTCTTTTCCCCAAAGCCATTCCTGAGCCAGTAGAGGGCGCTGCAGCTGATTTACTGCTCTACTGCATTCCAGCATTTAGCCTTAGGCCTACTTTCATTTTTTTTTAAATAATATAAACCACCATGTTACGATTTTTAGAATCAAGCTGAGAAGTTTTGTGTCTTGTCATGGCATTAAAATTGTATTCTATTAATATAGCCTTTCAGTACCATTACCATTATTGTATATTTAGCCATTTACCTCCTTCCAGGTAAGGGTTGGTTCAACTAATCACGAGTGTTAAGAACGTGTTACCTGGGACAGGAATAAATATTAGAACTTTCAAAATCCTTGCCAACACTGAAGATCCACCCCTAAATGGGCATGAGATGAACTGTGTGTGTGTGTATGTGAATGAATGTTAAAGCTGGGTAAACGGTACAGGGTCACGGCGTGCCGTTCCTGTAAAGCGCATCGATGTTTTCCTTTAATTCTGCTGGAATGTGATGTTAGTAATGCCAAATGATTTTCTATAAATAATGTAAATTGCACTTTTATATGAAATAAATTATGATGTAGAATACGAAATGTGCCACTTGTCTTTATATTGACTTTCTCAACTTGTATGACTAGAGTAATTTCAGTGCAGTTCCAATACCTATGGGGAAAACATCACTTTAAAGAAGAATGCATTAGAGGCAAGTTTTATAAATATGGAAGTACAAGTATACACAAGAAATATACTATATGGGCAAAGGTTTGTGGACACTTGACCTTCACACTCGTTAGTGATTCTTCCACAAAGTTGAAAGCACACAATTGAATAGAATGTCTTTTGTTTACTTTAGCATTACAATTTCCATTCACTGGAACTTAATGGCCCAAACCTGTTCCAGGATGACGATGCTCCTGTGCACAAGGTGAGTTCCATGAAGACATGGTTTGCCAAGGTTTGTGTTTAAGAAATTAAACTACTATTTAATTCTAATATGCGTTTTAGAAAATGATCGTGTGTCTGTGCAACTGCCTGGGATGGGATTCTAATCAACCCCTTATTATTCATGAAATTCATGAAACTTATAATGATTTCTCCAGTTTCAGAATTATTCAACCCCTTCATGGCAAGCATCTTTAGTACTTAGTAGAGCACACTTTTGCTGCAAACTAGATGCAGAGCTTCTGGTAGCGTTCCTGAGGGATCTTTTCCCATTCCTCATGAGCACTGTCCTCCAGTTCAGTAATATTCTTGGGTTTGCGTGCTGCAACCGCCTTCTTCAAATCCCACCAGAGATTTTCTATGGGGTTCAAGTCAGGTGATTCTGATGGCCTTGTAGAATCTTCCAGGACTACTTCTGCAACCAAGCCTTGGTGGAATTTGAGGTACGCTTGGGATCATTGTCCTGTTGGAAGGTCCGATGACGCCCAAGCTTCAGCTTCCTCACAGACGGGCATGAGGTTTTCTCCTAGGATTTCCTGATACTTCAGTGAATCCATCTCGCCTTCCACACGCTGCAGGTTTCCAGTGGCAGAGGATGCAAAGCAGCCCCAGAGCATCACCGAGCCACCACCATGCTTGACTGTGGACAGTGTTCTTTCTTCATTCTTCTTCCTCCAGACATACCGCTGATCCATCGTGTTGCAGGTCTTCTGCAGTCACTCGAGGGTTTTTCACAACCTGCCTTCTCAGAAATCTGCTTGCAGCCGTTGAAAGCTTCCTTTTTCTGCCCCATCCAGGTATTTCATACATTTTCTACCCCTAGCCAGTTCAGGTATTTCATGTATTTCCAGCTCAAGCACACCTGCTGCAACTAACGAAGCCCTTGATTAGTTGCATCAGGTGTACTTGAGACAACACCTGTTTTGCATATTTGTGCTGTTGTGAAGGATTCTATTCAGGGGGTTGAATACTTTTGAAACTGGAGAAGTCATTATAAGTTGCATTTTCAGTTGAATTGGGGGGGGAAACCACTTGAAGCATTCGTTGTGTTGAACTATTTCAATTGCTTTTGTTTGTTCATTGCAAACAGCTGAAAGTCTGTACATTGTGACAATAAACCTGATTTGCAATGGGGGTTGGATAATTTTGATTGCAACTGTAATTTTCTTCAATGTGCTTCATCATTGTCGGGAACATAAAGTAGCTTGAGGTTTTGAGTCGCAGCTGCCAGAGTTGGAGTGATTTCTGGAAAGCCTGAATTCGTTCACAATGTCTGAAAATGTTATCCTCCCGCTTGCAGTTTTAGTTTCAGTTCATTTAGAACAGAAAATATGTCGGCAAGATACGACCGGGTTAAAAGCCATTTCTCATCATTGAGGTTGCGAGAGGTGACAGTTTCTCGGTTAGAAAAGCATGTATTTCATCCCTCAATTCATACACTCAACTGAACACCCTGCCCTTCGACTGCCATCTCACGTCTGTAAGAAAGAGTAAAAGTTTGTGATCGGCTCCCGTTTCAGTACACAGGGCCTCGAAAAGTCGGCTATGAAGAGCACTGCCTTTAATGTAGTTCACGACTTTGACAATGTCTCTCATCGTTACTTCAAGCTCGGGTGGGATTCCTTTTGATGCCAAAGCTTCACGATGAATAAAACAATGATTCCAAGCAATGTTCTGTCCTGCTGCATCCTTAATCCCTCTGACAACTCCGCTATATTTGCCAGTGATGTTGGCCGCCCCGTCGCTGGTGATGCCTTTGCAATTGGCCCAATCCGACCGCATTTTGTTACGAAAGCATTCAACTCTTCAAAAAGACGTGCTCCTGGCGTGCTAGGAGGCAATGTTGGGCAACACAGAAGATCTTCAACGAAGTCACCTTCATAAATGTACTGAACATAAACCAGTAACATAGCACTTGATGCAATCTCGGTGCTTTCATCCAGCTGAATATCAAAGTCCTCGCTATGAGCTGTTGTGCAATATCCCAAATTCGACCCGACACTGTATTGTCACTAAGAGGAATTCGCTTTCGCCTTTTCCGATGCCTTTTCATCCAGAACTTCATTAACTATGTCTAGTGCAACAGGCACTATTAATGTCTCTGCAATTGTATGCTGCGCTTTTCTTTGGCAACACGATATGACACTTCTTTATAAGATGCCAAGTGTAATTGTGATTGTGTGTTACGCTTCTGCTGAGTACCTGAGCTGATGAATGAATTTCTTGAGCCTACGGTCTGTCCGCCAGATCGGCATGGCGTGTACTTAAATGTCTTTCCAACTTTGCTGGGTCCAAACATTCATTTGCCAACTTTTCACCGCATATTACGCACATTAGTATTGCAGCATGGCCCGTGTCTGAACAGTTCACGAACCCAAACTTCAAAGATAAATCATCATTATACGGCCTTACTCTGGATTTCTGCTGTTTCTTCACTGGGCTAGTACTACTACACTGTTCGCAAGCATCGCCTTCGTTATCTTTTCTGCTGATCTCCGCGGTTTGTGGCAGGATTGGACGGCTGACTGCGTCTGTTTCCTGCTGCTTCATTTGAAGGGTCTCGGTCTCAGGCCCTCTTTTTCGTTGGCTTGCTCATGTTCAGGATAGAATAAACGAAAGGTGGGCTACTAATGTCACGCTACCGAAGCTTTTACATCATCTCAGTGGGGGAAAAAGAAAATGGCTGCATCAACAACACTGCGCGCAAAGAGTGTACGAGCTGATTGGTTGCATGTACGTGGGTCAGGTGACCCATTTGTTTTGCATGTATTTGAATGATTTTTCAGTGTGCTTCTATTCAAAGTTGTTATTATTGGAAAACTGAATGAATTATTGTAGTAACATTTTCCTTAAATCATACCCCCGACCCATTTTTTTTTTTTTTTTTTTTTTTTTTAATTCTCGTGACCCAGGGTTTGAAAACCGCTGCCCTAGATGGCACGCCAGTCCATTGTAGGGCACCATTCACACTCGGGGGACATTTATCTTAGCCAGTTCACGTAGTGGCATGACCTTGAGCCACACGGGGGGGAAAAAGTGAAACCTCACAGACAGTAACCCGAGTTCAGGATCAAACGGGATCAAATGCTACCTGCTGCACCCACTGTGAAAAATATAAAAGTAAAATATTTCACACATCCTAGCAACGCACACTGCATACAGCCATTTCAAAACCAGTTATTGTTTAAACCTTGACAACTAGAATTGTCTAAACATGCATAAAAGATCCATAAAACAGACAAGCTGTGATTTATATAGAGTTTATTTTTCTCCATGTAGTAGACAGTTCAGTTCTCACATCCACTTCTTTGCCTTAGGCAGCTAATACGAGTAAACGGACACAAAGACAGCTTAGTACATGCAACTGCTTATGTTTCACTTCATTTAATGCAGCAAGACATGCATGACGCTACTCCTAATGCTTTTCAGGGTTGTTTGAACTTTATAAACTCTCCGTCGGGATCCGTAGTGTGCCCGAACAATTAATACCTTTAACCGTAAGAGATGACTTTAGACGAAAGACTTCTTTTGTTGTTGTTGTTGTTGTTAGTCCTGCGTTTAAAGTTTAAGCAAAACCGCTCATATTTTGACAGGAAGCATGCAACGGACACTCAATACAACACAAAACAACACAACAGTGTAACTGAATAAACTATGAGCATGATGGTCAGTTTATCTGATGAAGTGACTAAGGGTTAGCCGATGTGTTTAATTATAGCCCACAATTACCGGTGTTATGCTAGGAGATGGCCTGAGTGCTCATGTTCACCTTGGCCAATTTAGAGTTTTCAAAAAGAGATTAAAGCAGTAATACTGTTAACTGTATACTTCACAAAAAGGACTATTAAATAAATGTAAAAATGATTCTTAAAAATAACTAATAATAAAAAAAACAAAACAACAAGGATCTAGGCAGCATTTAAGTAGGTAAACTACAGTGGACGGACTACCACTATTCAATACTGAAATACAGAGACATCACTGAACCAACAGGTTTACACGTTCCACTGAGCATGCATCACTACACCAAACATCTAAATCTTGAGAGCGGCACCGCATGTTTAAAACACCGCAGAGGGCCTTGCCAGGACCAGGGTGCAGGTTGTCACAGGATGCTCTCGCGCTCCTCACTGAAGACCACTGTGTCAGTGGACACAGTGCAGATCTCAGGTGGGTCTCCAGGGTTCAGGCCTCTCTTCAAGTGCACTACATGTACGTTCTCGTTGTGGGTGGTAGGTGTGGAGGTGGTGGTCGTGGTGCTGGACCCAGGGGTTACGATGACGTCACTGCCGGTGGTGTTGGAACTTTCATTTGGTTGGCGTGGACGGTTCCCCTGCTGGGCGTTGGTGTTGTTGTTGAGGGTGTTGTTGCTGGGAGTGCGGTTGAGGTTATAGCTTCTAGATGAGGGCCAGCTTTCTTCAGGGCTACTGGCCAGGAGGCTGCACTGGTCTTCGGAGCAAATCGACATGCGTGCAATTGCCGGATCCTGAAGGCCACTCAGGCTATTAGGCAGGCCTCTCTTGCGGGCTAGGCTCTCCTCGTCTAGCTCTATAAGGTTGGACCTTTCTGATTGAGACAGGTCAGCCTCCTCATCTTGCAGAGAATGATTTGGTGAGCTTTCGTTAGAGCGAACCCCTGAATCAGACGAGTCCTTCTTATCAGAGAGGTACTCTTTTCCCTTTGCTAAAGATGAATCATCGTTCTCACTGCGCTTGGGTTCTACTTTCTTGACATCCTTGATCAGGGGGGTGTTATCAGACTCTTCTGACTCTTCGTCATCACTGGTCAATTTCTGGTAGCGCAGTCCTCCTGCAGCCTTCAGCTTCAGGTCAGCACTCTGGAAGAGGCCCAGCTTCTCTGCAGAGGACTTGCGTCCAAGCAGGGACTTGGACGAGCCGTGGTCAAACTTCTCGTCCTCCTCGCTGATGGGGTCTAGAGTGGCAGCTTCAGTGGAAGCATAGTCAGTTGCATCTACCGCTGGCTTTCCACCAGCTCGCTTTGAGTACGACTTACGTCCATCTTGATCGCATCCATCTTTATTCTTATCATCAGAGCTGGAGTGCATAAACTGGCCTGGATGGGGCTGCACAGGCTTCTCCGCCCCACTACCGGTTGCCTCAAGCCCCGCCATTGAGGCAATGTACTCCTGGTAGGCATTGCGGTACTCGGCCTGTTGCTTGTCAGTTAGTTTGCAGATCTCATTGGAGGACTCCTGAGAGTTCAGGCTGGACATACTGGGAGTGCGATGTGTAGTGTTCTGCAAAGAGCATGCAATAGTGGGAGAATCGATTTGATCAAGCACTAAAAGAAAACAGGATCTTCCAAAGGTTAAAAAGTAGACTCACCATCCATGGAGGATTGGGATTCCTCTGAAGCTCATCTAGGCCCACATTAGAGAGCTCCTCAAAGCTAAGGTTGAAGTTGTACATGGGTGAGGTATCAGTGTTAGCAGGTCCTCCATGGCCAGAAGTACCACGATTCCTACTAGTCTCTCCGTGACACACCATGCTGCTGCCCTGCTCGCTGGGGGCCTCTTCATGCATGACTTGGCTCTCCAAGTGACGCAAATCCATCACCTGCACACACCAGGGTGTCATTAGAGTGAGTGTATTCCTGTGGCCTTTAGAAAACAGCATGTCTGTTTGTTTTTTTTCCCAATTAGTCTGTTGTGCTGCTTAAAAATCATTAGGGTCTAATAAGCTTATCCAAATAATAAAGAACTACACAATTCATGCTGTGCCATGGGTGTGCCATGGGTGGACCAGGGGCAATAGGGGCACTACACAACTTGCATAGTTTGCAAATAGGAAGGATGGGTACTGATTAAAGCTTTTCCTCCATTACACCTGCAGCTGGCAAAAGGCTTTGGCATCAATGCCTCACCTTCTGGGATCATTAACAAAAACATCGTTTGGCAGAATTTGGATCAGTTTACTTGTTCCAAACATGCAGTTTTGATATTGCTTTGAACATTTACCTTTTTTTTCTTTCTTTAGAAACAATGAATCAAATAAATAGCTAGTTCAAGGAGAACTTCAAATGAACTCACAATTCCTCTAAAGAGCTGCCAGTCTCCGAAGTTCATGTTCATCTCTTTCTTCAGCTCATCCAGGTTACACTGGGATAAAACCCGTCCGTTCACATTGGCCTGTGACAAATATTAATTAGGAGCAGCTAGAACTCTCTCTTTGGGAAAAGTGCACACCACGTTTCTCTCTCACTCACTCACTCACTCACACGCATACACAAAGAACTCACCTTCTTAATGGTGGCAGTGTATTGGGCCAGCATGCCTTGGTCGATGCCCTCCATCACTCTGAGACGCTCACACACCATGTCTGTATTCATGGAGCTGAGCAGCACGGATGGGGCGCCTGACACCACAGAAGCAGTGCCCTGACGCACACGACAACAGGCACAGAGAAAAGAATCAGTTCTTGCACGCTAGTACCGCCTGCACATTTATGACAAGGTTTTTGAGACCCTCACGACGAGGTAGCCAAAGCGCATTGGGCAAAAACTCAAATATCATGCTTATTTGTTAGTATGCAATCCAAGCTATCCAGAGAATAGGAAAAGAGTTTGAATTCAAACTCTGGCAAAGAGGAGCGTTATACTGAAATGAAGGATTGTAGAAATGGTACGGAGCAGTTACTGTGGAGTTCTAGTAAGCTAAAAATGGTTCACGGATCGCTGCACTGTAATGTCATTTAAAGCTTTAGCAAAGACACAGTCTGTTAGTAATGGGATTCTACACGAAATCAATGAATTTACTGTAATCGATACTTGAACAAAAGAGATGTTTCAATAACTACGGTTAAAGTCACACCCTGTAAGCAAAATACTGTTTTTGCTCTACAATATGTGACATTTTTTTCCCAGAGGGAACTGCAGCACAGTCCTAATTCTGCACTACACATTATTCATACCAGAATATTGAATATCAGAAGTACGGTTCATGTGAAATTTGCGTTTGTGAGGAATTCCATGACGCAGCATCGATGACGCTCTTTCATGGCACTTAAAAGTTCTAGGCCAGTGTTAGAGGTGAAATTCAATGATACCTTGGATATAGCTATGTTTTTTTGGTAACCTATATAAAACAATACTTCAAGGGAAGGAGTTATGCCGCCAGCTTGAAATCGTAAGGCATTTATGGAACGAAATCAGACATGCTCCTGAGTAAAACACGCTTCTTTTAAACTTTACTCAAGTTTAGCTTTATATTTAACACCCTAGTTCCTCCTTCCCCATTGAGACTCTATTTCAGTTCCTAAAGGGCATGCTGGGAGCGCTCGGTTGCAGAAGAAGTGTGTGTAAAGGAAGGAGCGAGAGCGTGAAAAGGCATTTGTAAGGAAGGGCAGCATGAACAGGGCAGCACAGCAGCAGTGTTTAAGCCAAGTCTAGAGGAATTCAGTACCTGCTTCTTTTTCAAAGACGCTACCTTAAACTGCTCGAAAGGAGAGAAGGGAAGAGACAGAGGAGGTGGAGAATGTGAGAGAACCACATATAGGCCATTTGCAATGAAACAGGAAGAAAAAAAAAAAAGTGTATCAAGGGAGCAGGTATGTGTTTCGCAAAGCAGGTGGAGTTTCTATTCCACTACAGGCTCCAGTGAGCATTAGACAGCTGGTGGTTGACGTCACTGACACTGTGTGCATGTGTGTGAACAGACGGCAGGAACTTAACTGTCCTCTCTCTCTCTCTCTCTCTCTCTCTCTCTCTCTCACACACACACACACACAGCAAAGTACTATGCTTAAATGTTACAATTGTTAAGAGTTTGGCATTAAAAAGACAAAAAGTACAAAAATACAATCATTTTTTTAAAACCTCATACAACACAAAGGCACTAATGAGTTGTTGGATGCAGAATAACTCTTAGCTCTAAATAAAAAGCACATCTATGAGTAAAAGAGCTGCAAATGAAACACAGTACACATGAAGACAGTAAAATCAGAGGCGGTCTACCAGTACGCAAGTTCCAGTACTTACGATTGCAGAGCTAGGCTCCCTGGGATGTGTCGCTTTAATGAGTGGGCGTGGAGGTGCAGGGATGTAAATGGGATGGGAGCTGCCAGTGTACTGCCGGGGCAGCACATAAAAATGGTGGGGGAAATAAGGCTGGGAGAGGGAATTTCGGAGAAGGAAACAAATTTAGCAAATGAAAATGAAACACAAAAGCAAAATGTTTTAACAATAAGGGGTTCTACTCACACACACACACACACACACACACACACACACAAATACAAGCAAACAATTCTATAAAAATGTTGAGATTAAAATAAAAAAAAAAAACTTCAACAGAAATGATCAAATTAAATCTGACGATGACCTATCTGCAGGGAGAGGAGAAATGGAAAACCTCTTTCCAGACCAGAGAAAATAGAAAATATATCGAAGGAGTGAACTCGTCCACAAGATCTTCCACATCCATTAAATGAACAGACTGTGATTAGTAACGTTAGGTCATTCTTCCTACTGCACATCTCTAAACAAGAAGAACTGGTTCAAAAAAACCGGAACCGACTATTTTCCCACTAACTCGAGAGACGACTGAAATGGTCACAGTGAAGACGGCAACATGAATGAATTCAGTTTGTTCCTGGCCGTATGGTTCACCAACGAAGGTTGGGCGCGACCAGAATATAACGCTGATAGTCAACAAGATAAAAAAAAAAAAAAAAAAAAAAATCCACACTGTGACAAAAATAAAGTGATTTTAATTCCGACCCGTTGGTGAAATTATCGTTTCGACATCTGCGACAAAAAAATCACTATTTGTTCTGGTAT
Source organism: Stegophilus panzeri (assembly GCA_024331685.1). Lineage (NCBI taxonomy): Eukaryota > Metazoa > Chordata > Actinopteri > Siluriformes > Trichomycteridae > Stegophilus > Stegophilus panzeri. The sequence continues at coordinate 18,727,169 of JANDJT010000148.1, forward strand.
GGTTTTAAACCAATTAAATGTTTATGTAGGTCAAGAAACAAACCAGCACAACACTGCTTTTCAATACATACACAGCACCATTAAAGCATTAATCAGTGCTCGTCTGTGTTGCCTTAATCGGCAATAAATAGTGCTGCTAACCCTGTCCCCAAGTACCATTCGTTCTTGGTGGTACTACTCTAAAGAACCAAAGCAGATCAGATAAAATTGTTTATAAGCTAATATTTATTGAATCAATCACAGTAGGAAGCAACCTGACCCCAGACTGCTGCTCCAACTCATCTACAGCGCTGCCTGAAGGGGGACACTTACCCTGTTGTAATAGGGGTGCTGAGGGCCGGCTATGCCGCTGTAGAAGGCACTGTGGGGCTGAGGGGACACACCACTCGCGTTGTATGGGCCGTTGTATGAAGCGGTGGGCGAGCAGGCTGAGGAATGCTGGCTGTAGATGGATGTGGGGCGGACAGCAGGGTCCTGCAGGGGAAGTGTGGGATACGTAACCCCACCCATGTTCATCTGCTCCCGAGCAGCACGAACATCTGAGGAGGCAGGAAGCAGAGCAACTGCAGTCTACTACAAGGCATCCAGTGATGGAGAAACACAAAATCTAACATCTACTTCAGTCTGTTAACCTTCACGTTGTGTTCACTTACTTGGCAAGCGATAGATCATTGACTCAGACCATTGTGTACTTTATTTGTAAACACAATTTCAATTTTCATCTCAGTTATTAGCATTATAAATAACATTCATGAAAATAGATGCACAAAAATCCTTTTGCATACTCAGGAATCCTTCTGAAAGCAGGTGTGTGTGTGTGTGTGTGTTCATTTAAACATTTACATTTCACATAAACAGAACGTTAAGGTTAAACCTCAGTCCTGATATTCAATCCTCATGAATCAGAAGGACAGTTGCAGGTTTCTCACCTGCTATAATCTCTCGGAGCTTAGGGTCCAGGTTGACTGTGCAGGGGAGGAAGGTGCGGATGTCTCGAGCAGCCAGCACTGGGGTGCGGGAGGAAAGGAACACCTCAAAACTCCGCACATCTCCATCTATCTCCAGCAAGGGCTCCACATCTTTAGTGGTGGGAATGTTCTTGGAAATCCTGTTACACAGAAAGACATATACACCTATATGGACAAACTAAAAAATCTCAGGAAATATAACCTTCAAGTACATTCTAAGCTCACATGGAACTGCTGAAATGGAGATCTTCTTGTAAAACTTTGCAGGCTATTGTGCAACCCCTCAAGGAGCTGGCTTTTGCACTCACTGTGGGGAACTACAGTTGCAATCAAAATGATTCAATCCCCAGTGCAAATCAAGTTTATTGTCAAAAGTTACAGACTTTCAGCTGTTTGCAATGAACAAATCAAACAAAAACAATGGAAATATTTCAACACAACAGATGCTTCAAGTGGTTTCTCCCAAATTCAACTGAAAATGCAACTTATCAACGGCTGCAACCAGATTTGTGAGAATGCAGGTTGTGAAAAACCCTCGAGTGACTGCAGAAGACCTGCAGCGAGACTTGGTGGCAACAGGCACTGAGGTTTCAGTGAGCACAGTAAGGAGCGTACTAAACGCAGAAGGTTTCCATGCCA
>JANDJT010000148.1:18739394-18757901 GCA_024331685.1 Stegophilus panzeri
CTACTACTCCTACTACTACTACTACTACTCCTACTACTACAGTTACTGCTATTCCTACTACTACTCCTACTCCTACTACTACTACTCCTACTACTACTACTACTACTCCTACTACTACTCCTCCTACTACTCCTACTACTACTCCTACTGCTACTACTACTACTCCTACTGCTACTACTACTCCTACTACTACTACTACTACTACTACTCCTACTCCTACTACTACTACTACTCCTACTCCTACTGCTACTACTACTACTCCTACTGCTACTCCTACTACTACTCCTACTCCTACTACTACTACTACTCCTACTACTACTACTACTACTACTCCTACTCCTACTACTACTCCTACTCCTACTACTACTACTACTCCTACTGCTACTACTACTCCTACTACTACTCCTACTACTACTACTCCTACTACTACTACTACTACTACTCCTACTCCTACTGCTACTCCTACTGCTACTCCTACTGCTACTACTACTACTCCTACTGCTACTACTACTACTACTACTACTACTACTACTCCTACTACTACTACTACTACTAATACTACTACTCCTACTACTACTACTACTACTACTACTACTCCTACTCCTACTGCTACTACTAATACTACTACTCCTACTACTACTACTGCTACTACTACTACTACTCCTACTACTACTACTACTACTACTACTACTACTACTCCTACTCCTACTGCTACTACTAATACTACTCCTACTACTACTACTACTACTAATACTACTACTCCTACTCCTACTACTACTACTACTACTACTACTACTGCTACTACTAATACTACTACTCCTACTGCTACTACTAATACTACTACTCCTACTACTACTACTACTACTACTCCTACTGCTACTACTACTACTACTACTACTACTACTGCTACTACAGTTACTGCTATTCCTACTACTACAGTTACAGTTACTGCTATTCCTACTACTACAGTTACTGTTACTGCTATTCCTACTACTACTCCTACTGTTACTACTACTACTACTACTACTCCTAATACTACTGCTACTACTGCTACTACAGTTACTGCTATTCCTACTACTACTCCTACTCCTACTCCTACTACTACTACTACTCCTACTGCTACTACTACTACTACTCCTACTGCTACTACTACTAATACTACTACTACTACTACAGTTACTGCTATTCCTACTCCTACTACTACTGCTACTACTACTACTACTCCTACTGCTACTACTACTACTACTACTACTACAGTTACTGCTATTCCTACTCCTACTACTACTGCTACTACTACTCCTACTGCTACTACTACTAATACTACTACTACTACTACAGTTACTGCTACTGCTATTGTTACTACTACTCCTACTGTTACTACTACTACTACTACTAATAATAATAATAATAATAATAATAATAAAGGTGTTACCTGTCCTCTGATGTCGATGTCAGCATACTTATGCAACAGGGCTCTTACAATTTCTACATGGCCACCCCTAACAGCTCCAATCAGCACCGTGTCACCACTCTAAACGTTTAATACAAAGACAACCACATACAGACAAGGTCACACTACATTTAGTGCACTACAATAGTACAGCCCAAAATTATATTTATGCAAATTTTCCCCTTAAACACAAGAATAGTTCTGCATAAAAATGATATCATTGTCATTTTGTATTAGATTAAATACAAAATTAAAACATTATTGTCAGATAATATTTCTGAAATTATTTGGAAGAAAATAAACAAGTTGTATTTTAACTAGAGGCAGCTGGAGGCAAGCATGTGATGAGTACTTATGTATACTGCAGGATATTAACTGGTAGTTACACTGTAACAACATTAACTATGAAGCCCCAAAGCAAAACTACAGGAGCAAACTTTGGACACCACATGACCCCGTTCTAAACACATGCACACAGAGCTCACAGCTGATGTTGGACTCACCCTGTCAGGGATGTTGACGTAGGTCCCTGCGTCCAGCAGGTCCTGGACGATCTCTGTGTAGCCCTCCTTGGCTGCAATCATCAGGGCTGTGTTGCCATCTTTATCGGTCATGTTCACATTTGGGTTCCTCTTCAACAGCTCCTTCACGACCTCAGTGTAGCCGCCTTTCACGGCCACGATCAGAGCCGTCATCGAGTTCTGAGCACAACAGGGCAGTGTTAAGGCGATGCTAGATAAGCTTCAAATCAAACAAAAAAAAAAAAAAAAAACACAACTGCAAGCATGACAATGGAGCCTGAAGTGAAGCGGTTCACTTACTGCCCCCTCCTGGTCAACATCAGCACCATTCTCCAGCAGGTGCATCACACAGTCATAGTGGCCCTTCCTGGCAGCCCAGATCAATGGAGTGGTGCCATACTGAGGGCAAATAAATATACACCCAAATCAGCTGCACAGGTTGACAGTATAAAACATCCAAAGAGGTCCCGTGCTTCTAGCTTAAGCAGGGTGACTTCACCTTGTCAGAACAGTTGACTTTCGCTCCTTGCTTTAACAAGATCTTGACGATTTCAGCGTGGCCTCTTCCGGCAGCCCAGATGATGGGATATACACTGTACTGCTAAAGAATAGCACAGAATGGTTGGTATTCAATTTAAAAAAAAAAAAAAAAACACAAAACACACACTCAATAGGAATTTTTCAGCATGGGATCACGATCAGTGGGATTTTAGAAAAGAATTATCCGCTTATATTTGAAAAGCATAGAGCTTTCACTACTTCACCTGTCCTGTGGTGTTGGGATTGGCCCCATTCTCCAGGAGAACCTCTGCAACCTCCACACGACCTTTATATGCAGCCCACATCAGAGCAGTCCAGCCTCCCTGAACAATACCAACACATAATGATATCAAAACAATTCAAAGAAGCACGAGTCATTTCCTTTCAATAACTACCTCTCTAATACTGTGGCATTTATAATGCGCATTCATCAGTGTTTGATCTGTGTAATAACGTTGTAATGGGAATTTAAAAAGTCCCAGCACTAACGTTATACCTCAAATCTATAACAACGCTGTGACCCTGATTTCAAAAGCAAGCTGATTGATAACGCCTCAAATGAAAATCATGAATATTCGGCTCAGTGTTGAAATCATCCTCGATATCACATGCCTCAATTTGGAAACAAAACAGTTTACACTTTATTATTTTAAACAAACAGAAAACTGCTTTTTTTTTTTTTTTTTTTGTTCCATACTATTAATTACAGTATAATTAAGTATGCATCATGCACATCTATTCCATTAGATGTAGAAATTTCAGATTAGTATGAATAGAGATTGTAATTAAAATGTACCAGTATTTAAAAAAAAAAAAAAAAACAACTATATTTAACATTAGCAAACCTTAGCTAGGTAATTGATGTTTCATTGATTATTGGTATTGTAATACAAAGTCATGGTTAAAATCATGGTGATTTAATTGTAAAATCTGTTCGCAGATATCTGCAGTATTTGCTACGCACTGCTTCTGTGGTCCATTCAGTGTCATCGTGGGCAAATTGAGCATATTTCCTTTTGCTTTTTTCGAGACATCAGTTATTACATCGGTTTCAAATGTTTTTGGGATCCCTGAGGTCATTCCACTCTTCGTGTGGGAGAAAAGTACGAGTTAACCGTGTTGAAATGGGAAACCTAATGTTTGCTTTAGCACGGATCGCTGCTGCTGAACGAATCGGGGGAAGCTCATCCTCTCCGTTCACCTGCTCGTGACGGGTGTGCTTCGCGAACACTGGCTTCACAACAGCTTAATCGACTGAAGCATAACAGCTTACTCTGTGTCTATGTCTAATACGGAATGCTTCGGAGAGAATGAATCGGAATATTTGTGTTTATGTTCACGGGCGTGTCTCACCATGTCTCTGTGCTCAATATAAGCGCTGTTCTCCAGAAGCTCTTTCACCACATCCACATGCCCCTCTTTGGCTGCAGAGATCAAGGCAGACCAGCAGTCCTATGGGAGAGAAGGAGAGCAGCCGGTCACCATGGAAACTGCAAAGTTGGCCACTGTTGCCACGGAAACAGTGGGGAAAGCAGGCAGTGCATGGAATGCTCTAAAGGTGAGTGTGTACATGTGTATGTGTGCGTCTGTGTGTGTGTTTTTACATGCTGCATACCTTTTACAGAGAAATTGAACAAAGGTGACCTAGTCCTACATGTGGTGCATGACTAATGATTCTAACACGATGCTGTGTGAACGTTTGCTTACCACGTCATCCAGGTTGACATTGGCACCTCTCCTGATGAGCTCTTGGACAATCTCCATACTGCCCTGCTCTGCAGCCAGCATTAAAGGAGTCTGCCCATTCTGGGAAAGATATTCAGACACATGCCTTAAAAACTGGATTACTCCATGCTATGTTTTGTATATCTTCTTATCAAGTCAGCTGTTAATGGTATAATTTAAAGAGAGCGATGACATTTTAATTGTTCTGAATAGAAACGTGGAATGTTAGATCAGACACGGGGTTGTTTCTAACACAATATAAATGTAATTATTTAAAAAATGATGAGGATTAAAGGAAAAGCCTCTATTAGCTTATACCGATCCTGTTAATTCAGGCCGAAGCAGTGAAACAATCTTTACTGCGTTTTTACTTTACAAACGCGAGTGGTGACTTCGGCATGTAGTGCATCGGAGTTGCACAAACCGAGGCGTGTTTAAGGAAGTATTCTGCCTGTGGTACAATTAGATATGATTATAAATTTTTTTAAAAAATACACCACAGTTCCAAAGTGAGATTTAATCTACTCAGAGCCTTGTTCACTTACGTCACTGCGACCGTCCACCTCTTTGAACTTATCCAGGTGGGCCTTTATGGCAGCCAGGTTCTCCTCCTCCACATAGCTGAAGAGGTTCTGGATGGCTATAGTGGTCATCTTTATAGACGTAGTGGTGTCCATGATTGCTGCTTAGCACCGCGGCACCCTGGGGCAGAGAAATATACGGCTTAGGAGCACTATGTCCAGGCTAATTTTAAAGGTGACAAAGCATGTGGCGTTAACTAATATGGAGAATATGGAGATTTAACTCCTTGAACGATCCACTCATGAGAGCATAAGCACACGGTTTGAGTCGGAGAGACAGCGTGTATCCTTCCCAGCATGATACATGACCTACATCTGAAACGTCAGGAGTATACAGGCTGGTCTAATAGCCGGCAGATAAATATAACACTGTTATAACAAGCAGGTCTGTTCTCTCAGTGCGTGGATGAGATAACGGCATGTCTGCTTCCCTCTGCATCTCATCAGTCTCCTGCTCGAACACGTTATATCCCAATGTCTCTTACTCAAAAACACACAACTCATCCAAACACAGTGCCTTACGTAGGACTGAGGAAGCTGATATTAAATGCAAGGAAAACCAGACAAACAAGCCTTAATAACAGCCTCGATTTCCAGGCAACAGCCAGACAGTCACTTGATTCATCGTTCATCTGGAAACGGAACGAGAGATTATGACGCGTGCATTTCGAATACAAATATGTTACAGCGACGGATTGCAAACGGTATACCTAAGAGCACTCCATTATCCACCTGAGCGGAGCCGGGCTTCGCCTAATAACACTGCTAGTTAATAGGGGAATATTTCAGGATAAATACAACCGCACCAAGGCGGTTATACAAGTCTCATATTTGTACATAATACCTAATAAATCAACAGCGATTACATAGCGAGCATAAAACTATGCACATGATGCGAAGCTAAACAGAAAAACACCCTTCTCCACCCTTCCTCGCTCAACACAGGAGCATTCTGTAAGTGCAAGACAATGCCTTATCCGTGAATCAAAAACAACTTGAATCACTTGAATGGATTTATTTATTTTTATTCATTTATTTTTTTTTTACACTTTTAAGCTTAGATTATCCTGATCATTAGTCTGTCGAGCGCAGCACACGTACACGATACTCACATGTAACAGAACAGGAAGAAACAACAAAGACACAATGACGGCTGATGATGACAAGGAGGCAACAATACTCTCTTATCACCGGGAACATGAGACCACGTTTAACCTTACGAGACCAAATCTGACACCTTACTTACCCACAGTGCGAGCCTCTGTCCTTCGCTTATATTTAGGACACTGTCGCTTTTCTCCCAACACCCTTGCGGTTTTGGGCTGTGTGTGTTTTTGTGTGAGCTTTTACCGAATGGCATCATGTGTTATTCACTAGGCTTGGCGGATCTCTCCGGCACATGCTCAGCTGACAGAGATGCTGCTGTCAAGATATAGTGAAGCCATTGTTCCGAGTCCTGGTTGTGAACGATTCTGCTTTTAAGTGATTAAAAATGTTTTATCTGTTCTCCGGTCTTAGCTCTCCAGGGATGGTGTACAATACCTAGGTATAGATAGCTTCACACAGCATATAAAGAGTCCAGGATTAACCTTAATGATTACACAGAAAGTGAATGAGGCATGTTTCTTGCTGCATTTCAGTGAATATATTACAATACGGATAAATACTATGTAATAAAAGTCTGACATATCTGTCACAGAGCTATAACTAACCCTAGTGACATGAAATGTTTTAGAGCAGTAGATGCAGGAGATTAATAAAGCAATTTGGACCGTTTCCTTACATGTATAGTATAGAAATAGAGTCAGTTTATCATTACATTACAGATACTGAAACGAAGAAATACCAGTGTGAAATAAACCGTGCTGTTTTGTATACACTGATACATCTATTCTGTTATATGACACCACGTAAACATTATTGAGGTTCGTCCACAAAATGATCTGCTTCTCAAAATAAACCAGTCCTCCTGAGACTTGTCAGTATGATTTATCTGGAAGATGCTAGCTGGCTAACCGACTGCACCGGCTGCTACCTTTCACTTCAAATGACTCTCTTTTTTTATTATTATAATTTTGGATTACACATTTCTTCAACACGACAGCGTTAATAGCGAAACAATATGGTAAGGGGAATAAAAAAATGGTTACGGGTCGGATAAAGCCCGATTCCTTTAGCTTTCTATGCGATGCGATGTCGGTGTAATGAAGTCGCATCAACAACACCGAAATAGCCAGGAAACGCCTGTATTCGACAGCGCTATTGTATTAACCTTACCTTAAAAGAGAGAAATGTTCACGGGGTTGAACCCGTTTCCTGGTGTCCGTGTGTATATGTTTCTATTTCGTTTATTTTCTACTCTCCATCTTCAGCAGCAGCCGATTGAAAACGCGAGCGGAGGAGCTCTGAGGTCGTTAGAGTTAGCTTCCTTGCTTTGAGCTTGTTGTTCAGCCAATGGCGACGGTGACGTCAGCGGTGCCGTGGGAAACAGTGCGAATAGAGAAGAGGCTTGAAGGCTGTGTCGTCAATACCTCCATACAGTCATAATGAGTCTTTATTGCTCACATGTTCATTTCAGAACAGTGAAATTCTCTTTTCTATGCATATCACAGCATGTTAGAGTCATGAGCAGAGAGGGTTAAGGGCTCAAGGGCTTGAACCCCCAACCTTCTGATCAGTAACCCAGAGCCTTGATCACTGCAAGGCTGGGGCTTGAACCCCCGACCTTCTGATCAGTAACCCAGAGCCTTGCAGTGCTGGGGCTTGAACCCCCGACCTTCTGATCAGTAAACCAGAGCCTTGCAGTGTTGGGGCGTGAACCCCCGACCTTCTGATCAGTAACCTAGAGCCTTGAACACTGCAAGGCTGGGACTTGAACCCCCAACCTTCTGATCAGTAACCCAGAGCCTTGCAGTCTTGGGGCGTGAACCCCCGACCTTCTGATCAGTAAACCAGAGTCTTGCAGTGCCGGGGCTTGAACCCCCGACCTTCTGATCAGTAACCCAGAGCCTTGGGGTGTTGGGGCGTGAACCCCCGACCTTCTGATCAGTAACCTAGAGTCTTGAACACTGCAAGGCTGGGACTTGAACCCCAAACCTTCTGATCAGTAACCCAGAGCCTTGCAGTGTTGAGGCGTGAACCCCCGACCTTCCGATCAGTAACCTAAAGCCTTGCAGTGCTGGGGCTTAACCCAGAGCCTTAACCGTCTAGACACTTTATCAGCTACACCTACCGTACTATAGCTGCACGTTGTATGCATACACACACTGACTGTAGCAGTCTCTTATCTACCCTGTTGAAAGGGACTACCAGGACCATGACTGACCAGATATTATTTGTGGTACAGTAGACATTGTTGTGACATTGTAGTATGTGTTGTGTTGGTGTCCCTGCTGAAAATACTAAATTAATCTGAGCACCTACCAGATGCCAAGTTGGTCACAGGCCCAGCTGGACATACTGGTAGACCATCTTTACCAACTAGTATGTCATTTCCCAGCTTCCTAATTGCTTGACTAGGCTGATCCGCCAGAACTTAAGAGTGGCAAAAATGGTCTTGACCTGTTCTGGTCAGATTAAGCTAGATTTCAGGCACAGTAGTGTTGTAGGAATTTGCAAACACCTCAATCACTACTGGGTTAAGAATTCAACTAACCAAAAACACCCAGCCACCATCAGTGTTGCGCTTAGAAATGGAATACGATTGACGAACTAGAGAACAAGTAACACAAATTGTGCATGGAAAAGTAAACATTTTTCTCAGTATTTAAAAAGTCCACTACAAATAATATCTGGTTAGTGATGACCCTAGGATGGTTACTTTTCATTGATGGACAGAGTAAACTATGCCTAGCAACGGATGGGGCGAATTGTATGCTTACAAAATGCACCTATGTGTAGATGGCTACTGTAGAATGAAATGGCCAATAAATTTAGCTACAAGGGTGTACCTAATATATTGGACACTGAGATGAGCATGTCAAAAGACTACGCTATAGTACTGTAGGTTACCATCATAATAGTGTCCATAGAAGGCAATATGGCAACAAAACAAAAAAACAACAAGAAGCCAAGGAATTTAAATTGCATCTTATTAGGAAATCCAGTTCATTGACTTCAGCTCTACATGCCATGCAATAATACAGCGACAAACAAAACAGGGAATCTAAGCCTACCTGGCCTAAACACTGTAACTTCACCCTTAACTTCCTGAAAGACCTCAGATAATCAGGAGCAGCAACAACCCATGCACCGGTGCTTTCTGGAGCTGTGTGATGTTCACTCTGCTGAGTCATGACTGCAAAGCCCCAGTCTAACCACTTCATAAAGTTCACCAATTACAAGTCAGCATACAGAGACGAGGCAGAGCGGCTTGCGGACTAATGTGAACAAAACAAGAGATGGTTGTTGACTTAAGGAGGACCCACTATGATTACTCTTCTTTACACAACAGCTTTCCGTGAAAGCTGAGGAGAGCATTCTCCCATTCTCATTACATTCTTTGGAGACTATAGGTGTGTTACCACTCTAAGAAACTTATTACCGCCGTAAGAAAATATTATGTGCATTAACATCAGAGAAGACAAGCCTGATTTTAGTTACTGGGCATTTTAAAGAATGTCTTTCGCAAAAAAGCAATTTATTACACTGACAGTGCGGCACATGCTAAGTCAAAATCATCACAATAGAGCCACTAGACACATGTCCACAGTACACCTCAGCAAAAATTTTCACCAAGTGTGTCTGAAATATTCTGATTAGCTGTCTCACTATGGATATAAAAACAAGCTTTGATAATCACTTTTTTGCCAAAACATAGTTTTAAGAAAATAGAGGAAGATGGTAACACTGTGAATGATGCATTTGAGCATACAGGCAACACAGATGGCTGCCTCGGTGTGTTGATGTGCTTTGCTTTGTCTTGTTTTGTTTGTTAAAACCATTTTTTGTGATGATTCCAGGAGTTCATTTACCAGAGAAGAGCTCATGAAAATCAGGGCTATAGGTACAGTTACATTTATATAGCACTTTTCTAGACACTCAAAGTGCTTTACGTAGTATGGGGGGGCGGGGGGTGGATCTCCTCAACCACCTCTAGTGTGTAGCATCCACCTGGACGATGCGACGGCAGCCATAGTGCACCAGAACGCCCACCACACACCAGCTATTAGTGGAGAGGAGAGAGTGATGTAGCCAATTCAGAGATGGAGATTATCATGGGTCCATGATAGAGAAGGGCCAATGGGGGAATTTCGCCAGGACACCGGGGTTACACCCCTACTCTCTTTTACCGTAAGTGTACTGGGATTTTTTTTAATGACCACAGAGAGTCAGGACCTCGGTTTAGGCCCCACACAGACCACTGGGTGAGCACCTCCTGCTGGCCTCACTAATACCACTTCCAGCAGTTTTCCCCAGGAGGTCTCCCATCCAGGTACTGGGCTAACCCTGCTTAGCTTCAGTGGGAAACCAGGTGAGAACTGCAGGGAGATATGGCTCTGACAAGTGCTACAGTCGATACAGATTTATTTCCAAACTTCATCGACACATCCGTGAATTGACTGGACATTCTGGTTAAAGGTGCCCTCACTTTTGCACATGCAGTGAAACGCTGGAAACGTGCCGGTGCACTTGTGCGCCTCCGCAGACATCGTACACAGCTGCCAGGAATATTTCTCTCCAACGTGCGTTCACTGTGCAACAAACTGGATGAGCTTCAGCTACTGGTGGGGGAAAACAGAGACTTTTCTTCATCTCCCGTCTTGTGCTTCATGGAAACTGTGGCTGTGTGGACTGATACCGGACTGGATTCCAACTCTTCAGAGTGGTTCGCAACACGGAACTTTCAGGCAAGACGAAGGGTGGAGGAATTTGTTTTTACACAAATAGTGGCTTTTGCAATGATGTGACAGTGACTCAGCAGTACTGTTCTCCTGATCTTGAGTCATTTTTCATAAACTGCATACCTGGTGAGTTCTCTTCATTCATACTGGTCGGTGTTTATATTCCGATGTTATAGCCGATGTTCAGGAGGCACAGCGTCTGCTTGCCGACCAGATACTGTGTGTGGAGCCCACATACCCGGACTCATTTGTTATTGTCCTTGGCGACTTTAACAATGCTAACCTCACATGAACTTCCCAAATACAGACAGTCTATTAAATGCCCAACAAGAGAAGAGAACATTCTGGATCACTGTTACACTACAGTAAGCAGGGCCTGTCCCAGGAACTGCACTGGGACACTCTGACCACATCATGGTCCAACTGATTCCTGTGTACAGGCAAAAATTAAAGCTCTCCAAACATGTTGTGAGGACATTAAAGAAGTGGACCAAGGAGGCTGTGGAGGATCTTCAGGCATGCTTGGACTGTACTGACTGGGATGTATTCAGGACTGCTACCAACAGTCTAGATAGTCTACACAGAGGCTGAGACATCATACATAAGCTTCTGTAAGGGTAGCTGTGTACCATCACGCACCAGGGTGAGTTACAACAATGACAAACCCTGGATCACAGCTAGTCTCAGACAGCTAAGGCTGGAGAAGGAAGTTGCATTTAAAAGTGGGGACAGAATCAGGTTTAAAGAGTCAAAGTACAAGTTTAGCAAGGCGGTGAGAGAAGCTAAACAGAGTCTTCAAGGGACAGAACCCCTGCAAAGCAGCTGGACCAGACTCTGTCTCTCCATTCACACCCTCCAGTGTTTACAGACATCTTTAACACCTCACTGGAGATATGCCATGCGCCAGCCTGCTTCAAGACCTGTCAACCCTGTCCCCAAAAAACCCAGGATTACAGGACCTCTTGCTCTGACATCTGTGGTAATGAAGTCCTTTGAGCGCCTTGTGCTGTCTCACCGAAAATCCATCACAGACCCTATCCTGGACCCGCTTCAGTTTGCCTACAGAGCCAACAGGTCTGTAGACATGCAGTTAACATGGCCCTCCACTTCATCCTCCAGCACCTGGACTCCTCAGGAACCTACACCAGGATTCTGTTTGTGAATTTCATCTCTGCTTTCAACACAATCATCCCAGCTCTGCTACAGGACAAGCTCTCTCAGCTGAGTGTGCCTTATTCCAACTGCAGGTGGATCATAGACTTCCTGTCTGACAGGAGGCAACACGTGAGACTGGGAAAACATGCCTCTGACTCCCGGACCATCAGTACTGATTCCCCCCCAAGGCTGTGTTATTTCTCCTCTACTCCTCTCCTTCTACACCAACAGCTGCGCCTCCAGTCACCAATCCATCAAACTACTGAAGTTTGCGGATGACACCACCCTCATTGGGCTCATCTCTGAGGGGGTTGAGTCTGCCTACAGGTGGTAGATTGACCATCTGGTGACCTGGTGCAGTCAGAACAACCTGGAGCTCAATGCTGTAAAAACAGTGGTAGACTTCAGGAAGAACCTAGCCCCACCTACCCCATCATCCTGTGTAACTCCCCAGTTGATACTGTGGACTCCTTCCGCTTCCTGGAAACCATCATCACCCAGGACCTCGAGTGGGTGACCTCAACTCTGATATAAAAAAAGCGCACCAGAGAATGTACTTCCTGCGGCAGTTCAACCTACCACAGACGATGATGGTGCACTTCTACACCTCCATCACTGAGATCATACTCACCTCCTACATCACTATCTGATACACTGCTACCACTGCCAAGGATAAGGGCAGACTCGCTCTGCTGAGAAGGTGATTGGCTGCAATCTGCCACCCCTTCATGACCTGTACACTTCCAGGACCCTGAAGTGGGCAGTTAAGATTGTGGCTGACCCCTCTAACCCTAATAAGATAAGAAATCATTTCTTATCTCGCTTGTAATAAACGCAAGCTTCCGCGAAGTAAAAGTTCACAGCAAGTGTATGGCTTTGCGCCAAGACAAACGAACAAGTTCAAACGAGACAGTAACAAATAACACATAAGTGCGACATTTAAAGGATAACGTACCTTCATACCACTAATACATGGTTCTTCAAATAATTACGGGGACATTAAATAGTGATTTCAGATGAATGTTTTAAAATTTGACCTGTTCTGTATTATTTTATCATCCACTGCAGTCTAAAAAACAATCGTCCAATACAAATACTGAAGTCCTCCGATTTCATTTTCAATACAATCAATAACTATAACAGAGACGCAACTTTAATGTTAACGTTATTATGTTTATGCTGCTAATTTTATTTGTTGTTTTTGAAATATAAAACCAGTTTAAATGATTTCAGTGTGTGTATCAGTACTTTTTGTACATTTTCAGCACATTTTTAACAATACGGTGATAATACTGATAACCGTGATAGTTTTGGTCACGATAATCGTGATATGAAATTTTCATACCGTTACATCTCTACTAAACATTCAGGGACCGTGCATGCACACACACACACACACACACACACGTTTGCACATTTATCATTCACACCTAGGAGCAATTTTAAGTTGCTTAATCTTAACGGTACAATATAAATACAACTTACTATTATTATTTAGTCTTGAAGTTGCACTGTAATCTTATGTGCTGTGTCCCTCTACTCTCTGTGTGTGTGTGTGTGTGTGTGTGTGTGTGTGTGTGTGTGTGTGTGTGTGTGTTGTGTCCTGGTCCTGTGGCATATTTTGTTCCACTTTATACACGTATAAAGGATGAACAGGATGACGATGACAAGAACAACATACTTCAGAAGTGTGAATTTCAAATGGTTTCACTTTGCACAGCTGATGGAGGACTTGTGTCAGCAAAATCCCTTTCTCATGAAACGTCCTCAAGTTTTGGACGTACATTTAGCTTATATCTTTGAACGTGCGATGAGAGGTTAAAACATTACAATAATTAAAGGACAGTGTAAATTTTTTAAATAGGATTTACTGTAAAAAAAAAAAAAAAAAAAAAATAGAATCAGAGCTTTCGGTGTGTATTAAAAAGGTGTACATTCTGCTATTTCTTTGTTTGGTTGTTTGCTAGGTTAATGACTTTCCCACCAGCAGAACGTGTACTGGATAATGGATTCTTTACAACAGTTAATGGAGACTAAAGTGCAGATGCTGAACTGTTTCACTCGAACAACACTGTTCTGATAAGTGGAACTGGATTTTGTGTTCTGTACAATGTATCATACTGTAATGATGAATGATAACAGATTTGTCAACACCAGATAAGAGTTAGGAGTCCTTACTCATGCTAAAAGTTCAGCACACGTTACACCCGTACTCCAACGGCACTACACTGGCTGCTCATTTCCCAGAGAATCAAATTCAAACTCCTTCTCACATACAAAACAATACGTGGTCCCACTGTGTTCAGATTCTCATTCTCAATGCTGGTCTACTGGTCGTCTACGAGGTTATTTAGTGCATAACCCCCAAACTTTGGAATGTTATCCCTTAAGACCTTCATTACAGCACTTCCTTATTCCATTTTAAGGTTTAAGAGTCCACTTAAAACGTACCTTTTCTCCCAACACTTTCCATTTCTTCTTCCTGCTAGTGTTTTCTCTTGCATGTTAGACAGGTGTGGAACATTATTATTATAATTATTATTATTATTATTATTATTATTATTATTATTATTATCATCCATCCATCCATTTTCCATACCACTTATCTTACACAGGGTCGTGGGGAGCCTGGAGACTATCCCAGGGAACTCGAGTCAGGGCACAAGGCAGGGGACACCCTGGATTGGGTGCCAACCCATCACAGGGTACAATCACACACACATTCACACACTGCGGACAATTTGGAAATGCCAATCAGACTACAGTGCATGTCCTTGGACCGGGTGAGGAAACTCCAGAAGCATGGGGAGAACATGCAAACAGGGCAGAGGTGTGATTTGAACCCCCAACCCTGGAGATGTGAGACAAAAATGCTAACCACAAAGCCATCATGCCACCTTCTTCTTCTTCCTCTTCTTCTTGTTATTATTATTAGAGAAGACGTTATTATATTTGAGAGTGAGATGAATTGCAATACAATAGACACACCACATGTATAGTTACAAAAGGTTCATATTTAATCACCACATTTACAAAGTTGGGCTTTGCATCACTGGGCAAACATTTCTTATGTTTTCGTTGCAGACTAACTCTGATATATTAATGATCTTTAGAAATTGTCTTTCTAGCACACATATTTAACATGGAATGTGTTGAAAATGTCTTAAAGCTTCATGAAGAATAATGAGGCTGCAGTGATTTGATTTTTTTTTTTTTTTTCTGATTTTTTTTTTTTTTTTTTGCAACAAGGAAAATCATCTTAAGATATGCAACCTCATGCATCAAAGGATTGTAGGGCGTACTAAACTAAAGATAACATGCCATGGACTGAAGAACCTCATTAGGCGATGGGCTCAAATCTCCAATTCAACTTTTACTGTGTCCTTGACGAGAACAAAGGCTTGTCGTCAGAGGAGCCGAATTCAGGAGAGTAAAAGATGAATCGGAAAATAATGACTATTAGCAAACTGACATTGGTGCAGTGCCAACCTGTTGTCTGAAGTGCTTATGCTTTTCCCCTTTCAAATCCCTGCCCATAATAGGTATTTTATTATCGTCATACAACTCTCCAAGTGTTCGTTTGTTTTCGGTAACAGTGGCACGGTCTCCTGCAAATTGATGCAGCCTGCATGTCACAACATCAACTCCTACAACAGTGATGGGGAGGTTAAAGGAAAGTATGCAGAATTCAATACATCAGAGTTTCCTTAGCGTTCCATCCTAACACCGCCGGTCACATTCCAACCCATCCCCTGCAGCCAATGAGTTCTGGTACCAGTGTTTTGAGCCCAGATTAGTTTCACGACCCACTGGATGAGTCTAGACAGGGGCTAGTTTGTATGTTTGTTGGTTTATAAGTTTCATTCGCCGACTCTCCTGACGCAAGGTTTTACAGTAGGAGTGTCGGCCGTTGAGTGTGCTGAAGTCGGGGTGTGGTTTCTTGGCTCATGTGGTTTTGGGTTTCTGGCTGTCTGAAGAGGCGGTGCTGGTGGAAAAAGAGCTGTGCTGCTCCTTCAGGCGCAGATGCCGAGGTTTCACCGGCAGAGCTATGGCCAATAACACACAGCCTATATGCACGGAAAAGTACCAAGACCTGAAAGCAGAGGAAAGAAAAAAAAAAAAAAAAAAAAAGAGGGTGAGAGAGACAGAGAGAGAGAGAGAGAGAGAGAAAGTGAAGGCTGTTACTCACAAAAAGCTTTATAGACCATTAAAAAACATCTTTGTTTCATATTCAACAATCTGTCAAAGTTTGCATACCTTCATAACAAAATAAAGATGGAGAAACTGACGCATTTAAGGCTCAGGAACAAAATGTAAGATGGTTTGTTTCTGGTATCTTTGTGACCGGTGGTAAAAGGGGTTGGGTTTGAATGTAAATGGCGGGTTTGTGGTTAGGAGTAGTGCTGTGATATTCAATCAGATCAGCTCCTCTCATCTCCTTAAAAATCCAAGTGTGTAGCATAACAGGATTAAATTTCACTTACAGATTGCATAATGATTTTTAATGGTAACACTAACCAGCTGGCTGATATATATATATATATATATATAAATAATTTCCTGTAAGTCCTATCACTATATTTTATATGAAAATGTTAGTGCTGGTGTCAGAGTCATGGATAAGTGCACATGTATTTATTTTAAATTAAAAAAAAAAAAAAAAGTGTGTATTTATTTTAAATGCTATTTCAATGCTAAAAATCCAGAACAATTATTAAAAACAATGCAAGGGGGTGAAATATACAGATATCATGCTAATACAGAAATCACAAGGCATTAAAGAGAATAATGCAGAAGATCAATGATGAATAGACATAATGACATGCTGCACCAAAACAGATCTAAACACCATAAAATACAAGATTCAAGCCAAAGTGTGCAGACTAGTTCAGAAATTAAAACTCTATGAACTATATTTAATATCGTTAGAATTTATATAGCTGGTTTCCAAAACATGATAAACATCAAATTTATATTTATCTCACTTTGTGCTTTTATAAATAGAACTGAAGAGCAGGAATCACTACATGGCCTAGTAATTATGTCCGATCATTGTGTCTTTCTCTGTTAAAAACCTAATCTCTGCCTCATTTATTATTAATAATAATAATAATAATAATAATAATAATAATAATAATAATCTGTGGAATCCACAGTGATCACATACAAAACCTTTTTGTACAAAATGGGAAAAGACTTTAAAGCCTGCGCTTGTGGTCAGATAAAAATGCCTTCTTTTGTGTAGCGTAATTAAATCCACGTAATATTACTTAAAAATCAACAGCAGCACTATGTTTAGTATGAGTGTCACAGTGTATAGTGTTTTAGTCATACCTGTAGAATTTGAGTGAAGGACCCACAGACAGCAGCACAAACGGCACCACAGTATAACAAATGGCTATTTGTGTGCTCGCCCACGTGATGACATCATAGACCTGCTTGTGTGCTGGCGAACCCAAAAAGTACGGTCTCACATTGTGTCTCACCTAGACCGGGAAGGATGGGAAGCACGAACAGAGAATGTGAAAAAATAAAAAAAAAAGGTAAAAAAAGAAAAACAGGTAAGAAAGGAATAGCTATATTCAGTTCAATTTATTTGTATAGCGCTTTTAACAATGCACATTGTCACAAAGCAGCTTTTTCCGAAATATAGCAATTCTGGATATAAAGTTTAAACTTAAAAATCTACCCCTTTTAAAAAAAAATAAAAATAATAATAATTAAAAAAAAAAAAAAAAAAAAAAAAAGTTTCCTCTGCTTAAAAATCTAATTAATAATAGTGTTGCACATATACTAATCACAAGACCTCTTTAGAATTGATCCATTAAAAGTTGCAGTTTGTAACATTTGAATAAATTTCTAGATATACTATTATAATCATAGAATTTTCTCTCCCTGAATGTGGTCCTGTCGGACGGGCATTTCAGGCAAACGCTACTGTTCAAATTTATCAAGGTATTATTTGAAATTTATTACAATATCAAGAGCAAATATTCCTATATATTCCTATAAATATTCCTATAAATATTCCTATAAATATTCCTATAAATATTCCTATATTCCTATTCCTGTAGGACCAAACTAGAAAAAGCATATAACTACTATATAGTACTAAATAATACTCAAAAGCACATGATTTACTGTTTGATCTGAAGATTCTCTTCAGATTTTTTTTGTTTTGTTTTGTTTTTAAAAATACAGTGCTGTGAAAAAGTTTTTCTTCTCATACTAAATAGTTTTAGATCTTCAAACGAAATACAACATAAGACAAAGACGGCCTGAGTAAACACACAATACAGTTTTTATTTATTATTTTTTACTGAAGCAAAAGAAGTTATCCAACACCTATCACCTATGTGAAAAACTAATTGCTCCCTTAAACTTTAGCAGCAATAACTGCAATCAAACTCTCCTGATAACTGGAGATCAGTCTTTCACGTTCTTCTAGGACTAGGATTTACTCCTAGGCTTTGGATCATTGTCTTGCTGCATAATCCAGTTGCGCTTGAGTTTCAAATTACAAGACTGAAGACCGGACATTCTCCTGTAGGATTTTCTAGTAGAGAGCAGAATTCATGTTTCACCTCAATTGCTGCAAGTTGTCCAGGCCCTGATGCAGCAAAGCATCCCCACACCATCACACTTCCTCCACCATGCTTGACCGTAGGTATGATGTTCTTTTTGTGGAATTC
>JANDJT010000148.1:18783119-18812335 GCA_024331685.1 Stegophilus panzeri
ACATATAAAAAAAAAAAAAAATATATATATATATATATATATATATATATATATATATATATATATATATATTTTAAGTATATATGTTTAAACAAAAAAATATTAATTGAATCCAGGGCACACATAGTAGACTATAGAGAAAAGATCACCATGTGCAGAATGACTTACTAAAAGCATTTAGAGTTTAGCATTGTACACTACAATCCATTAAAGCATTACCCAAATGTCTCTTTTTTTCTTTATGACCTATTTATGAATGCAAATGAGGGGTTTAATAGACTGTACATTGTAGAAAATCTTTTTGGAGGGTGTTATTGTGTTAATTTTCTGACATTTTCACGCTGCTTTGTTAAAGAGATCTATAGAGTTGTTAAGAAATTTCATTTTTCATGTTTCTTTTTTTTCCCCCCTCTGCATATTTGTTCGTTTTGAGCTGTCTTGAACTGGGAAAACCACCTCGAAACCTCTAAAGTTAACGAGTACCAAAGCAACACTCACATGTCCTTAAGAATTTGGTCAAAAACATCTGGAGCTGATTCTTAATAACAGGGTTTCTTTACCAATTAATGCTTTTATAACGTTGTGCAAGTGCTGCTACTTAAAATCATCGACTCATCTGAGGTAGGAACACCTGCTTTATTGTGTGCGTTCACACTTAAGCCTCAAGGGATTATTAGGTGTAATAACATGCTGATCCAACAACATGCTGAAGAACATCAAGAAAAAGCTGCATAAAAATGATAATAACCAGTCAAAGAAATTTTTGTCATAGTTTGTGGCAGAGATGAATACAACTTCATAAACATCAGATACAGCTTTGCTGGGCAATAAAAAATTAATATCAGATGAAAAAGGCATAAACGCACCGCATATAAAATGCAACACGGCTTTTAATTGAAAATTGAAAATCCCAGAGAGGAAACCTTGGGGGATAAACACACTGAGACGTTTACCTCCAGGAGACCCAAGTTAGAGACTAATTACTGCTGCATATCAAATGTACTGGGGGATCTTCTCCTTTCCGTCCAACACATACCACTCGTAAGTAGACTATAGACTGACACTAGCGATATAATGCAAAACGGAGCTATCAAACTCCTCTGCTTTTTTATTGTAAGTTCTTTGGGGTAAAAAAAAACTGTAGTATTCAAATGCATTCAAATATTAATCCCTAGAACATCTGCAGTAGTGCTACGCTATGCATTCATGTCACATAAACCACTGTTTTAACCAAAGTGTAATCACAAAGAGGTAACATCATAATATTATTATAAACATTAATGTTTTAGAGTCACTTTTATGTATGGACATACAGCATACATTTTCTTGTCATTAGGTTTCACATTTCTTCGTTCTATCCGACATCCACGGAAAAAAACCTGCCACCTTTAATTCAAGTTTATGCAGAAATATTTTTTCTTATTCAAGCCCTCACTGTATATATGCTCACTACATTGCTTACAATTGTCACAATACATGCTTACAACTTTGTTGTTCGTTGGCATGTAGAACATGTCCATTATAGGCAACTCATCAGTAAGAACATGAATTAGCAATCTAGCATTAGTCACCGAGTCACTAAGATCACATGTTTGACGTGGACATGAACTGAAATTCCTGACCTGTATCCGCATGATTTCATGCATTACGCGACTGCCATGTGATTGGCTGATTGGATCATTGTGTACTGCAGGCGTTCCTAATAAAGTGAGTCAGTGAATGTATGAATGGCTAGAATTCACATGTGCAACGTATGACCTCAAAAGCAAAATTGTTGTAATAGCAGGCGCTGAACATCTCTCTCAGCGGACTGTGTAAGCCGGATTATTACACTTATCTCTCAGGAAGCCAGAGACAAAACAACTAGGGATGCTCAGTTTAAAGAACGATTGCCCGCCCTCGTCTGTAAAAACAACAACAACAACAACAAAGTGCCATACTGGCACACAAGCTAAAAAAAGGTCAAAGGAGAGCTGCAAGGAAAACTAAGTAGCCTGTGGTCAAAAGGATGAATTGAATCAATTAAATAAAGTGTTGAGTTCAGGAGTTCAGGGGTATACCACCATATTTACAATCTCCCTGCCTTAAATCAGACCTGGACAGGCAGACAGGAAGTCTAATGCAGGTGTGCACTGGGGCCAGGATTATGTGGGGGAGCCAAAAAAAGCTCATCAAAGCAGGCAGTTTTTGCTTCCATGCAGGCAGAAGCAAGCAGTTTAAATTATTTTAGATAAGTATAGATTTGTCTCTATTTTGGGAAACCGAAATAGCTATGTTTGTTAGAAACTATCATGGGTGGGGCAAACAAAAATAATAGCTGTAGGAGTCAGTGGGACCGATCAACGTTTTCGGACAGGATTGGTCAGAATTCCTGCAGAACTGGGCGGAAGTGGGATTTAATAAATAAATAAATAAATTCTCTCACTCAGACCTCTACTCTAATGTGACACACTGAGAAACCTTCATCTCTCCTATTCTCCTAGAGAATACAAGAGATTTGAAGCTGTAATAAGGAAAAACAGGGGAACATTAGAGTTATTAAATGATATTTATATCACATTCAGAAAGCAAACTGATAGCAAACTGACCCCCCCCCCTCCCCCTCCCCCACTATCAAGATCTGAACAAACACCATTTCACAATCGTTGTCACTTGTGAAAAGATGTACGTAAACACACTAAATGGCACTTTTTTTGTTCTCCCGAGGGTATACAAACTTTTGCATTTCCCTGTATCCATTCATAATACAACAAATCTGTCTTTTCAAATTCTGGTAGAACGTGGCGAGGAAAAAAAACAATACAGCTTTCTTGTGATGTATAGCACCGAAAAGCCGCCCACGCGTTATTAATTTCTCATGACGGCTCAGCCGAGAAGAGCTAGAGTATCGCCACACCTGTGACGAGCTCGCTCACCCTCACCTGCAGTAACAGTGCTCTGTAATTCATGGCTCTCCATGCCTCTTGTTACAGGCTGGGTCGTGCCTCGCTCTAGTGATTCTCCTCTCCAGAACTGGAGACGTGGAACCTGAGAACTGCTCTTCACTTCAGACTGGACAAGACATACAGCATGTGTATGTAAAGGTGCTGACTGTTCAGGCTGCAGATAAATCACATTTTCTGCCCGAAGCAGTGCCTGACTAATGGGGCAAAGGAAGTGGGGCAAGTGGGCCGAGTCTGTAACGTTGAAGTGAGCATGAATATCTTTAACAAACTTTTAATGTAAGAAATGAGCTTAACAAGGTAATTAAGCAACAACAACAACAACAACAAAAAAAAAATATAATTATAATTAATGTAGAACTATACATTTCTTATTATTGTTAGTCTACGACACAGCAAGTTTGCTAGAGAGCATTTCCACAGATCATTTGCAGAAGAAGACCGCAAAACTCCAGGTAAACAAAGCCTTAAACTAAACTCCAAGCCCAAAGCTAGATGGCAGGGCAAATAATGCTATTTTAGTGGTCTCAATCATTTTGAGAGAAAATAATATCATTTAAAAATTCGCCCCGAAAAAAAAAACATACAAATTTTGCAGGTTAAAATTGGACAAATATCAAGATATTTTTGTCCTGCAGCTTCTCATCAACAAGGAAGCATTTCAAGGCCTCTCTGAACACTAAAAGAGGGAATCCTGGACAGCCTTGTTGCTAGGACACTGTACTGTTCAGATGCAGAATGAATCCTGTGCAACCGTGTGTGTGTGTGTGTGTGTGTGTGCGCGCTCGCATGTGCATGTCTTGTCAGGCATCAGAAGCGACACACACCCGAGTGATCATCTGCTCAATCACACCATGGCCTTCAGTACTTAACCAGCTTTCACAACTCTGTGATGAAAATGAAATGCAAACCCACTGTTGCCAAATTTACCAAAATCACCCCCAACACCACTAGCCTCAGATCAAACCTCAAATGAATATGTTTAAATACATTTAGCCGCTAGACAGCATATCCTGAGTAAACCATTTGGTGTTCCGATTAAGCGACAAAAGCTTAACGTGTACTACCCAATAGACTGCGTGACCGCTCTTACTCAGCTGGACACATTTCTGGTGCGTTATTCATCAACCACACAAATGGCAATCAGATCTTATGTGTTCAGGCATTTCTCTCACGCCTACATACAGTACAACTCTCACACAGCCTTAATAAACTCGACCACAGGCTATAACGTTACCATAAACTGCGTTTAACGTTCTTAATGTTGTTTTGCATGAATTTCTCGTATATGATTTTGGAGACACGTCTCGTTAATCTGTAGACAAGGGTTCGCATTTCGTACAGTCTTTAGCTAGAGACCTTTTAGTGCACTCGATGGCTTCATTATATATATATATATATATATATCTTCCTTTAGCAATACTATGCAACAGTATAAAAGCATTTCTTATAACAATGACATCCGATGCCTGAAAACACACTGCCAAACTAGCCCGTGCGAATATGAGGAGACTCGGCGTGGACAGAAATGAATGAATTCATGTAGTATTCGCAAAACCCCCCAACCCACACTCAGTCACATGTATCAGACAACAGTGTAGCTGAGCTTTACGAAGGTAGCTTGATTCTGCGTGAAACCTGCAAACATGGTACACTGGTCACTAGGCGATCCTTGTCCAGGATAAGACAGCGTTTACATGACTACCCCAGAGTACCTCTCCGACGCGTATATCCTCGTTTATACAACGCACTTAGCACCGACTGATCGCTCAAAACGTATGTTCATATAAAGCATAAACGGGCCAACAGGTTCAACATACTGTTAGTTATCGCGCGTCATTCTTGTGCATGACATCCGCCCTTGGCCTCTGTACTGAAAATAAGTTATCAAATAATTACCCGGTGATTAAATACCTTTTCAGCACTAAGTGCTTTCTCATATCAATATATAACATACTCAGTTATTAATGTCTGAAGAGACGTGCTATCCCCAGTGCTCTCTGCACTCAACCCTCAGCCAAATGCAGGCAGACAAACAAACATGGAGATGCATTACTCTGTTAAAGGAACGCCAACGAACACATGAAGCAAAGAAATCAGTTACTGGTAAGTGGGGAGGATGGTTATTGTAAAAGGACACTCATTATTTTTCTAAACAAATCAGTCATATTTACATTGAGAAATTTAACAAGATGCTTTTTTTTTTTTTTTTTTGCAAAGTTACTCCAGTGCAATGCTGAAGCCAGTCCAATCATAGAGCTGTAGAGAGTTACGAGACTCGCAGGAGGTTTAAAGTGGTAACTTCGGTGTCAACTGGTTGCTTTCTGGCTACAGACCTGGTACAAGGTATAAGAAACATTACTAACTTTTCTACTGGATTGACTATGTACTCAAACGTTACTAGGAATAAGATGGATTTGATGTGTTTGGTATAGTAACAAGCCATACTTCGAGTCACCAAAGAATACCAGAGATACCTAACCATGACCAAGAATCACCTGCTTTCACGAGAAGAGGTTTAAAACGTGATGCTGTGAACTATTTTTTTTTTAACCTAGTGATCATACCTTTGAAAAGCTCATTGTGTCAGTGCTCAAAAGTTTGCTTTCTCATCGCTAATCAGTGTACAGAAGCACATACACATATGGGGGCATGATGCATTAGTGGTTAGCCACTTTGTTTGCCTCGCACCTCCGGGGTTGGGGGTTTAAATCCCGCCTCCACCCTGTATGCACGGAGTTTGCATGTTCTCCCCGTGCTTCCAGGGTTTCCTCTGGGTACTCCGGTTTCCTCCCTCAGCCCAAAGACATGCGTTTGAACATTCGCATTTCCAAATTGTTTACAGTGTGTGAATGATTATGCGGTTGTGCCTTGTGATGGCTTAGCACCCCATCCAGGGTGTACCCCGCCTTGTGCCCCGAGATCCCTAGGACAGTGGTTTTCAAAGTGGGGGCCACCAGGGGGCGCCGGGGGGCCTCAACAATTTGGTGTGAAAAATAAATTCTCACTCTCAAGACAACCACACACACACACACACACACACACACACACACACACACACACACAATCAATTCCTAGTGTAATGTAAAGATGTAAGATTAAGATGTAATTATTAATAAAAAACGGGGATATATTCAGAAGTCTGTATTTTTAATGTGTTTTAAAGACATCTTGCAAAAGGGGGGCCTCGGTCAAATGTTAATGCCATTTGGGGGGCCTTGCCCTGGAAAAGTTTGGGAACCCCTGCCCTAGGATAGGCTCATGGTCAAGCTCATCCATGAGCCTGTGTAGGAGATTTTATGTATACACACACACACACACACACACACACACACACACACACACTGTACACCATGGACCCACTTTGTTAGGTACCAAGCTAGAAAGTTCAGAGAGTTTAGTCGAAAGTCATCCTGGAACAGACCACTGGCTCAAGATTGAAATGGTACAATAAAAAAAAAACCCAAAGGAGAGATAAATAAGATAACAGTCTGTACCTTTTCACTGTTTTTCAAGTCTAGGCAGGCAGACATGTCTGATTTGCTGGCTATCCCAGATAACAGAAGTATTCATAAATGTAGGACATTTTCAAGGAACCCAATAAATGAAACCTGGATTTAACAGTCCAAACACTGTATTATGATTTATCTTTAGTGCCTCCTGTCCTGATTCCTACATGTCTCCCATAGAGTCATGTTCTCTAGTATGTAACAAAGGACACACAAGGCTGGTTCTTTCCCTCGAGACAACTACAAGGTTCCACATCCTCCCACAGCCATAAACTCAGTGTTTATAATTAACTATGTCAGCCTCCCATTAGCATTACAGTGACGCAAGCCAACTAGGTACAGACCTGCACAGCAATAATCAGGGCCATATGTATACTAATAAATTATGGACAATGATCAGCTTATTAGCATATTCACCTAGTGGCCTGGCCTGAGGCAGAACCATATGTGCAACCATATGCCCTTGTCGTGTAGCCGGTCAATAAGGTTATCTCTCTTAGAAAATGAATATACGAAAACGTGAATACCCATTTGTGAAAGCTGTGATACTGTTGGATGTGGATTACTGACCTTAAATTTAATCACTGTATTTGAGTCAATATAACTGATATATAAGCTTCAGATAATCATAAATTATCTTACCTGGCAATTTAAATAGCTATAAAGTTAGTTTTAAAGCTGAGGTCATGCAGCTCATCTGGCACAGTGCAGTGTTTCCATGACCCTTGTGTGTCTACAGATGTTGTGAGTCAAAAACTTTATGGGATTGTATTTCATATCTGCTTTTAAATGGTACTGTGCTCACAAAAAAAAAAAACATGTAAAATTGTGTTTTACACACACACTGCTGGTATTAAAGGCAGTTCAGAATGCTCGAAAATCAGATTTATGCAACAAAGCACGACCAATAAAGTACAACAGCTTTAGTCGTAATTTGATCCACGCTTGTTGCGTTAATGTGCTCTCGGCATGTGTTAAAATGTTGTACGGACTGCCTCACTTTTGTTATTGTACTTAACGGTCACTGTATCTGCAGCATGGTGGAACCTGTACTGAACCTGTACTGAACCTGTACAGGTTCCATGGTGGAACCTGTACTTACTGTAGCAGAAGATGATTTTGCGAATATAAACACAGTACCCGAGGCCTGTCACAATAAATATTCTTAACAATATCCAGACTCTGGAATTGGAACGTCAAAAAGTAGTTTTCGTCTTCTGATGAAAATATCCTTTAGATGTAGTCAATATTTCGTCATGTCATATTTTTGTTCATTTTTAGTCAATCTGATTCGATTCGATGCGTTGTCAGTGGCGTTTTAGTTCACGAGAAAACGCAAAAGTTAAAGCAAATATTCAGACGTTTTATATATTAACTTAAACATGGATCAACAAAAACATGTGAGAACTGGCCTCGTTATGAAAACCTGATCTCCTGAAATAATAACATTACAATGAGTACAGTATTGTAATACAATATTATGAATTGTTTATGCTCTAGTTGTGCATTGTGCGTTACAGAAAGAGTGTATTAACAGCGTGACTTACCGTTCTACCTAGCGCCTTACTTAAGATCGAGTTCACTTGTGCAGAAGCGAGTTGTAATAATATTGTTTATGTTGTGTGTAAACATCTGATTAATCTCATGTGTGTATAGGATGCGATCGTGTGAGTGAATTAACCCGCTAGTGAAGCGCTTCAGTTTACCGCTGTTCATTCGCCGTTCAGCTTCAGCTCACGCAGCTGAAGCGGCTCGGACCCCGACGTTATTCACTACGACCGGATTATCTCGAACACTACGACTATTCTTTCTAGATTTTTCTTCTTCAGAAACGCTGTTAATATCTCGCTTCATTTTTTTCAACAGTACGTTTTAATAATAATAATAATTTTAAAAAAAAACGGCGCTAGTGCTTGCTACGCATCTTAAATTCGAATGCACAATTTTATCTTAAATTCGGCGAATATTCGAAGTGTGAATTTAAATTCGACAGCCCTAGAGCTGAGACGAGAGGACAGAATCAGCACGAATGACTAAATAAAATCATTCTTACGTAAACAAACACGCATGTAAACACAACGGGCGATATCGAGGTCAGCAAAAACGATCAAGGTCATGTCTTATTTATATATATATATATATATATATATCGTATGATAAGTCGATAAAGTAATTATCGTGACAGGCCTACAGTAACCTTTTGGTTCAGCCATATATACACAGTACTGTATATGAACATACCTCTGTGAACATACCTCAAAATGTGAACATACCTCTGTTATACACAACTTAATGTTATTTTCAGTTCCTGCTTAGAATTTGAGCTCTACATTACACTTACTCCATACACTCACTATATACGCACACCATTTCATTACACACAGCCTGATATTTTATGTCAGTCTCCACTAAGACTAGATTGCAGGCTACTTGGACAAACACAGCACATTAATCCCCTTGTTGAAAGCAGCCTCAAAAAACATAAAAGGGTCTAACTGCATCGAATTTTGCTACCATCATGCTTGTGAGACAGGAAGCATTTGCATACTCATTGGAATATTCTAAAAAGGTGAGAGTGTAAGTGAAATGTATGCCATAAATCTCTAAAAGAGATCTCTAAAAGTAACTGGCATCGGCTGTGAAAGGTGTAAAGGGGTAGAATCCCCTCTACCCACACAGCTTTCAATAGGGCTCTCAACAGACAGCCTGGTGCTTTTCACCAGTAAATATTGCCAAGAACCACCCACATCGACAGGAAGAGGCATATGAAAGACATCGCAAACGGCCAACCACATTCACTCACCACAACACAACGTTCAAACGAAACACTCGAATAACTCTCGCTCATACAGACATTTTAAAGACATCATGGTGGGAATTTTTTTTTCTTTCAGTCTGGTTAAATCTTTCTCATAAAAGATAACTGTGACACAGCATTTAAAAAGTTTTCCTATTTGGAAACTGGTGTATTTCCATATGTATTTCCAACGTGTGTGTAAACACAACGTTCAGATAACCAACCCAACCAGATATTGACTCAACGTTCAGATACCCAACCTGCAAGATTCAAAATCTCGTGACCAGCTTGGTGGACAAAAGTGTATCGAATGCTCTGGAAGCGGTAAGCTAAAAGGAAAAAAACAGCCGAGAGACCCAGCAAGGCTGACCCAGACACTGACAAGTGTGAAAAAGCAAAAAAAGGCATCGCTGGACACTTTCGCATCCAGACACAACACTGTAACAAGAGTACAGTGTCTATGAGAGTGAGAGAGAGAGCCAGAGATGACTGTAAGATGAAGACCTGCTGATCACATTATCGTCTGCCTGGTGACTTCAGCACAGCCCTTCCGCAAGACCGAAACTAATTTAGGGACAACTCCATCGGATAATTTCTCGCATCGTTACAAAGGCATATGGCCAGCTTTCATAAGACATCTACACTTGTCCGTGACTGAGGTATTCACCACAAACTCAGTAACAGGAGTATAAAATTTAACAGCAGAGGTGTAATTCTTTGGTCCAAATTGCAAAGAAAATTGCTATGATCAGTTTCTATTATCATATACGATTGGAGATGATTGTACAGATGATAATTTTAAAAATGAATATCTCGATACCAGTTGTTAGTGACTATGTTTACATGGACAGCAGTAATCTAATTACTGACCTTATTCTGAATAAGACAATATCGTGATTAAGGTGTTTACATGAGCCGAAACATGCCGGTTGATGGATTGATATCTCTAAATTGTCATTAGGTGTGAATGCACGTGTGAACGTGAGTGTACATGGTGCCATGCGATCGTCATTCCATCGAGTGTGTATTACAGCCTCGTGCACAGTGCTCCCACGAAAAACACAGGTCCGGGATAAATACTTCCTGAAGATGAATGAATAAAGAATCCTCTTTAGCCCAACTCAACTCAATCTCAGCTTCATGGCATTAAGTTAAAAAAATAAATCTCTTGTGCAACATAGCATGCTGTGTCGTCTATCTGATTTCCAAATAAATTCAATGTGAGCAATTAAATATAGACCTAAACAGATAACTTAGAGGTACTTTATACCGTATAATGCTGTCATTTGCATAGAATTTCCCAAACCTCATATCAAACATTAGATTCAATCAGATTAAATATATTCATTAGCATAAAATGTGTGGCCTTGTCTGTTGTGAAGTAGCTGTCTACAGTGTGGTTACGGTGTCAGTTTCACATGATCACACAGTTACCATACTCTTTTTTTTGCCCAACCAAGTTCCTTACCTCATTGTCAACGAATCTCATTATGGATTAGTCGGTCTGCACGCGGCACGGGGAACGTTTAATCACTGCGTTACTTCTCTTCCGAAAACACGCATCGGAGAGTAAATACTAAAATAGTAAATACATCCCAAATGTCGTCCTATACACTTACACTATGCACTGTGTACTCTACCGTCTAGTGTATGAATTTTAGAATGGTAATATCATCTCACATGGAACACTGGTGGGGTTTTTTTACTAACCGGAAGTATAAGCCGTTTCCCAGTCAATGGCGCATGACGTCAAACACACGAAAGCTAGCTTTAGCACAATACCCAGAGTCAACGACAATAAATTTCTTGTTTACTGTTTATGTCAGCGTTACCTTTTATACCCAACATGACCTCGGTCACCATCAGACGGAGGCGTAACGCAGGGGTGCATTTTATATTAAATGCCAGAGAAGACTGTAACCTGAATACTTAAAGCAGAGCTTGTGTAGCAGGGAAGCATGACAGTGATGCACGAGCACAAACATCTTTATATCCAAAATACTCCACTGTTCCAGGGGTTGGGGAAACTGGTGCGAGTTGCTTAAAATATTTAGTTTAATTCCAGTTTGTCGTCATTATATTTTGCATTTGGGTACTTGTAGTGTAAGTTATGTTGTTTATTATAACGGGCAGGGATGTTTCTGGCACTTTTGGTGCCCTAGGAAAGATTCCTGTTGGTGTCCCCCCACCCCCACAGATAAGCATTAACAGTCCCGGCCCTCTACATCGCTATCTCTCGTCCTAAGAGCAGCGACCACTATCACCAAAGATACCAGATAATGGCATGCAATCATAAAGTGTTACCTGATTAAAGATTTAAAATCAAACTCTTCAGAGCTACAGCCCTGAATGCCCAGGCCAGGTTACACCGCTGTAAAGTCCTAACTTTCTAGTGGGTGGGTGAGTCAGACAAGGGCTTTAAACAAGAAAAATGGTACTGAAAGTTTGCCCCGCCCCCGCCACCATCCGATTAATCGGAAAAAGAAAAAAAAAAAAATCGTTGCCCAATTAATCGATTAAGAAAATAATCGTTAGTTGCAGTCCTAATATATGTGTATATATGCACACATACATACACACACACGTACAGGTTTAGTCTCAGGATTAGGTTTTAAGGCTAGGGTTAGGATTAGGTGTTAGCTCTAAGGTTAAGATTCTAGGGTTAAGTTTATGTTTAGAATTGGGTTTAAGGCTAAGATTCTAGGTGTAAGGTTAGACCTAAGCCTTAAGGTTAGGGTTAGGGTTGTGTGTTCGGTTTAGGACTTTTACACAAACATCACTGGCGTGTGTGTTTTTAAGTAGTCGATTAATACAGCCATATCGTGAAACTGTGATATTTTAGACGGGGTTATCCATCCATCCAGCAAATTTTCCATACCGCATATCCTTCACAGGGTCGTGGGGAGCGTAGACCCTGTCCCAGGGAACTGGGGCCACAAGGAAGCAGACACCCTGGACGGGCCAACCCATCGCAGGCTACAATCACACGCACACGCACACGCACGCTAGACTGGGTTATCATACCATGAAAATCTCTAATCTTAGCACCTCTAGCTCGCCATAATGATGAGTGATTTTTCAGGGAATTTAAAGGAATGAGCTCTCCAGTCGTCTTTCAGTGAATATTAGGCAAACATATTAGCGCTATCCTGATCATCATTTAACATCTGCAGTCTCCTGTAAAGGATCTGAGCCACGCTTCACTCCAGGGGAATTCCAGGGCCTGAAATCATGATGATGAAGAAGAAGAAGAAGAAGATGATGATGATGATGATGATGATGATGCGTGATCAAATGCAACAAGGCTGACATTTTGAGAAAACAGCACGTCACTAAATCAGTACTGTGAGCCTGCAGGATCGAGCCTCTGTAGTGAAACATGGCATATCTGGGCACGGTTTTCTTTTCTTTTCCTACTCTGTGTGCATGTCTCGGTCCACTGCACCATGCAAATCACACACATTGGACAGATCTGTCCGTTTTGAAGCTCCTCGGCGAGGAAAACACGTCTTCGGATAAACACACGGCGTAAACAATCCAATCAAAAAGAAATGGAACGCGCTGTATGGACTGAAAACGGGATGTTCTCCCAGTGAATCGCGGCTACGGTTTGGGATCATAAGTGTAGCCGAGGAGGAATGTTTCAGCTCCTAAACATCATGATCAGAAAGCGCGGTGTGAAGGAGGTTACCTGGTCTAACGGCAGGTTGATGATCTCGCTTATCGGCTGCAGCAGGTTGGATCCAGTGCAAGCTGATATGGTGTCGGTTGCCATGATTCAGAGCGGATTCAGCCTGCTGTGCTTCTGCTATGGACGGAAACAGCACACAAACCCACTCCGAGCCGTTGTCCCTCCTCCTCCTCCTCCATCTCCTCCTCCAACTCCTCCATCACCGCTGCTGCTGCTGTTCGGTCTCACTGATGCCACCTACTGTCCACTGAGTGCACTGCAACATGCAATGGCTGATACAAAACAGTTGCTTTGTTCAATAATGATCAAATATCATACTAAAAGGAACATAAACAAATGTGGAATACCATCCAGGTCGAAGAATGGATTTACAAAAATAATAATAATGACCATCATAAAAAAATAAAATAATAATCCATGGCCAAAAGTTACACTCAACGAGCACTTTATTAGGAACACCTATACACCTGTTCGTTCATGCAATTATCTAATCAGGTTATGTTCACATCAACCACACACAATGTTCATATTATCATTCTGGTAATATTCACATCATCCATGAGATTGAGGAAAAAAATAATGTGATCTCAGTGATTTCGACCGTGGTGGGATTGTTGGTGCCAGACGGGCTGGTTTGAGTATTCCTATAACTGCTGATCTCTTGTGATTTTCACACACACCAGTCTCTAGAGTTTACTCAGAATGGTGCAATAAAGAAAAAGAAAAAAACATCCAGTGAGCGGGAGTTCTGTGGACGGAAACGCCTTGTTGATGAGAGAGGTCAAGGGAGAATGGGCAGCCTGGTTCGAGATGACAGAAAGGCTACAGTAACTCAGATAAGCACTCTGTACAAGTGTGGTGAGCAGAAAAGCATCTCAGAATGCACAACATGAGGCGGATGGACTACAACAGCGGAAGACCACATCAGGTTCCACTCCTGTCAACCGAGAACAGAAGGCTGAGGCTGCAGTGAGTACAGGATGAAGACTGGAGAAACGTAGCCTGGTCTGATGAATTTCAATTTCTGCTGAGGCACACAGATGATGGTAGGGTCAGAATTTGACACCAACAGCATGAATCCATGGATCCAATCTGCCTTGTGTAACAGTCCAGGCTGGTGGTGGAGGTGTAATGGTGTGGGAAATGGGTTTTTTTGGCACACTTTGGACCTGTTAATACCAATCAATCATTGCCTGAATGCCTCAGCCTATTTGAGTATTGTTGCTGACCATGTACATCCATTCGTTGCCACAATTTACCCCTTCTCGAATGGCTACTTCCAGCATGATAATCCACCGTGTAACAAAGCAAAATTCGTCTCAAACTGGTTTCATGAACATGGCAATGAGTTCAGTGTTCTTCAGTGGCCTTCCCAGGCACCGGATCTGAATCCAATCCATCCTTTTGGGATGTGGTAGAACGGCATAAAAGTGCACCTGAGAAAATCTGCAGGAACTGTGTGATGCATTCATGTCAACAGGGACCAGAATCTGAAAGGAATGTTTCCAACATCTTGTGGAATCCATGCCATGAAGAATCAAGGCTGTTTGGAGAGCAAATGAAAGCCCTACACAGTATTAATATAGTGTTCCTATTAAATTATTTTGTGAGTGTATATGGCCAAAGTTTGTGGACAACTGACAATCACACCCATTTGTGTTCCTTCCCAAAACTGTTGCCACAAAGTTGGAAGCACGCAATTGTATAGGATGTCTTTGTATGCTGTAGTATTACAATCTCCCTTCACTAGAATTAAGGGGCCCAAACCTGTTCCAGCATGACGATGCCTCTGTGCACAAAGCGAGCTCCATGAAGGTTTGCCAAAGTTGGAGTGGAAAAACTCGTCTGTCCTGCACAGAACCCTGACCTCAACCCAACTGAACGCCTTCGGGATGAACTGGAACACTGACTGCACCCAACATCAGTGCCTGATCTCACTAATGCTCTTGTGGCTGAATGAACACGAATACCCACATCCACACTCCAAAATCTAGTGGAAAACCTTCTCAGAAGAGTGACAGTTATTCTAACAGCAAAGGGAGATTAAATCTGAAATGGGTTGTTCAACAGGCACATATGGGTGTGATGGTGAGGTGTCCGTAACTGGACAGTTGAAGATTAGAAGAGAAAAAAATTATAATCTTTTTCCAGTCTTTAACCGTCCAGTTTGGGCGAGTCTGTGCCCATGCAAGCCTCAGATTCATGTTCTTGGCTTACAGGAGTAGAACCCAATGTGGTCTTCTGCTGTTATAGCCCATCAACCTCAAGGTTAGATGTTTTGTGCATGCTGTGCTGAGATGCTTTTCTGCTCACTACAGTTGTAAAGAGTGATTATTTGAATTACTATAGACTTCGTGTCAGCTCAGACCAGTCTGGTCATTCTCCTCCGATCTCTCTCAACAACATGGTGTTTCATCCTGCAGACCCCCCAGGGTGTTTTTGGTTTTTCGCACCATTCTGAGTAAACTCTAGAGACTGTTGTGTGTGAAAATCCCAGGAGATCAGCAGTTTCTGAAATACTCAAACCAGCCCATCTGGCACCGACAACCATGCCACGATCAAAGTCACTGAGATCACACTTTTCCCGCATTCTGATGTTTGATGTGAATATTAACTGAAGCTCTTGACCTGTATCTGCATGTTTTTATGCATTGTGCTGATGCCACATGATTGGCAGTGGACGGTGAGTGTACCTTATGAAGGCTAGCTAGCTAGTTTCAAGTCACACCGGTTTATATACCTTATGAAGACCAACTACCTCAGAATCACACCGTTCAGAATTAAGCACTGTGGATTAATAACAGCCACAGCAGCGGCGTTTTGCTCTGCGGTCCACAAGGTGGCAGCATTCTGTTTAAATAACAGAGACGAGCACGTAGAAGAAGACGCGATTCACCGTTTGAGCTTCTCATTGGTTAATTTTGAGTCACGTGCCGGTGGCAAACACTTCCGCTCGTATAGAAGTGCGCTTTTCTCAATCCAACGAGTGTAAACAAACACGGACATTAACCGATGTAGAAAGAAGAGCTGTGTTCAGTTTTCGGGGTTAACATGGTGAAGTGTGTGGTGCGGGGATGCCAGAACCAAAGCGACCTGAAACCGGGGGAAATGCGCAACAGGCCCCGGAAGCGCTTCTTCAGCTTCCCCGCGGATCAGGGCCGCGTTAGAGTGTGGATGGCCGCGCTGCGGGAGTCGGCGCGCTCCTCCACCGAGCACAAGATCTGCGAGGATCACTTTCTGCCCGAGCACATCACCCCGAGCGGCATCAGCCCGGACGCCATCCCCATCATGCCCCCTCTTGAGGGAGGAATACTGGGCTCGGGCGGCTGGATCTCATCGGTGGAGCCCAGCGATGAGCTTACAGACCAGATTGAAGTGGTGGTTAGGACTTTTGCTTTGATTTCTTAAATCGTGGGAGTCTCAAACCCTCTCTAGTGTAAGAAAGGGGGAGAAACACCAGTGGACCACTGGCTGCTCATGTTCCACTGATTTGATCTTCTCACTGGAGAGATTCTCACTGGTTCCCAGCCCTGGTCCTGTAATACCCACTGTCCTGAACATGTTAGTGTGTTTCCTGCTCCAAACACCCTATTCAACTAATCAGCTACTTAACAGCCCTTCCTGAGCTGAAGTGGGTGTGTTAGAGCAGGGAAAACACGAACATGGGCTTATTTGAGTTGAAGTGGGGGTGTTGAAGCAGGGAAAACAATAACATGTGCAGGACAGGAAGGTACTCCAGGACCGAGCCATAGAGATGTTACTGCAGTGGTCAAACGTGGGAACTGCAACAAGAGCAAATAGAGGCCCACTGGGGCAGGAATCACACTGCACCATGCTCACTCACTGAATGTTTACAATGGAGGAGCAAAGAACATGAGTATTAATGACAGGGATTCCTACCAACACCTTGTTTTATGACAAAAAAAAATAGATAGATAGATAGATTTACTTTATTGATCCCACAAAGGAAATTGTTCAGCAGCATAAAGAATACCAATAAAATTAAAAGCAAAATTGCAGATCTACAAAAAGAACCACACTGAGTATTAAATAAAGATATGTGCAACCTCAAAAAGACTAGTAGTAATAAAAGGAAAAAATGTCAGTGAATAATATATACAACATATGTGTGACGTAAACAACAGACTGGAAGGACAACGTTAGTAACAACATAGCCTCAAACAAAATGAGGTAAACAGAATCAGAATTAAATTGAGTAAGTTTCTGCAAAGAAAAGTAATGCTTAAGCGCAGACAGTGTGTCTGTGATGTACAGAACCATTTCTATATTATTTTATATTGTATAGCTTGGCAGAGAGAAAGCGGGATTATAGAGTTTATAATGTCTGTACATCAGAAATGCGTGAGAATCAGTGTCCTTGTCTTCCATGTAGACGGTACAGTATGCTGAATGACTATATGTTGTCGACTCAGCTACTATTGACTGAGGTTACTCTAAACATTCCCTAGTAGCCTAAGTCAAGTGTGATAGTCTCTCGACTTCATTTTGTTTGAGGCTGTGTCATTATTAATGTAGTCCTTTTCCACCAAAATATACGGTCATGAGCTTTTACTGCAGTGGACCCCTTTATGACGTAACCGACACATGAATGTTTAACGTATCGAGGCCATGGACGCTTTTATTCCTGCACTTTTCACCCACAGAAGGTGAAGCCAGTTACAAAATGGATTTAAAACTATTTCACAGCACTTTTACAATAAATTAATAATAACTGTAAGAACTTTAATAACACTTGATCATAATTACCACGGTATCATCTATTTTTAAAATTTTCAGCAGGCACTTTGACATGACTTCACCATCCCGTGAGATGCCTAGAGCCCACTTTGAGGACGCCATTGTTGTATCACATCAGTGTAGTGTGTTGGTCAGTGGAAAAGCAGTCTCATAAATCTAATAAATATCCTTTCTTTTTAACCCTCTGTTTCCTGTAGACTGAAATTCCAGCAGATGATGACGTGGAGGATGATGATGAGCAGGACGACGATGACGATGACGATGATGATGATGAGGATGACGAGGAATGCGAAGACTCTGATTATACAGAGGAAGAGCCACTGAACATAGATGAGGACGCTGAGAAGGAGTGGCTGGAAAGACTGTAAGTTATGAAGTAGTTGTGAACAAAAGGTGCATCAGACTCTCTCAGTGTAGGACATTGACTTGGGAAATAAGAATCTTTTCTTTATAGTATTGTTTACAAAATCTTGTGTCTTTTCCAGATTTGTTTTAGTAATCTATTTTCATTTTTTTTTTTCCCCAGCCAAGAGAATCTTAAAAACGCAACGGGAAAGAAATGTGTTCCTGCAAAAAATGGTATGAAATTGAGATTTTTTTTAAATTAATTTTTTTACTTAAAGCACTTGAGAAATCAATTTAAGTATCTGCTCTTTTTGATCAATAGTGACACTGTAGAGCACCACAGCATTAAACCATAGCAGATAAAAATAATCTTAACCTGACTGCTAATTCTGCACTTAGGTACTTCCTAGTGATTTGTTTAATCGTTAGACATAATGTTCCATGATCTAGGTGAACATGTGTTCAGTGTTTATTCTGTTTCTCAGGTGCCACTCCTCGCTCTGAAGTAACGCTTGGACGGCTCACCAAGCGTTTCATGGATCTGCTCCACGCAGCTCCAGAAGGAATTCTCGACCTCAACGAGGCCACGGAAAAACTAGGCACTCGCAAGAGGCGGGTGTATGACATCACCAACGTACTCAACGGTATTAAGCTCATTGCAAAGAAGTCAAAAAGCAAGATTCAGTGGGTGTAAGTACAGGCTGAGGTGTCGCGTAATCCACATTTGCGCACGTGTCCCGGCTTTCGGGAGGAACCGCATGATCGTTTTTCAGTTTTACATGACTGCAGGATTTTAGTATTCAGCAATACTGATAGTGAGGGACAAAATAAGTTACTGACTCAATCTACAAACTCCTGCTCGGATGCAGAAGCAGTGCAATAGTCCAGAGCAAAAGGTTCTTACTTCCCGTCATCTAATAAGAATGTGGCGTTTGATTTATTTTTTCTTTCTTTTTTGTCACAGGGGTCCATCACCAATTAGCTGTTTCAAAGGCCAGTGGAAGGGCAAGATGAAGAGTGATCTGCTAAACCTAAAGACAATGGAGGAGTCTCTGGACTGGTTAATTAAAGACTGTGCCCAGCAGCTGTTTGCCCTAACAGACCTCACAGAAAATGCTAAATATCCTCACATGCCTGTAGAGCAGCAGGAGTCTTCATTATTACATTAAGTAATACAAGTCCAACAGAACAGCGTTGATATATCCAGGCGTCTCTTTGACCTCATTTGAATTGAACACAAATTAGATCTTTCTGAACAGCTAAGGAGCCCTGAGTGATTAGCACAGCTAGCTACGGTCGCTATAAGAACATAGCATCACGTCTGCTGTTTACGTTAAAATGTACTACTCCGTTAATATCTTTACGTTAGTATCGCTGAATAAACCATAACTAAGGGCTACAACACGATGCAGCATGCTGTTCTAGGAAAATGATCGTCAGCGTGGCGTGAAGCAAATCTGGACTTACTCTTACCACCCCCGTCTGAATCTTTTCCTAAAACAGCACATTCCGACGTGTTTTCTTCCTCTTATACCACAGTAATTCGCGACCGATTACAGACACGTCGTATTTTTTCAGCCATTCGTAGTTATACTTAACGATGTGTAACGTCCACAAGATCGGGACGTTAGTATTAGTCGTGTTAAACTGGTGTTATAACCGTAATAAACGGTCATTTTCTCACTTTTTCTTAAAGTTAATCAGCCAGAAAAAAAGAATGTAGCTTATTGCGGCGTAAACAACATGGGGAACGCTTTCTGTAGATGTTCAATAAACATTTCCCTGCAGAAAGGTGAACCATATCATTAGATTATATGTTTTCTTTGTTAAATAACGTGTTATTTATACATAGTCCCTGGGGGTTATCGTGATCATGGAAACGATTTAGAAATTAAATTGAGCGTGTTAATATATACCGGTACGTTAATGTTGGGAGCAAGAAAAGAAACAGCAAG
Source organism: Stegophilus panzeri (assembly GCA_024331685.1). NCBI lineage: Eukaryota > Metazoa > Chordata > Actinopteri > Siluriformes > Trichomycteridae > Stegophilus > Stegophilus panzeri. The sequence continues at coordinate 18,803,117 of JANDJT010000148.1, forward strand.
ACTATATCCAAGCAGTCTGATGATGATGAGGTTTGTTTGTTTGGTTTTTTTTTTTTTTTTGTCTTTTCTGCTTCTTTCTTATTTTGTTTCCAATTTCACTTTATCATGATGGGCACATCTCTCTACATCATGAGTAATGTTCTTTGGTCCTTACGTTGAGTCCGAACCTGCGTATTTGCAGGGCCTGTTGGTGGGTTGTGGAATTAAGCGACTTGCAGCGTAACAATCAGATTCCTTTGTCTCAGAGCTACAGTAAGCTAGAAATGAAAGAACTATTTGGGGAAAGAACTGTATCACTTCTCTCAAAGGAACTGCGAAGCATTCTTATCGTATCAGATTTCCCACATATCGACCTTAACTGCAGTTTCACCTCCGCTTACGTGACGTATGAAGACGTCTGTCGGATCGCAGCCTTCCAGGATCAGACCGTGATCGCCATCAAAGCTCCTGAGGAGACCAAGCTGGAGGTTCCTACACCCACTGAGGTAGCGTCTTAAGAGAAACGGAAAGCTCTTCACATAGTGACGTTTTGACGCTATTTAGAGTTCTGAAAACTGCAGGTGTAGCTGAACTGAAACATATTCACTTTTGTGTGCATCTCAATCACAAGTTACAGCATGTTAAAATCTGACTACCTACAACAGTGAAAAAAGATGTTGATTACATTTCTACTGTAGTACAGGAGCATCGCAGACGTTTGGACAGGCAGTATTTGGTTACAAACTAAATTGAGTCCTTATGTCCACTTTGGCACGGCATATAGCTATCCAAAACCTTGATCACAATATGAAATTCACTGAGTGAGGAACTTGTACTTGGCTAGCAAACCTTTTTAAGCCGTTCTCCAGAATTCAGACACGGCAACATCCAGTGGGTTTTCCCAGGCTGCCGCATGACTGCACTGCTCTGGGACTTTGCGTTATGTTTTATCCATAGATCAATGAAAGAAAGTGTGATCAATGTTGAAAGAAATGGTTTTTTTGTGCACAATATGGGCAACAAAAAAAACCCCAGCTATAATATTATGTTAAACAGCTAAACCTTATGATTATGGTATGCGTTACAGCAGGGGTGTCCAAACTTTTTTTATTATTATTATTTTTTATTTATATATATATATATATATATATAATTTTATATGAGCCACCCTATTTCATTGACCAAAATACTTGGGGAAACCTAACAGTAATAAATTTAAATTTTCATTTATAATAATTGGTTGCAAATCCACTTTAGTTAAAGAATTTACGAAAGGTTTTCCATGCGTAGTAGTTTCAGGTCTTTTGAAACCGCCCCTTCTCACTGTTAAACGTTGATCTTTTTGTCTATAGCCATGACTAAATATCATTCTGTAGATTAATTTGCAGATGTAGTCAGAAAAAAAAAGGGTCTTGCCTTAAAGCTAACGGTGTTAAAACAGTCAGTTAACATCTGTCCATGGGCCACGTCCGTGCTTTACATGATATTAAACCAAGCTGGTGCACCAGTAATGGGTTTTTGGCTAGATTGGCCTGCATTTATTTCATCATTCTTATATTTGGATCATATAAATGTAACTAGATCTTCTGAGGTGATTGTGCTTATAGGACTTCATCTAGGTTTAAGGCTTCATCTATTTTATATCCTATTAAATGGATTATGGTTATGGCAGGACTGATGACATGTATCTTCATCTGTATCACCTGCACCAGGACTGTATTCAGATCCACCTGAAGGGCTCCAGAGGTCCCATCCACGTGCTGACGTGTGAAACGAACGGGTCGGACACAACCACACAGTCGGAGCAGCTTAACAACGGCCGTTTCCTTACGCTGGAGGAGAGCAGGATAGAGACGACACCACTCCTCACAGGTTATACTCGCATTGTGATTGTGCTTATTTAGGTGTGCTGCTCCTAAAGTGGAGAGATAAGTCATGATTTATGTCCTCCTGTTTCCCTGCAGATCTTCCTACCATTTCTTCCGCTGTCCGGAGCGCATAAGGTTCAGAAAACAAAAGCTTATCTATGGAACAGCCGAAACGGTGTCGAAGGACTGCACCAAATCGCTGATACAGTCACAAACTGCTGTTAATCTCCAGGATAGCTTATTTGGGGACCTGCTGCTGTAAAATGTGAAATATGTTGATAGGATCACAGATTTATAAGCTTTATTTTTATATGCATACAAGAAATTGTTCAAAATGAAATTTCAAGCATTACAAATTCATTATTCACAGTCTTTCCCAAGCAAACATGATCATGTATTTTGTTTTTGTTGTATTTTATGTTTAAATTCAGAAAATAAAAAAAAAATTAAAAAATCAACAATGTGAAATATTTAATGACTTTGTGCAGTAACGGAGCTTAGGGGAAAAAGTTGAGTCACATGAGATGAGAGCGCTAGCTGAGCTATACACCAACAGTCGCATTGAAAATAAACTCAAACAAAATGCTATTTAAAAGCAATAAAGGTCTAGGTGATATTTGGCCTCTCAGGGTGTCTAATGTTACCTCAAGTACTAAATGATCTGTGCTTGAGGAATGAAATCACTGGAGTGGAATGACTGTCAATAAAAGGAAGTTCATTTATCAAAATATTTTAAAATAACTTTCTTACATACCTTGTGGCAGTGGGTGAGATGCAGTTTCAGTGTCCACCTCAGATAAGAGAAGATATCAGTGCTGTGACAATGAGACGTGTCATCTTTTCACAAAATTAACAATAATCAAAAAACAGTGATATCAAATTTTTGGAACTACTATTTTGACCTGCTATAATGTATGTAACAGCAGAGACTGTTACCCTTACTTCACTAATGCAGCATTATAGACCTGCAGTGGATATAAAAAGTCTACACACCCCTGTTAAAATTGCAGGTTTTTGTGAAGTCAAAAATTTATGCTTTGGATCATTGTCTTGTTGCATAATCCACAGAATTCCACAAAAAGAACATCATATCTACGGTCAAGCATGGTGGTGCCATTGTGATGATGTGGGGATGCTTTGCTGCTTCAGGGCAACGTGCAGTAATTGACGGAAACATGAACTTTGCTTTCTACCAGAAAATCCTAAAGGAGAATGTCCGGTCTTCAGTCCGTAAGTTGAAACTCAAGCGCAACTGGATTATGCAGCAAGACAATGATCCAAAGCGTAGGAGTAAATCCTAGTCCTAGAAGTAAGTGAAAGACTGATCTCCAGTTATCAGAAGTGTTTGGTTGCAGTTATTGCTGCTAAATGTGGCACAACCAGATTTTAAGTTTAAGGGGGCAATTATTTTTTCACATGGGTGATGTGTGTTGGAGAACATTTTTTGCTTCAATAAAAAATAATAAAAACTGTATTGTGTTTACTCAAAACTATTTAGTATGAGATATACACAAATCATAAATACTTTTTCACAGCGCTGTACGTAACCTTCTTATTTGTTACAAAATATCATTTCAGAAAAAAGAAAAAAAAAAAACACCACTGTGAAAACAACATAAAATATTTAATGACTTTGTGCAGTAACAGAGCTTAGGGAAGTGTTACATGAGATGAAAGGTTGCTCTACAACCAAACTCCAACACATACAAAATACTCTTTAAACACAAGAATAGAACTCCAGCGGATATTTGGCCTCACACCAAAGCTATCCAGTATACTAATGAATCCGGGCTCAAGGCATTGAATCACTGGCGTGAGATGGCTGACATAAAGGAAGCTTAAGTGATGAATTCCCTTATTTATTCTATTAAACCTCAACATGTGGCAGTGAGTGAGATACAATCCCATACACTGCAGCAGCAGTTTCAATGTCCATCTCAGATCTTAGCTAATATCAGTCAGTGATGAAGTGCACAAATGAAACAGGGAAAGCTCCTCTTCTGGTAGGATCCCCCTCAATGTGCCCCACCTGAAAGATACAACACACCGTTAGAGGAGAGACTCGGGTAAAACACTGGTGAATACGTGAGTGTGTGTCTTGTTTCTGATGTATCCGTGTTGCTTGATAGCGAATGCTTAACTCCATCCAACACTTCATATAAACTGTGTGTGTGTGTGTGTGTGTGTGTATACACTCACCCACCACTCCTTGTCTTCCTCTCCATCTACTATGATCACCTCTCCCTCACTGAAAGTCAGCTCATCTGGGTTATCAGCCATACACTTGTAGATAGCTTTCACCCGCTTAAGTTTATTTTTCTACCCCACACACACACACACACACACACACACACACACGCGCAATTAGATGTTGAGAGTGTAATTTTTTTTATTAACTTTTGACCTTCTTCTTCTTCTACTTTGAGCATCCTCAAGCGTAACCACAATACTTTGACACTTTGCCATCAACGCCAGTTCATACATCTCTTCAAACAGCCTTCAAAATATCTCACACATAAGGAAATGTGTAAGTTCATATTTATCTTACATCTTATTCTACATCTTACATATATATATATATAAATTCAATGACACCTGCTTCACCAGTGTCTAGCCTAACACAGACAATGCCAATTTGAATTAAACAATTTAATATTCTATTAAGCGCTTTAATTCAACATAATGTAATTTCAAACAAAAGAACCCATGGATGTGTGGACCCCACCTATCATGTCCCTGGAATGTTTTTACAGTGAGGGGAAATAAGTATTCACACACTGTTTTTGTTATTTAAATGGTAAATGGCACACTTATATAGCGCTTTTATCCAAAGCACTTTACATTGTGTCTCATTCACCTGTTCACACACACACATACGCTAATGGTATCAGAGCTGCTATGCAAGGCGCTAACTTGCCATCGGGAGCAACTTGGGGTTCAGTGTCTCGCCCAAGGACACTTCGGTATGTGGAGTCACGTGGGCCGGGAATCGAACCACCAACACTACGATTACTGGACAACCCGCTCTACCACCTGATCCACAGCCGGCCCAGATTTAATATACTTCCAGAACATATATCCACTTCAAATTTACACATTTAAATCTTTCAGCTTTGTATTTATAACTATGTACAAAAAATGTTGTATTCATAGGGCATAAACAAAACAAAGATACGTTTATAAAATTAAACTGATAGGGAAAAAGTATTCAGATTTCATACACCCCATGCACGGCTCCTCAGATTTAAAATAAATAAATAAATAAATAAATAAATAAATAAATGAAGTCCAGCTTTTAAATAAAGCATTTACATTTCAATCAAAACTCTTTTGGAGCAAAAGATGAAACAAAAGTATACATTTTATAAAAGTATAATGTCCTGTTTGCAGAAAGAAGGGTTGAGTGTAATATCCCAAAAGCACCACACCCACAGTGAAGTATAGAGATGGGAGCATCATGATAGGGGGCTGCTTCTCTGCAAACAGTAACCATCAACACAAACATGAATGGAACGAGGTACCAGGACATATTAGAAGAGGATTTAATCTCATCGGTCAAAAAATTTAATCTGGGGAGATGATGATTCGTTTCAACAAGACGACAACCCCAAACATACAGCCAAAATAACTCTAGAAGGCCTTGATGGTCTAGCCAATCTCCTGACTTGAATCCCTTTTCAAATTTATGAAGGATTTTAAAATCTTTCATTTTTCGTCACCTCTCAAACCCAATGCCGATATTTATTCTCATTTTAGCACAGGCTCTGTCACTTTCCCTTTTTTACTACAGGCTCTCCACAGTTCGAAGTTACTTGATTTTGACAACAGCTGATTCCCCAGATGTCAGCGATGATTGCGTTTAGAATTATCCAGATTAAAAGCAGCCATCAAGTTTAAATTCTAATCAACTGTTGTAAGAACAAGCTACAAACACTCCACCATCCTCAGCACCCACACACGCGATGTAGGAGCCGGTTCTTCTTCTTTCTGTTTACGGACGTCACGTAACCACGCAAAGACGTGGTGACGTAAAAGGCCACGCAAATGACATCAAGCTAACACTTCCCATGAAATCCGACACGACAGCTCAAATTATAAATCATTATTTTAAGCTTTCCAGTGCGAATCGGAGTAAAGTAAGGAGAGAGTTTTGAACACTACATAATTGATTTTTGTTCATTTTTAACCAAAAAAAGTTCGATACTGCAGCTTTAAATAACAAACGCAAAAGTGTCTGAATGCTTATTTTCCCCTCACTGTGTGAAACTGAGTGAAACTGTTCTGTTGGAGCACTGACTTACTGTCTGAGGCATTTTAGGTTTGGGGAAAGGGGGTGGAGCAGGAGGTGCTGTTGGTACAGAACTCTGTGCTGAGAGGGAAGCATCTTTTTCTGTTCAAAAATATTAGGAAATAAAGAAATTACACTTCATAAAAATATGAATATATCAATACAACACAGTATCTGATATAAAATGCAATATGCCCCAATAGCTGAGCAAAAAGATACATTTTCTTCTTCAAGTTTGAAGCCTACCAACTGTTTCACCGGGCCTAGACCTATGTGGTTGCAGCTTGGGAAGATTTTTCTCAGCTCTGAAATCATAAATATGAGTGAAATTGGTTGATGGACCAGAATACTGAGCAGCATATGATACTACACTCTTTCAAAAGTTCCATCCGGCATCCTAAAGTGTTCATAAGTTTCTACGTATATGTTTCTCTGGCACAACTGTTACAGATTCTATATAAAATCTATATAAAAGGGTTACACATTCAGAAAAGTTTCCAAGTAAAACCCTTTTAGAAATTGATAACTGTTAAACATCCAAAGAGCCCCTGAGAAAGCCTAGTGGTCTTACCCTGGAATGGGTTTGAGTGCAGGGGCTCTGGGCAGTATGGGTATACCTGGTGGAGTGGATGTGTATGGGGGCGGGGGCAGTGGGGGAGGAGGGGGCACTGGAATAAGTGGTGGGGCGGTGGGAATGGTGGGAGCCTGGGGAACTGGAAGCTTTTGAGTAATGGGCGGGACTGGCGGTGCAGTTGGTACTGGGGGCAAAGGGGTATTCTTTGTCTGGACATTTGGCTTCTTGACAGCTGGAGGAGGAAGAGGAGGAGCAGGAGGAGCAGGGGGAAGAACTAAGGGAGAGGGAACACCAGTTAGAGAGACACCATACTGGAAATGGGTAGGCACACTGAATTCAATTAAAATGAGGCCAGTCACTTACCATAGACGTTGCTCTCTGGACTGGTAGGATTGGGCGGGTCTGAGGAGGATCGTTGCCTCCCTACTGTCTCCAAAGGATTCCAACTGCCAACTCCTGAAAATACAACATACATATGCTGTATGCTGGAGATCATTACATTCTTATTAATAAATCATATTCAGCATACAGCATGTGTATATACTGTATGTATTAGAGTCATCCAGATGCTTACCCAGAACTGGGTTGCGTGGAGGGAGCTGCGGTATGGGGACAGTGAGTATGTTAGAGGGAGGGGGACTGAGATCCATCATGGTGCCGTAGGTCTCGTTACACATCATGCTGGGGATGAAGCCTCTCTGCTTTTCCCGGACAGCGTTGACCACATCCCGTGCCAGTGCAGCCATGTTGGGCTGGATAGAGGTGTTGCCTGGGAGGAAGCAGCTTACAGGCCGCTCCTCTCGCTTCTGAGGGATTGGCTGCACCACATGGAAGTAGAAAATATTCAGATACAGCTCATGCATGCTTTATATAACTCCATAATGTCCAATAAATTCTTTAAAATACTTGTAAAACAGAGGAACTTTGTCAATAAATGAGAACAGCATTATGGTATTGAGCACCTTGTCCTCCATTTCATCATCACTCTCATCCAGGTCTTCATTGTGCAGGCACCACTCATACTCCACATGCACATGGACATTAAACTTGCCAGTCTGTGCCTGGATCAGCTGCCACAGAGAGTTAGAGAGAAAATCAGCAATAATCCTGCCATTCATTTACAGCAGGACTTTAGTCACCCAAAACTTGCTTTGAAGGCCAATACAGCTTTTCCTAAATAATAAAATGATTGGTATAGTGGTTCCATAATAAAGCACTTAAAGAACAAAAAAAGTACAAAGACATTCTTGTCATAAATTGGTGTTACATGGACATGGAGGTGCAGTGGGTAGCAACACCTTCTCATAACGCCAGGATCCCCATATTAAAATCCTCAGCTTTCATAGGTTACTGTCTATGTGTAGTTTTGCATTTTCTTCCTGTGTCTGCGTGGGATTTCCTCCAGGTTCTCTGGTTTCCTCCCACTTACCAAAAATCATGCAGGTAGGCAGACTGGCTATGCTGAATTGCCCTTTGATGTGAATGAGTGTACTGATGTGTGTGTACATGGACTGGTGTCATTCATGCATTTATCCAATCAGCCAATCATGTTGCAGCAGTGCAAACTGGACAGGCGAAGATTGGAAAAATGTCACCTGGTTTGATGAATCTCGATGGTAGGGTCAGAATTTGGTCTCAGCAGCATGAATGATTGTTCCTGACCATGCGGCTCCCTTTACAGCCACAATTTACCCATCTTATAATGGCTACATCCCGCATGGTAATGTGCCATGTCACAAATGTCCCTGAACATCATAATGAGTTAATTGTATTTAAAACATGATCCTACCAGCTCCTCACACTGTGTGTGTTTCAGCCTCTTGGCAATGTCCAGTGGTGTCTCTCCAGCTTCATTGGCTAGAGAAAAGTGCATTAGAGCATTAGTTTATGATTGTCTATTTACCGTTTTCTTGTGTAAAACCGACAAATGCAGAAAATGCCAATGGCTTTTTATGCAGGGTCAATTACAGTACACCACAGTGCCATTAAAAACAATCACACCTGTGCTGTCTATATTAGCATGAAACCAGATATAAGATCTTACTCATGGTGACAGAGGCTTTGCTCCGAAGTAAAAGTTTCAGACACTCGTTGTTGTCTGTCAGGCAGCAGTAATGAAGTGCTGTGTTTCCTTTCACAGTTTGTTTGTCCAGATTCCCACTGCAAAATCACACACACACACACACACACACACACACACACACACACACCTTGTGTAACATGAGAACCACAATGGTGTCCTTATTTTTTCTTTATAATGTTGCCATACCTGTTCTGTACAAGGAAGTCTACAATATGGAGTGAGTTTCTGTCTACTATTCGTAGGGCCAAATGTAGCGCTGTTTCACCCTGCTCCTGTAAGAGTATTGACAGACATCAATGAGAAAAGCCAGTAAGTACAATAAGTGTTTTTGTGAACAATGGGGCTTGGCGGTTAAGGCTCTGGGTTACTGATCGGAAGGTCGGGGGTTCGAGCCCCAGCACTGCCAAGCTGCCACTGTTGGGCCCTT
>JANDJT010000148.1:18812435-18823413 GCA_024331685.1 Stegophilus panzeri
CTGACCCCAACTTCCTAACATGCTGGGGTATGTGAAGAAAAGAATTTCACTGTGCTGTAATGTATATGTGATAAATATAGACTCATTACCAATGACAATTCTAGGAGTGAAATTATATATTGGTTATACTGTACTACACAGCAAAACAGATTAGCAGGTAAAATATTCACACCAGAGTTTCCTCCGTTCCTATTTCGTGGAGGTCAGTGACCAAGACTCATTCAGCTGCTCTGCATTAGGGCTTAAAGGTCTCTGTTTGCATGCACACGTGCAATTTTGTCTGTCACTGCCAGCTTATTGCTAGTTTGCTTGGAGAGGAGCCAATTTTGCTGTTTGCTTTGTCACTCAATTACCTTTTTGTGGTTATAAATAAACATGCCTGTGCTGGCGCAAGTGAAGCAGCACAACAGGGGGTGTGGCATTCGAATATTACTGGTGCAGTGGCATTTTTTGCAGCCACTTCGTGTAAAAATAGTGCCGGCGTTACTGCCTGCAGAGACCATATTAGCACAGATGCAATACCAAAACAGTCGTGTCCTTCAAGCACAACGCTGAAGTCCAGTTCCATTTCTTGCACAAAAAACAGGAGACGTTTTGTTTGTTTTTTCCGACTACTAAAATGAGAACGAACTAGTGAAATCTAATTAATTGTACATAATTACGGAAAAGTTACAACACCACTCCCACTCGATTCTTAAAGGAAGTGATATGAGCTGATTTGACTGAATGTTGCAGCCTTGTCACACATTTTAATAATGTGTTCATTTGAACCCAATCCCTTTTCACAGTAGCACTGCTCCGTGCCACATGATCACAAACAGTCATAAAAATACTAACGTTGCCACTATTTAACTTACATGTTCATTGGCCATAGGGAAGGTCTCGGTCAGGTCCACTCCATCAGCGTATACCTGCAGCAGGGAGAAGATGTCACGGCTCTTCACTGCATCATACAGGCTGCGCAGTTTGGCGGTCGGATCGGTACGTCTGCGCTGAGCAAAGCGCTTCTCTGTGTACTTAGCTGTGATGAAATCTTTGCGGCTCCGCCTGATTGATTGAGGAAACAATTCAACAATCAGCTGTATGTATAATGTTCAAAGATTAAACGCCCCATTTATTCAAGAACAGTCTGATTAACTAAACAAAAGTAGAAAAGAAAACTGTGACTCACATGTCACTAGAGGGGTTAGGTTTGGGTATTTCCTCTCCTGATAGTTTTGCCTCCATGATATCATTGAAGCCTGCATTTCCCACATTCCTCGCCAGCTGCACAGAGATTTGATAGCGTTAGACACTTCTCAGTGAGGCCCTATTACCAAATTTGGAACGTTATCCAGGCTTACCAAGAGTTCTGATGTTCCCAGCACATCTAAAGTCAGAGACTGTATTCTGGAGTAATGCACCCCCATTTCCCGATGGATACCAGAGCATTCAATGCAGATAAGAATCCCCAGGTTAGTGGAGAGCCATGATGGATCTGCAGGGATAACATCTGTTTAATTTGACAGTTGAGCGCAAACGTATTTCTACCTTAAGGACAAAACATATTGAATGTGGTCATATATGTTAGTAATTTAATTGTAATTTTGCAATCTATCAGAATAAAGAGAGCATTTAAAAAACAAAACAATTTCTCTAAGTCAGTTTGGGCTGAAATTTGATACACTGCATTGTTCTTGTCTGTAAGTATTAGAATCTGCAAATACTGAGTAATGAATAAAAATGTTCATCTTTTACTTTCATTGTTGTTCTATGTAATTATATGTATTGTTCATTGTTGTTCTATGTAATTATATGTATTGTTCATTGTTGTTCTATGTAATTATATGTATTGTTTATTGTTGTTCTATGTAATTATATGTATTGTTTATTGTTGTTCCATGTATAAAAAAAAAAAAATCATTTGTGAAGGGTGCTTGGACCCTGTGGCTATCCTAAAGACATTTATTAACATGAGTTGTTTGAATAACTACCAACCACACCAAGTCTAATGACAGAATGGTTCCAAGAAGTGATACAGACTATAATATAGTTCCATTTTGAACTAACATTTGTACATACTGACTATACCTGCTATAAAAAATACACAGTTCATTTAAAAATGAAATGACATCATTTGAAGCAGGTATACAGTGATTGAGGCATGTATTTTGGGGTGAGATAGCCTTCAATTAGTTGTTTATTACATTTTCCCTACATGCATCTGTTAATTATACATCATGTGACCTGAATGTGAATAAGAAGTTGACGGTGGATGAAATACAGCACTTACTAGGAGCTCCACAGTCACAGCACACATCGTTGCCACTCATCCTCTTCACTTCACTCACGATAGCTTTGCTAAGCTCCTGCACAATATTGTTCTCGCCCTCGTCCTGATCCCCTTTAAAGGCATTGTTCAGGGCTTCTTCTTTACTGTTCTGCAGCACAGACACCCATCTAAAAGAGGATTCAAAAATAGTAAGCAGGGCTCAGAATTCTATCGTCTCCAAGAAGTTTAAGTCGGTTTCTCTGTGTACAAATACACATCCGCGCATACTGCAAACTCACATTTGACATTCTGCTTCATCTTCTGTTTGAAAATGATATGTACGGTCATCTGTTTCAACACAGAAGAGATATAACGGGCAGTTAACTTTCCAACACGAATGCCATTTGTGGACAGTAAAAGTGAATGTTTAATTCTGTGGTTGTGACTCACGGGATATGAGATCAAAGCTCTTCTTTTCCTCTGGGTTGCATTTCACTTGGCAGGTTAACAGGTTGAGTTTGGCTGGTGGTGTGTTTGCCTATAAAGGCAAAAAGATGGATAGCGTGCAATCAACTGAAGCATATACAATATACAGTAGATACTAGCAGTTGGGAAGGTACAGTAATTATGCCCACATGAGAAAGCCTGATGAAACGAAATGCTGTAGAAATGATATCAACTCGTACGTTTCACTGCTGCGAGTTGAAAGTGAGCATCTCCAAGGTGCTGGATAAGTTTAAGTATCTTGAGATCTTGTTCACGAGAGATGGAAAAAGACAGTGTGATATTAGGCGGCAGTGTTACGGTTGCTGTTCCAGACTGTGGTGGTGAAGCAGGACTTAGGTTTGTGGATGAAGTTCTCAGTTTACTGGTCAGTCTACATCACTATCCTTACTTATAGTCATTGACCATAGGAGTGTGACTAGGAGGTTTAAAATTGTTCAAGGTATGATACTCTAGTCTAAAAATATCATGGTTTCACAGCTTTAAATGACTATTTTTTTTAAAGTGGAGACTGCATGACTACATTTTTACCTGTTGCGAGTATAAGTGGCAGAAATTTAGTTCCTCCACAGGGTTGAGGGACTTATTCTCCTTGATAGGACAAGGAGCACTACAATCTAGGAGAAGCTTGGAGTAGAGCCGCTGCTCCTCCAAATCAAGAGGAGCCAGATGAGGTCCATCCATCCATTTTCTGTATCATTTATCCTTACCGGGTCACATTGAACCTGGAGCCTTTATCAGGGGGCATGGGGGACATCCTGGATGGGGTGCCAATCTATCACACACACATTTATACAGCACGGACCCATTTGGACTCATCAATCGGCCTACAATGCATGTCTTTGGACTGGGGGAGGAAACCAGAGTACCCAGAAGAAATCCCTGAAGGACATGAAAACTCCGCACACACAGGGCCGCGACGGGAATCGAACCCTCAACCCTGGAGGTGTGAGGCAAACGCGCCAAACGCTAAGCCACCGTGCCCCCTGCCAGATGAGGTGGTTTGGGCAATTTACAAGGATGCCACGTGGTCAGCTCACTTGAGAGCTGTATCAGGCACATTCCAAAAGACAAAGCCCTTAAGGCAGACCCAGGACTGACTGGAGATACTGTATATCTCACAGTTGGCTTGGGAATGTCTGGGGATCCCCTAGGAGGAGCCAGGGATCAAATCTGTATTCAGGGATGGAGACATTTGGACTGGCTTCTCAGCCTGTTGCCACTGAATGAATGAAACATAAGTTACTGACATTACTGACAAGTTACTGGCATTCTGTACTTGTGCTCAAGCTCTTCCTGTTTGATTCACTGTCTGCAGTGTTCAAAGCTACTGTACACATTAACCCAAGTGGGTTAACTCGAAGAAGCCTTGTTGAAAAACAACTGAGTGGTTTTTAGTTTCGGTGGAAACAGGCATGCTGTCGGATCGGATTTTTCTCTTACCGTTCCATGCCAAATGGTCAAATATCCATTCTTCACTGCGCACTTCCGTTTCTGCCACACCTTCCTCAGCCTGAAAGCATCCGAAAGACAAAGGGCATTTTGGCAAGTGTTCATCTTAAATAGCATTCTACAAATATATTAAATAGTAAATACAAATGTTTTATTATAAAATAGACTATTAAGTTAGGAGTGCTGTACCCTACAGACTTTAAAAACAAAGCCATTGTGTAGAGTAATGTATTTTCTTCACCCTTCACTGCGTTTGTAGAGCATCCCAGAGCACTCTGTGCCGTAGGCCTTGTTACCCTGCAGCTGGTGGAGACTGTAGCCTGTGCTCTGTTTGGCCTGAGAGTCCTGACAAAGATGCATCATTTTAATTGGGTTTTTCAAAATGTTGTTTCACCTTCTTTCCCTCATCTGATAAAAGACAAATCATTTATTTTCCTATATTTAAATGTAGGTGATTTCTGGAAAGTGCGTCAAGCAAAGTTTCTTCTTCTTCCACTATTTATCCATGTCTTTGTGTCTGTATTTCTTACGCATATATTACCATTTTCATTATGGTATCATACTAATGGCATGCCTAAACGTATCCAGGTATTTTGTGCTAACTGTTTTTAGCACTCCATGAACTCTTTACTTGTCTGATTACTTGAGAATGTAAGCTTGCCGTGCCCTAAATCAGACAGTCAACATGTGCTGTTTTATACTATTAGGTTATGTGGTTATTACTAGGGCTGTAGTCATGACCACCACTGTCAAGTCCAAGACCAGAAATAGCTGAGATTGAGTCTTGAAAAGTAAAAAGGGGTCAAAGTGAAAGCAAGACTAATTTAAGACTGTGGCCAAAAACCATCAATTTTTTTTGCAGACGCCAAGCCTTTACATCAACTAGCTGTTTTCATTTTTGTCAAATTTTGTCAATGCAAAAACGTCATTTTTTACAAACTCTTAGACCAAGACCACTGCCAAATACAGAGACAAGTCTCAGTACAAATGCCAATAAGTCCAAGATAAGTGCAAGTCAATCTAGAAAGTGTCTCAAGACTGGACTTGAGTCTTAGAGCCTTGGACACCTTAGACACCTTAATGAGATTCGTTCAAATAAATTAACTAGTCAAACGGTATATCAATATGAATACAAACTTTTTAGTTTGCTAATAAAAATAACTATGACGTGTGTTTTAGGCCTTGAAAACCCCTTAAAATTAAAATGTAATTGTGTTTTGGACATAAACTGCAAAAAAAACCCATACATTTATTTTTCACCCATAAACCAGGGGTGTATAAACCTCAACTTTAATAAAAATGATGAACCTCACTTCTTTTTGTTCTGTTTGTAAGGATGACTTTAGAATATCTCGAAGCTGGATCAGCTGCTTCTTTTCTCCTTCTTGTGATTGTTTAACCTTATTTACAGAAAGAAAGATTCAGAAATACTGTAGGATGCAAAACAAAGATGTTAAGATGTTACATAATCAGGAAAATCCCAAACTCACTCCTGCTAAGTCTGTGGACAGTTTTTCCAATGTTGGTTTAAGATTCTCCACAACTTTTAACCCATCCTGAAAGAAACTGGACAGAGAGAGTATTTGAAAATGATGGCTCATTTCAACCATGGAGCTTTCAGAGAACTATCTGCCTTTTTTTGTTTTTGTTTTTGTTTTTTTGCTTAGTTTTGTTTTTGTAAAAATGGAAAGAACTTACTTGCACTGGGCGTGAAAATATTTGATGAGGTTCTGCACCAAGTCGACCCCCTTCCTGATTTTGATTTCATTCACTTTGATGAGATACTGAAATAAAGAACAGCCCTCAGTCTCCTGCTTAAAGCCTACCACAGCTGGCTGAAAGGTGAAGCACATCCCTTACCTCACACATCTGGAGCTGAAAGGCTCGTCTCTCTTTTTCCATCTCCTCAGCAATCTCTCCTCCACTGATCTCCGTCCTGATCATCCCGTGCTGCTTGGCATGCTCCCGCTTCTCTTTCTCAATCTTATTACTACATAGGAGAGGAAGTACATCATCATGCAACACAAGCTTCTTTGCTATAGATAAAGTATAGTTTCTATGTTATCGAAATGATGACTTTTTCTACATTTACATTTATTTCTGTGTCAGACCAAATCGAAAGCAGCTTACTAACAAAGCACATAATATACAGTACCTAGCTGATGTGTAAATATGTTTAATGTCTAAACAAGTAGAACTCGATGCCAAAGCATCAATGGGGATGTCTCCACTGCCATCGTACCCTTAAAATTGACTCAAAACAAGAAGGAGGCTATTGAAGAAAAACTATTTCAGACATTTGACCTTGCAGTGAACTTGACCCTGTTTGGATCAAGTCCTAATTCTAATCAGTTCATCTGCTATTTATAATTACATTTCCATATAAATCTTACAAACATTTAACCACTCGCTTTTATCAGTACTAGCTAGTAACTAGTTCAGGTTGTTTGCCTTCGCTGTAGTTTTGGAGGGAGAAAATCAAAAGATGAGCTGCTTGTGTGACTTGACTGTATGTAGCCACAGTTAAAGTGAGACCTACCACTAAATGTCACAAAAACAGACAATTGTTATTTTTAATTATACTGCAACATTGGCAACGTTGGCAGTTTTCAGATCAACTTTCTGTAAATCCCCTTAATCACGCACCAACAAGACAAATTTTTCACCAGCACTGACGTCCATGTTTATTCTCACTTGCCCCTCACCTTGCAACCACATTGCTGACCAAGAGATTTTAAAAAAAGCATTTGACGTCACTCAGTGCTTTTCTAAGAAGCTGCAATAAACAAACAAACAAAAAACACCCCCACTAGTAGCTGCATTGTCTTCCCATAGGATTACATGTAAAATGTGTGACACATTGAGAATGAAATACTAAAAGTGAAGGCATCCTTAGTCCTCGTTATAGCACATGCTTGTAACACAGCAGTAGACCTTTCAGTATGCAGCAAATAATAACAATAAAAGACCTTAGTTGAGGTAAGTACTATCTTTTTCTCTATTTTCAGTATTTCTCTGCTTAATTATTTTTCGCACCCAGGCTTGCTCTGATTGGATGTGGGAAGTGAGCAAGAGAGAGAGAGAGAGAGAGAGAGGAAGAAACAGAACTGAGCAGTTACACCGAGCTGAACTTACTGATCAGCAGCGTCAACACACATTCACATGTCTTGCTCATATTAACCTATGCAGATCTGATTTTTTCCGTTTGTCTCAAAAGCCTGAGCAAAAACATTGTGGTGCATCTGGGACACTGAATTTGAGGTTGAACATAAAGGCCACATGATTAGTAGTGTTTGTTCAAGGCACGGCTCCATGGCATGATAAGCACGGCTATAAGTCCATCTCAAAGGTCTGAAATGACACTGACATAGCAATGCATACCGTAGGTCAATTCTAATATTCAACACAATCATGAGCATTCAGTTCTCATTTTCTGAAGCAGGAAACGACAGAACCACAGAAACCCCACAGTGACCTCATTCTACAGAATACTATTTATTAATGATCTATTGTCTCCACCGGTACAATCCAGTGAAAACCTAGTAGTCTAGTTTTAAAAAGCTGTTTTTATAATGACAAAATGCTTCACTGCTCAATATGCTGAAAGCATGCATAAATATGGTGCTTATATCTAAACTGCTGCTCTGCTTACCTAAAAACACACACTTCAAAAAAGACACCAAGCCATGAAAGCATGTATGTGTGAAAGTGTTGTGCTTACACTTTGGTTTCATAGTCCTTACAGGCTTTATCAAATGGCTTCCTTAAATCCTAAAGACAAAAAAAATTCTCAAATGAACGAACCAGAAGAAAATAATTCAAATGATCAATAAGAAGAAGAAGATGAGGAAGAAGCAGAAAAAGAAGCAGACAAAGTAATAATAAGTAATAATAAGTAGTAGTAATAATATTAGTAGTGTCAGTAGCAGTAGTAGTAGTACTAATAGCAGTAGTAATAGTTCTAGTAGTAGTAGTAGCAGTAGTAATAGTAGTAGTAGTAGTAGTTGTAGTAATAATAGTAGTATTAGTAATAGTAAGAGTAGTAGTAGTAATAGTAGTAGTAGCAGTAGTTGTAGTAGTAATAGTAGTAGTAGTAGTCATACCCCTTTCACTCCTTTCAGGTCTCCCTTCAGCAGACTGTCTAAAGGAAAGGTGATGATGTTGTTCATATTCTGTAGCTGTGAACACACCATTACAAAGGCATGTCAGGTCTAACGCAATATTCTGCCCACATATGTTTCTGTTTATAATTAGGCTCGTGCAACCTCACTGCAGCCTATCTGGTCTACAGTGTGCCCTGCTGTAGCCTTATTAAACCTATATTTCTATACACATATTAAAGCTGTGGTAAAAGCGCTACTTCTGTCTTCTGGTGGATTTGACACATTATCTAGCTGCGATAGAGGACTGCAACAAAAAAAGACACATATCTTGTTAATACTGGCCTTGTACAGCAAAGCAATATAAAGAGTTCCCACAGCAAGAGAAATGTGAACGAGTGGCTAGACGAGGCTAAACAGAGGCAGGAAGAGAGATAGGGAGACTGACTAAGTTCTTGAAGAGTGCTGTGAGTTCTTTGGTCAAGACTGCGAACTTGAGGAATGCTGATGCCACTTCTGTGTTGTCTCTGTACACATACGCCTCACCAAACCTCTCCAGAGCCTGAATGTACTGCTCTTCATTCTCCACATGGGCTAAGGAAACACATACAGACACACACACACACACACACACACACACAGATACACATCATATACATTTTACTGAAGTTTAACTGAACATACTAATGAAGGAATAGGTCTTCCTCAAGTACATAATATAAAAGGGACATTCGTCTATTTCCTGTATATCTATTACATTCCTGCCAAGGGAGAAAAAAGACTAGAATGAACTGTGCACATTGCTCTATTCTATAAAGTCACTGCCTCTTCCTGTGTTATTACATACCACACACCCGGCCATCCATCTAACAGTAAACCGTTTCATGTGGTTTATGAGGAAATTGAAAAAAAGCTCATATAGTGTTATTGTAAGATTCGGCCTCGTTGAGTTGAATCTATTTCATACTTTTAAAGTTTGTAAAAAGTCTTGGGTCACTAGGCTTGAGAATGAACCTCTTTTTAAAATAACAAACCATCAAAGTTGATCTTAATACCTACAAAACACAGTGGCATTATAATGACTTAATAAAGCCTGTACTGTGATAATATACATGCATATCAATCCAGTCATTAGGGAGGAGATAACGCGTATTACAAACATCTGCATGTCAGAACTGTGACTAAAGCAGCGCCGGAATTTCAGCATGCAGTGTGGGATTAAAGGAGAACACCAAACAACTGCTGATTACACAGAGATGTAAACGTGTAACAAGAGAGAATGAGAGAGAGAGAGAGAGAGAGAGAGAGAACAAGAGATAGAACGAGAGTGGGAGAGAACGGCTTGTTGAGACATGTAGTAGTGAGAAAAGGCAGAATGAATGGTATGTGAAGAAAACTTGCAACCCTCCTTCTTCCCATTTGACTAGAGTAACTGAAATTTCTTGGATTTGTATATAAAAGAATCTGTTCCGTTTATCATCGTACATGTACCATCAAACCACAAATTCAGGATTGCGCTTAACGTGACTTGAGTAATGAGGAACATTTTGCCTATTCATTCATTCATTCAACCATTCATTCATCTTCAGTAACCGCTTTACTCTGGTCAGAGTGGTAGTTCCAGGGTCTTTCCCAGGAACACTGGGCATGATGCGGGAATACACACTGATGGGATGCCAGTCTATCGCAGGGCACTATGCACACACACACACACACAGACACACACACACACACACACACACACACATTCTTACACTCATTCACAACTGTGGGCAATTTAGAGTCACCAATCCATCTACTGGAATGTTTTTGGGAGATGGGAACAAACCAAAGAACCTGGAAGAAACCCTTAGGGATACTAGATCTGAAATTAAATGATTGGCACTAATCCACTATCAAGATCATTTAAAAATCTATGAAAAAGATTAAGTTTCCAAGTTCCTGATTTTTTATACATACTGTATCTATCTACCACATAAGAGAAATTATCAGTTCTTTCATGGGTGTTAATAATGTTAGAATGGAATTGTTATGTGTGATTATATATTATATTATATTATATTATATTATATTATATTATATATAAGGTTTCAACCTTATGTTTTCAGTCTACCTGGTAAGCTTTATAGAGAAAATGTCCTCTATATAAAACAGCATAAAACTGAATTACGTTATCATTAGCATTATCACCGTCATAATGCAATGCTATGATTTACAGTTCCATCAAATTATAGTACTGGACCTCAAATCAGCTTTTTACACCAATTCAACACATTCAAGATAAATCTCTTGAAGATTCAGGTCCACTAATAGGATATATACTTATATAATATATACAGTGATGTAAACATTAATAGCAGAATTCATGAATATCATAAAATGAGGATACAAAGAGGGTATCTCTTTGGTATAGTTTAGTCCAATCTGCTGATTTTTCTCTTACGCACTTAACCTATTTACACTCTTTCCTCGTGTCTGAGTTTCTTTCTGTCCTCATTCCTGAGTTTCTAATTTAGGTTTGAATTAAATTTATATATACAGCATGGCAGACCCCGCCAGAATGATGGCCAAAACATTACTGATGATTTTTAAGAGGATTTATTGTGCATCACACAATACTTGAAATGTCCTTTTAACTCCAGACAATCACAGTAAGACCTGAATGCATTAT
>JANDJT010000148.1:18823513-18834400 GCA_024331685.1 Stegophilus panzeri
AAAAAAAAAAAAAAAAAAAAAAAAAGTATGGATTGTGTCATTGCTGCTGTAGTTGTTTTTTTTTTTTTATCTACAGTAAACTAAGCTACTGCAGCAAGCCTAAACAAAGCAAACACATGAGGAGGAGCCTGCAAAGGGGAGCAGCTATCAGAGGAGCTCAACTGAAACCTATAGAATGATCTTCTCATACTCACTTAGGCCAGAGCTGTTTATGGCCTTGACAGACTTCTTCATTTTGCTCAGAACACTCCGGTCTGCATCGAGAGCCTACAAAACACAGAGCACTGTTTTAAAAAGAGAGACATACACACAAAAAAACAAGAAGGTAATGGTTTCTCAATAGGTCTGCTTGAAACTATTAAACTGATGAGAGCATTAGTCATTCAGATTTCAAAGGCCTAGTAAAAATGTTTAATACATGCTCAAATCTTTATAATGATGCCACATTGCCTCATAAGGATTATGATCGGTTAAACAAAACCTGTAAATAAAACCCCTCCTAAATTCCCTCCCAACACCGGCACAAAATTCCTTCATCTGCATACAGTCTGTAACCTTTCGGTGAGTCACGCTTGGGGAATTCAGAACTCAGACAGGCTGAAGTTGATGTCCCATAAGGGACGGTCCTACAACTCATAGCCACTGTTTATAGAGAAACCATATAAACAGCACAGCCCCAAGGCAAGCCATTTGATCAGAACTACACAGATGTTAAAAATACACTCACCAGTATTGGAGATAACAACCATACCCTGGTCAGAGTCTCTAAGGTGTGAAGATTAACTGATGCTCTTGATCTATATCTGCATGATTTCATGCATTGCTGCATGATTGGCTGTTTGGATAATTACATGGTTTACAGGTGTTCCTATTAAAATGGCTGATGAGTGTATATATCAAATAGAGAAAGGGAACGCGCAAAATGATGGTGTCTCCTGTCTGTGTGAGCAAATGGGTCAAGACACAGATGCTGAAAGAGGAATGAGTGCAAGCATACTGCAGTAGAGAGGGATTGAAAGAGAGGGAAAGAGATAGTAGGGCAGGTAAAGACAGACCAACAGCCTTAGGGGAGAACATTTCATAAGAGCAGTGCACAGAACAAGGAGGCAGGTTTCAGCAAGACCCAAAACACTTGTGGAAAAACTGGAAAGGGGAGTGCTGCATGTCATTCAGGGGACGTGCCCTTACTCTCTATACAGTATGTGTAAATAGGAGCTCAGCAGACCACCCCAACATGCAAACACAAACACACAGCTTACAGCACACAGTGTGTATTTACACAACAACCCCAGGTCTTTCGCTTAATATCTGTTTGTTACTTTAGCATCCCAACTTTTCCCTCAGGGATAAATAAGGTCCATCCATCCACCCATCAATCCATGAATATAATGTATATCTACCTACCTATTTATCGATAACAAAGTGCAGCATAACAACCACACCAGATTTATGCTCAAGCACCTGAGAAAAGCTTAAGCACATTTTACACAAGACATGGTTAAAAAGCTATATAATAAGTAGTCATGTTAATGTAGCCATGTGGCCATGATGTGTCTTTTTTTTCCACCTCGAACTCTATATCTGCAATGTGCTGCGCACTGGCATGTTTCTCACTTAGAAGTGTTACAAAATACCACGTTCCAGCTATATCACGCAGTCTATGCCCATAATCTAAACCACGCACAATTATTATTATTAGTATAATACAGTATATTATTCAAAATACTTAAAATAAAACTATTTTATAAATACAAATATTTTAAACGTACTGTATATAATATAAAAAATAAACTACTTTCTCTTGACTGAACTCAAAGTGGTATCACCAAAAGTAAAGTACCAATCAGAAAAATACTGCGAATTCAAGTGTACAGAGAAGTCACTTCCTTATTCCGGTAATTATTGTGTGTCATGACCTGCACCCTACAGTGTATATGTACTGTAGTGCCCTACACTTCTCAGTTTTACTGAATCTGCAGTTTTACAGTGATCTGTCAAACACTAAATTACACTATTTGCAGAGGCTTTGTATTGTTTTGTATTTTGGACCACTGCCAACATACAGTACAGTATATATATATATATATATAAAATATAACAGTGGTGCATCTAACTTATTAGACATGGCATACTAAAATAACTGATATAATCCTTGGTGCAAAATGAACCATACAATACTGGTTTTATATTTGTTCTATAGAGCAAGTGTTCTCAAAATTTTGTAGGCAGGAATGTTTTTCGCTGTAAAATAAATTCCATAGACCACGTTAGTACAGATTTATTTCATGAACATTATTTTGTTTGTTTACTGGCATAGCTTTCTATGCCTGAAGCTTCCACTGGCCGAACACATAAGATCCAAGCTGACAGTATTTATAGGCTGACTTGTTTTTGAGTTATTAAAGTTTGTATTGAACTTATTCGAATAAAGTTGCCAATCAAGCAAATTAATAACTATAAGAACTCAGTAAAAAATATTTTAAATTTATTTATTTTTTTAAATTACAGACCCCCTCACTATGCTTCATGGACCCCTGGGAGTCCATGGACCCCACTTTGAAAACCACTGCCATACAGTGACTAGACGTAATATAATATATCCTGATTTAAAACACTTGGCCATTTTCATTATCTTAGGATAATTGGACTAGGCCACATTTGCTGTAAACAGTGGCAGTAAGTCAGTCAGTATCAGACCACTTCATACTGAAACCCACTGTGGAAGTGGAAGTTCAAAGACCTGCTGACTTTCCTCATGAAAAAGCTTGATTGTGATGAACGAAACTCCCTCTGTGTTACTGACAAAGGACTTTTTCTGGAGACTGTTCTTGATAGTTCACTATTGTCTAAAATGTACATCGACATTTGACATGCAGCACAGCGTTCAGATTCCTCTGGTGCAGCCGGAAGAAACACTGACATAAACCAGGCTTTTGTAGTGGAGCTTTACAATAATATAGGTCCTACTTACTTTGTACTAATAGACTAATTCAAAGCAAGTCCTTGTTCACACTAGTCAAGTGTTTTACTGCAGACTGTAATAAGTCACAGCCCTAATCCTGAGGCAGTTTCTTAATCTTGTTCCCTAGAAACTCCAGTTCTGACTGACTTTAAAAAAAGAAGAAGAAAAAATAACTTTGGTTAAACACACATTTCAATTCAAACCCAAGCTATATTCCACAGGAAGCCCAGTTCTGACGTGACTCTGTGTATTAATTTGTCAGAATACTTGAGTGTAGGTTAGAGTGGTGTTGTGTAGGACTATGGGCGAGGTTTATCTCCAACCCCACAGCTGGCAAAACCTGTGATTTCAAAGAAGGAAGTCATTTTCCAATCCTCCCAGAGTTTAAATATTAGTGAAGGACACGGGCTACAACCTAGTATTAAGGAAAATGTTAGAAAGTCCCATATACATCAGATTTCCTACATTGTTCTAGTCTTTGTTCTCCATAATAAAGAGTATAATACAGACTGACTGGCTCACCTCCTCGAGTCCGGCCACTGTATTCCTGCAATGGCCCATTCGGGTGGTGAAGATCGAGGTTGTAGGCGCTTTATAATCCTCATTGGTAATGTCCATAAACTCGGACACTGACAGCTGGTCCGGCATGATGACTGATTTCTTTTAAAAACTCTCAATAATAATAATAATAATAATAATAATAATAATAATAATAATAATAAAGGAGTAAAGAGGAAGAAGATAGACGCAATCAGACTGCGATCCCTGTCTAACATAAGTTAAAGTCTCTCTGTAATGAAACTAGTTTATTATTTAATATATAATAGTAAATAAAAAGTAACACACGCGACGGGTAAGAATAACAGTCTCTGAGAAGAAGTTAGAGAACTCCATCACAGCTGAAGTTTACACTCTTCCTCTATATTCGGGGTCATTAGTTTTGCGCTTTTCTCCACTGAAAATCCGCCGTCTGATTTACCTGCATCTAATCTCTCTCTCTCTCTCTCTCTCTCTAAACCTCTCTCTCTCTCTCTCACTGTGACCTGCGAGTAGAGACCGTAGCAAGTCCGCCCACAGACAGAGAAACTAACCAATAGGAAAGCGCAGCTGTGCCAGACGGACCAATCAGCTGTTACTGTAAAAGCAACGCGTGCATTCAGTTGTATGGTCAATCTACACCCCCTGTATACAGGTGTAGCCTGCAGCGTAACGAAATGCATTTGAGTGTGGAAATGCATCATAATAAATCAAAACTACTTTAAGAAATGTTAGTGAAAATATAAGTTTCATTCTTGGCCACAGTTGAGTCCGGTGTGATATACCAACTTACAATTATTTTTATTGTGACAAAAATGACAACTATGTTTTTATCTCATATAACTTTACTTTGTGTTAGAAATAAAGTAATAATATTTTAAAAATGCAATATGGACAGTTAGTATAATCAACAGCCAATCATATAGACTATTTATCCACTGTTATCCTACATTCTCAGTCATGAGAAAAAGAAAGTAAACTCTCCTTCGATTCTATGTTTTTATTTTTATAACAGTAACACCTGGCTGCTAATTACTCTCTTAATAATTGTAGAAGTAGGGAGGTGTTTTCCACCTCGTTTCTGAATGCTGGTTTACTTTACTTTGGGGGGAATTGATTACATATTGAAATCTATTGTGCTTTTTGTTGTCAATGGAGGTTATTTGTTTGTTTACAGAAGTTGGTGAGGACCATATAATTGTTACTTCGGCCCTGATAAAAGGGAGAAAAAAAACATACAACTGAAGGAGGGTGTAGTTTCTTTTCCCCATGACTGTATATCCCCTGTCAAGATGATTAAAAAAACCAACTTGTCAGTTCGGTTTTATTAAGATATTAAGAACAATATCGTTTTAAAGGTAATATGTACCAAAAATAATAGTTGCATCTGTATTATAACAGGTATTGCTTATTTTACAGACCTCTGTCATCTTTCTCAGGTGCATGTTTAAATCAAATGGCTATAAATAGATAGGCTTACATATAAAGATATATTTTAGCCTATATTTAATGACGCGTAATGAGTTAATGCATTACAAAATCAAGATTTAAAGATTTCTCTAACATAATATATATGTATATATTTCAATACTAATCTCTTGTGTAAAAGCTCCGCTCAGTCCTGAATTATGTAACTTAACTGTATATTACCACTTGAGAGAATTTTAAACAGAAAGCATTTTTATCATATTTTTAGTATTATTATTTATTTATTTATTTATTTATTTATTTACACTTTGCGATATAATGCCTTAAAGTACAGCGTGTGTTTAAATAAATATACTGCAACTTTATTATGAAATTTAGACCTTTATTTTTGAAATGTACGACACCGGAAGTGGTCCCTTGTTGATGAGAATCACGTTCAGACGCATTGAACAGAAGCACTGAAGTGGACATGGAGTAATTGTTAATTGTTTAAAACATTTGTGAAATTCTGTAAGTAAATATGGCTACAAAGCGAAAGTCAGATGTACCTGTTCCTGCTGAGGAAAGCGACCAGCTTCTCATAAGACCGCTGTGAGTTTCATTCAACCTAATGCGGCCAAGTTAGCATGTTAGCTAAATGTCTGTTATAGCACTACTAACTCACCTGTTTGTAAAGATATAAAATGTTGTTGTTGTTTTGTTTTTTTTTGCCAGTGTTCAAATGACCATAAGAGAAAATAATTTAGTAACGCAGTTTTTTTTTATCGGCGGTAAAATTCTTACCGCTTTCATAACTAGAAATTTAGCACATATTTAGCGCATAAATATTAACACAGGTGAATATGGTAATAATAAATAAACAAACAAACAAACAAACTATAAATACACAGTTATATCACAGTCAGTCTTTGCGAGTTGATTGCTAAGATTCCTACAATTATTTTTTATATTGGAGCCTTTTAAATTACATTTGTTTATGCAATTTTGCTTGTATTTTCTCATTTGTAAGTAGCTTTGGATAAAAGCGTCTGCTAAATGAATAAATGTAAATGTGTTTATGCAAATGATTACATTTGCATAATTTATCAAAGGCAAAAAAAAATCCTCCTTTGATGACGTCACTTAAAATATTTACCTCAGTGTGAAGACACTCGAGAAAAATAGTTTGTTGGAAATTCAGTCTTCATTGTTTAACTAAAAAAAAAAAAAATACTGTCAAATGTAATTTTAAATACTGTTGAAATAATTTTATTTAATTAATTTATTAATTTCTTTATTGGTACATTTCCACAAATTCTTGTTTGTCATATCTGGTTTTCTCTACCATGACAGGGGAGCTGGTCAGGAAGTGGGCAGATCATGCATCATTTTGGAATTCAAGGGACGTAAAATCATGGTAGGTTTGTTACTACATGGCCTTTCTTGTTTATAAAGTAATACTTGATCATGTAAAATAGTCTGCCGTTGGCTTACTAATATATTCTTCCTCAGCTGGACTGTGGTATCCACCCTGGATTAGAGGGAATGGATGCGTTGCCTTACATTGATCTGATTGACCCTGCTGAAATCGATCTACTCCTCATCAGCCAGTGGGTGTGATTCTCTGAGTGGTGTTTATTTTTTTACGTATTTACACCAGGACTGTTTTTAAGACCATTTTTTCTCCCCCTGCTTAGCTTCCATCTGGATCACTGTGGGGCGCTGCCGTGGTTTTTACAGAAAACAAGTTATAAAGGAAGGACTTTCATGACCCATGCGACTAAAGCCATTTACCGCTGGCTACTTTCAGACTACGTCAAAGTCAGGTAGACGCTCCCAGCAGCGTTTTGTGTTGGATAAGAGCGAATAATGGTTTAAAATGTCTGAGCGGTAGTAATCTACATCCTCTGCCTGTCTCTGCAGTAATATCTCAGCGGACGACATGTTGTACACAGAGACAGACTTGGAAGAAAGCATGGACAAGATCGAGACGATCAACTTCCACGAGGTGAAAGAGGTTGCTGGCATTAAGTTCTGGTGCTACCATGCTGGCCATGTCTTGGGTGCAGCCATGTTTATGATCGAGATTGCTGGTGTGAAGGTGGGTGAAGGTGATTTAGTTAATTTATAAACACCATCACAGATCACAATCAGAGCTAATGTCCTTGCTTGTTTTTTTTTTTTTTTTTTTTTTTAAATAAAGATTCTTTATACGGGAGATTTCTCTCGACAAGAAGACAGACATTTAATGGCAGCAGAGATTCCCAGCGTTAAGCCAGACATCCTAATCACGGTGAGTAACAGACCCTTCCTAATGAATCTTGAACTTATAAAGACTAACCCTAACCATTTACTGTTTATTGTAATTTCCGTCACTGACAGTGTGTTCTGTTCACCCAGTCCAGTCCAGCACAGTACCCTGTACCCTTTCTCTTCCCGTGTACAGGAGTCTACGTATGGAACCCACATCCATGAGAAGAGAGAGGAAAGAGAAGCTCGTTTTTGTAACACAGTCCATGACATTGTGAACCGGGAAGGCCGCTGTCTCATCCCCGTCTTCGCTCTGGGTCGAGCACAGGAGCTCTTGCTCATCCTTGGTGAGAACTCATCTTTAGAAAATCTTATCTAACCTGATGTAGAAAACATAAACTCACGGGTCGCCTTAATAGGAACACTTGTACATCAGCCAATCCAAGATATACAGTCAGCCAATGGCGTTTTTTTTTGTTTCCCCCATTCTGGTGTTTGATGTAAACACTAAGTGCATGATTTTATGCTTTCTGCTGCTACCACTTGTTTGGCTGATTGGATTATTTGCATGAACGAGCAGGGTACGGGTGTTAAAGCGGACAGTGAGTGCAGTGTTACTGTGATTTCTGACGTTCGCTCTTTCAGACGAATATTGGCAGAATCATCCTGAGCTTCATGACATTCCTATTTACTATGCCTCATCCCTGGCCAAAAAGTGTATGGCTGTGTACCAGACTTATGTCAATGCCATGAACGACAAGATCCGCAAAGCCATCAACATCAACAACCCCTTTGTCTTCAAGCACATCAGCAACCTCAAGGTGAGAGTTTTAATGGTTTCTTTAGGATGAAACATTAGGCAGTGCTTATTTGGCCTGAACTGCACTTCCTTTACCCCTCAGTATTTAGTCCGGCTACATTTAAAAAGCAAACGCAGAGAAGGTGACGTGAGAAATGTAGTGGAAGTGGTATCAGTGTGGAATAAAATGCCTTCAGACACATTGAACATCAACCAAAGTCTAGCTTCAAACAATACACGCAAAGCCGTAATGTTCATTGTAACATTCACTAGAGCATGCAGCTTTGTTTTTGTGCTTTCTCACTGCTACCACTGTACGCGTTCCAAAAGTTCTCTGATGAAATAGGCTTGGCGTGTGCAAAAACAGCTTAAACCGGCACACTCTCTTCATGTTTTGCAGAGCATGGACCATTTTGATGACATCGGCCCCAGTGTGGTGATGGCGTCTCCTGGTATGATGCAGAGTGGCCTCTCCAGAGAGCTGTTTGAGAGTTGGTGCACTGACAAGAGGAACGGTGTGATCATTGCTGGCTACTGTGTGGAGGGAACACTCGCTAAGGTAGAGGAGATCGTGGGGTTGAAATTCCGACAATGCGCAGCCATCGAATTGGGGAGAACATGGAGTTTGCATGTTCTCCCCATGCTTCAGGGGTTTCCTCCAGGTACTCCATTTTCCTCCTCCAGTCCAAAGACATGTGTTGGAGGCTGATTGGCAGTTCCAGGGTGTCCGTAGTGTGTGAATGTGTGTGTGATTGTAATTGTGCCCTGTGCTGGGTTGGCAACCCGTCCAGAGTGTCCACCGCCTTGTGCCCCGAGTTCCCTGGGATAGGCTCCGGGCTGCCCGCCACCCCTATGTAGGATAAGCGGTATGGAAGACGGATGGATGGCTAGATGGATGTAGGGTTCTCGCACATCCTGGAAAATTTCATGGGCTAGTTTTTCCGTCATGGTGAACAGATAAAAATGTCCTTGAAATATTGAAACATGATGTGATTGAAGTGAAATTGAATGAAGTGGAGTAAAATCGCTCTATTAAGTTTAGGACAGCATAATTTAGCAAAAAAGATTTTCTAAAGAGTGAGAACGCTGTACCAACATAAGAATTGGTATTCGCCAATACAAGAGGCTAATAAACAATTCCCTTGCGTAGCACATCATGTCTGAGCCGGAGGAGATCACCACCATGTCGGGCCAGAAGCTGCAGTTGAAGATGTCTGTGGACTACATTTCCTTCTCAGCTCACACCGACTACCAGCAGACCAGCGAGTTCATCCGAGCACTCAAACCACCCCACGTGGTGAGCTGGCTCATTGTAAACTGTTCCCCACCTTTACGTTTTGGATTCTCTTCTGCAGTGAGAAACTTTTCGTTACTGATTGGCCCTGTGTTCAGATCCTGGTGCATGGAGAGCAGAACGAGATGGCCCGCCTCAAGGCAGCTCTCATTTTAGAGTATGAAGAAAATGATGACGAGCGCATTGAGGTACATAATCCCCGCAACACTGAGGCAGTCACACTCAACTTCAGAGGAGAGAAGCTGGCCAAGGTGAGAACTCTACTGTCTTCTCTTTAGTGTCCTCGTTTAATTAGTTAGTACGTATATCTAGCTGTATATTTCATATCTTATTTGCGTTCTCATTTCAGTGTCAACGTTAGGACAAAGGATTTATTTATGTAATGGTTTTAGAGTAAACTGACTAATGCTCCCTTTTGTGTGTGTGATCGTCCAGGTGATGGGTTCTCTTGCTGATAAGAGGTGTGCGCAAGGTCAGCGTGTGTCTGGGATCTTGGTGAAACGCAACTTTAGTTATCACATCCTCACACCCTCGGACCTCTCCAGTGAGTTTCCAGCACTTTTCCAAGATACTCAGAAAGCATTTGCACAGCACGTTGTTCTCATCAATCTCTTTTTGCCTTGTAGATTATACGGATTTGTCTATGAGCACAGTGAAGCAGACGCAAGCCATTCCCTTCACCGGACCCTTCTCCTTACTCCACAGCCAGCTACGTCACTTAGCAGGTGTGTACTCTGAATCGACGTGTGTCAATCCCTTTGTATTTTGTTGTTAAGGTCGTTAAAGAAATACTCCAGCATTTTCCTACTGCATCTGTAGACTCAGTTTAAGTTTCGAGTACATTTTTCTTTCCTTTTCCGATGAAACGCCTTTCCTTTAAGAAAAGCACTACACAAAACAGACCTGACTTAATGTGAGAGGTGCTGGCGGTAAGGAAACCATCCACGTTTGTGTGTTTTAGGGCATGTGGAAGAGGTGGAGACTGCGGAGAAGAACACACTAAGGATCTTTAACAGCATCACATTGATTCATGATGCCAATATGGTCATACTGGAGGTGAGAGCGATCATGCACAGATGGGTGTTATTGTAGAGTAATATACAGGGGTCAGTGAGATTCGTGAAATTAATCTTTAAAATGATTCATTAATAAAAAAGATTTTGTTTTCAAGGTTTGTAATGTGCATAAATTTAAACAAAAAAGAAACAGCTGGACAATATTAGATTTTATTTTTGGTATTGTATTTTTCTGTTTCTTGTATTTGGTATAAAAACAAAAGCATTTCATAGTCTCAAGTTTACAGCTAGAGTGCTGTAAAAAAAAAAAAAAAAAAAAAAAAAAAGTTTTTGCCCCCATCCTGATTTTTTTTCTGTTTTTGTGTAGATCTCGTACAAAATTTAAGATAAAACAAAGGCAATCTGAGTAAACACAAAATACAGTTTGTAAATGATAATGTTATTTATTGAACAAAGAAGTTATCCAATAACAACTGGGCCTGTGTGAAAATGTATTTGCCCCCGTAGTTACTAATTCCGCAAATCTATGAAGCGGCATATATAACGGAGATCAGCTGGACTAGACACAACCAGGCCTGATTACTGCAAACCCTGTTCAATCACATCAACACTTAAATAGAAC
>JANDJT010000148.1:18837462-18844962 GCA_024331685.1 Stegophilus panzeri
ATGTATGTGTGTGTGTGTGTATTTACTTATTTATTTTTGTCTCTTCTCTCAGTCATACAGCCCACAGAGGAGAAGGTGGATATGGAAGTCTTCCAGAGCAGACTACGGATCATGTTCCAGTAAGCAGGCCTTCTTGTATTTTTAACCCCAGTCTGGTTTTATAGCTTATATGCTTCCACATGCATTTTTTTCCCCTCTCCTCTATACAGTGACATGTTTGGTGAGGAATGTGTAGACTTTAAGGACAAACACAATCTGTCTGTAACAGTGGATGGCAAGACTGCCTACATTAACCTGGAGACCAAGGTGAGTGTCATGCTCGTGTGTGTGTGTGTGTGTGTGTGTGAGACATGCATTTCAAAATCCTCCTCATTTACAAAAGTACTCAGTGATCTCATTCACTTCTAAGAGGACCTCATGTATAAAACTCCTGTACCCCTGCATATTCATACTCGTTTCACATCCTTTCAAAACCTGTTCACTTTCTCAAGCTCACGAACTTCTCAGTTTCCCTCAAATCAGTATTTTTTTTTTTTTTCCTCGAGTCTTTTGGGTTTTTTTTTTTTTTTTTTTTAACCATTGTGCTTGATGCATGTAAATACATGTATATAAATAAGCACAATACCACAATTTCAGCACACGTTTCCTGTACTAAGAAAAGAAACTATATTTTTACTCCAGACTCGCTTATAATAGAAGTCTATATATGTTAGAAAACTTTTCTTATGTAGCTTTTATGAACTTTCAAACACTGCAACAAAGAGTGATTCTGGTTAGTGAAGCTGTCCTGAAGGTTTTGTGTATCTGCGTGCCTCCTGGACAAAACACAGGCACCTCCTGGTTTTTAGTTGGAACGATGCTGATTTTAACGAAATAGTTGTTGTGTATGTCCTTACACTTTTATGATAAATGAGTTTGATTTAAAGGAAAACAAATTGTCATGTGATTCTCTCCGTTTAACGTTTCACGTTAATTGTATATTTATTATTGTTATTAATATTCGCGTGCAGACGGTGGATTACGAGGAAGGCAGCGCGGACGACGAGTCTCTCAGAGAGATGGTGGAACACGCTGTGCAGAGGCTCTACGACGCCATGAATCCTGTGATGTGAGGACGAGCACGAGGCAACTCTTCCTCCCATCATCCTCTACTCTCAGCTCTCGGTCTGAACGAGAGTCGATCGTATAAAACAAGAGAAACACTCGTGCCGTTTAAACGAATCGTATTGATTTCCACGTTCTCTTTTATTTTTATATGTTCAAGATAAGAAACTGTGAATTGTACGGACGGATATCGTTCATCATCCATCGTTGATTAAAAACCATCTCTAGATCACATCGTGCTTTAATGTTGTACATACACAAACTCGGCTCATGTTAAGGGTTAAATAGGTTTACTGTACGAAATGACGCTCTTCACAGGGAGAGACGACGGACACTTGACGAGGCTTTAATACTCCTGTCAGCACTTCAGTCCTGCTAACGTTTACTTAATATTTAAAGCATTTCACTCACACAAAGGTCACCCAAATATTTTCCCAAGTCAAGTAATCAGGATTTACTAACAGTGAAATCATACGCACATTTAAAAAAAAAAAACTAGAATGAAAAGCAGCAGTTTATTTTAACACAAAAACGTTCAGTTAATATTTGCCAAATATTTGGATCTGCTACTTACATTAACACATCAGATATTTCTACTCTAGGAGTTTGCATAATACGTTTAAAAATACCTTTTAAACAAAAATAAAACTATACTTAAAGGTGTTTTATATGAGAATAAAAATATTTCCCTTCCATATTTTTAGGACAAATATATTTGTTGGAAACATTTCAGTTCACTCTGAGGTTTTTGCATGCGTGCACAAAATGTCGTAATTCTTTTATAAAATAATAAAAAAAAATTTTAAATACTTTTTTTTTTTTTTTTTTTCTTTTTAACAGAAGCTTATGCAGACGTGTGTTAACAGTACCAAATTATATCCCATGAAAATTTAAATACAGACGTACATTAAGCGTGTTTGTTTCCTGATGGATAAAATTGAGATTAAGTTTTAAAACCTGTGGCCATAGTGTAAGGTTTA
This sequence comes from Stegophilus panzeri, assembly GCA_024331685.1. Lineage (NCBI taxonomy): Eukaryota > Metazoa > Chordata > Actinopteri > Siluriformes > Trichomycteridae > Stegophilus > Stegophilus panzeri. Next base: position 18,839,547 of record JANDJT010000148.1, read on the forward strand.
AAAAAAAAAAAAAAACAATCAAGAATCTGTTTATAATCAATTCCTCCCACCCTGAATCCCTAAACTAGGAATGTAGACATTTCAACCCCTATGTTGCAGCAACGCAGAGTTTTCAGTAATGCAAAGTTTTACGTTTTTAACGTTGGTTTTTGTTGATTTAATGACATTTTCAAACTCGAAGACCATTTATGTGCACACTGTACACACAGGCACCAACGCCACGTCAACCACATAAACCAGTGATAATTACTGAATAAAATATGTGTGTGTGGGGAGGAGGGGGAGGAGGAGGGCGGGCACCATTTAAAGTACTGGTGAAAACAGATCATGAAATACCTGTGAGATTACTGACACTATGACACATTACACCTGCGTCTTTATTAATGTTCACTCATAAAATCTAACATAATTACATAGCTGAGCGTTTCCTGTTCTTCACCACTGCTCAGTAATCAGCCGATGAGGTGAGCCTGACGCTGTCCGTAATCCCACAAGAACACTGTACACTCGTGGCCAGGATATCACTGATCACTGTGTGCCGTAAAGCTGAAATGTAACGGTATACACATAAAGATGCACAATATCATAGTAGCAAATGTACAAACAAAGGTTTATAAAAAAAAAATATATATATATACGGTATAGTAGCAGTAGTTGAAGACAACGGGACCTGTGATAGAATCTTGACATTTGTGCACTCGTCCAATCAATTCAGACGTGACGAAATTCCTCGTCGTCAAGAACGCACCGCAGTTCAAAACATCTCGACCTACTCGTTTAATGACCTGGAAGAGCGAAACCCTTGATGGACAGATATAGTTAACAGTGCACACCTTTCTAAATATAGGACACCTCTCTGGAACCTCACAGCTAAACAGGCATGTAAACAAATGATTATTTTCCTCATTCCCTTTTTAAATGATAAAGCTGTTCAAGTCCTTAATAATAAATCTGGTCAGGTGTGCATAGATACGGTCCAGTGTGGTTAGTGGGAACTGAAAAGGCTTCGTGGGAGCCCTTTGTGTTTAAACGAAAGAAAAACGCCGTTTCAGTTTGCTTTGGTGCGTTAAAAGTGAACAAATATGCCACCTTTAAATACGGAAGGTGCCTAATGATTTACAGTCATTTTCTGTCCCAGTTTTGTACTTGTATTTGTATTAGAAATCCCTTTTCAAATATTTATACTCTCACCATGCACTTTAATAGGAACACCGGTACCCCTGCACATTCATGCAATTATCCCAATCAGCCAATCACGTGGCAGCAATGCAGTGCCTAAAATCATGTGAATCCAGGTTAAGAGCTTTAGTTATTGTTCACATCAGACACCAGAATGGGTAACTTGTGATCTCAGTTACTTTGATCATGGTATTCTTGTTGGTTAATTCTGCAGTAATACATTCAAAAGCATCCGATAACGTTCATTTCCTTTCGAAATGTTTTTCGTTACTGTAGACGCTCGAAGCACAAAAGTGAGTTGACTTGAAGTGTACCTTTTGAAATTCATAACGCAAAGTCACTATGTTAAGTCTTTAGGTGAATGTATGTGCACCCTGTGGTCACTGCAGTTTCAGTGCTAAATTGAGCGTTATGTAAACATAAGCAACACTCTTTGTTCACACTACAGGGAATTGAAGTGCTCCTAAACCATACTGTATTTCTGAATACAGAGTTACATAAGCTCCAGCCCACACTTCACTTATGCAAGCTTTGCTTATTCTGCTTCTCCTCTGGAGTTCATGCAGTCACTCTCACTCCTTTACACTCACTTTCTGTTATAAAGGTCAGTTTGCTTGCGCACACACACACACACACACGCACACACACACACACACACACATTCAGCACTCTGTCTCCTTCCTGATGCTGTGCCTGGGTGTCTTCATCTTGAATGATCTCTCCAGATCATTCTCTGCGACCTCAGTCAGGTCCGCAAAGGATCGAGCTTCATTGGTGCGAGTGGTGAAGTCCTCCTCCAGGACCTGCTCATCCAGGCGCGAGTCGTAACTGGGGTCCTCCTGGATGGTGTCCATGCGTGGAGGCTCCGCGCTAGCCAACATGCCTGAGGCTGGAGACGTTAGGCTGCCTGCAGTCGCAGGGACGGGAGGGGTGCTGCTCTGGAAGCGTGGGACGGCAGAGACAGCCGGGGAAGAGTGAGGCTTAAAGATGCGCACCGAGGCTGAATCGAGACTGCTCAGCAACTCCGCGTTCTGAAAAAGGACGACAATAAGACATCTGATTGCTGCGCGTTACTCTGAAGTCCGTTCATCTAAAACGAATTCATTTATTCAACTGCGGATTCTGAAAGGACTCTTCGACGTGTACCCTTAACTCTCTCCATTTCTGTGTAATAGAAAGAACAAACTATGCACGAGGAGCAGCATTTAGTGTCCGCGTTACCATGACAAGAAGTGTGGAAATCTTGTCGGAGCTTAACGAGAAGCAAATGTTATTTCAGCAGTTTAGCCGAATATTCAGTCACTTGTGTTTTTACGTCTAAACAAATGTCAATCTCAGCAAAACATCTACTATGGGTGGGTTGCACCAATAAGGATTAAATTAAACACAGGTTAGAGCTAATCTAGGATTTGTTGATCTGGGCTTTATTTTAAATCGAGTTGTGAATTAAATCCAGGATTAACGTGATGGTTTAAATGTAAGCCTGCTTAGTTTTAATCAAGGTTTAAAGTTGGGTGCAACAGAATTATTAGATAAACCTTGATTTAATCTAGATTTAAGCTTAATCCTTATTAGTGCAACCCACCCTAAGTGTACTTTGATTGGATTCAATATCATAATCTTTACTTGCAGCTTCATTTTTTTTAAGGACCTGCAGAACATGACAGGACATACTGTTATTAGAAAATAATCACCGATGTGACGGTGAGCTGTGGCCTGACACAAGGCCGAGACGTCACCACTCCGAAGTGGATTCTTTTCCTATAACAGCACGTCTCCGAGTGTTTTATTCCTCTTATACCACAGCGATTTGTCATGTGCTAACCATTTTTTAATTAATTTCTTAAAGAATGACGTGTACATTTTGTCAGTTTATCGCTTAATGTTGGTTTTAATGGAACATCAGTGAAACGAGTTAGTTCTTGTTGTAGCTATAAACAGTCCTTCCCCTCCACCAGCCTCGCATTTTGTTTTCCTCTCTCTTGAAATTACTAAGACGAAAACAACGCAGCTCGTCACGTCACCTAGAAACCGGAGAGTGCAAAGTCTGCTCTTCCATTTTGGAAAGCGTTACAGCTTTATCTCTGACTGTTTATCTTTATTAGCTTTCTCTCTGACAGTGCTGACACTGGAGACTCCTTCCACTAATACTAAATAGACGTTTTCTCGCGGAAAGCTGCATCAGCGATTTTATAAAATCCCCGTGTAAGTCATTTCCGTAGAAACTTTAACGTATTAGAACGAGCGCATTCATATAAACGTGATTTGAACTATAGCCTGAATGACTGTCAGAGCTGCTGTTATAGAAAAGTAAACACCACTTTCTGCCCAATCAGAATACAGCATTCAGCAGTGCTGTGGTATATCCTGTATGTCATGAACTGTTTCCTCACACGGTTCGAATCTATATTATCCACCACTTTCGATCGAATAGAAAATTGATCCGGATTGGATCCAATTTTAGTCAGTTACACTGCATGTACACGTATATCGTAGTGTCTATCACTTACGCTGGGGTAAAAGAGTGATTTTGTGTTCAGTTCATACAGCTGGTCGAGCTTCTTGTCCTTTAGATGAGAAAGGGGAAAAATCGATGCGTTACAAATTAGTTCCAATTCCCACAAGAGATACGTTTTGTTTTGTTTTTTAAAAAAAAGCGCCGAACATGCAATAAGGAGAACGTTTATAACCTACCACACAGTGGACAAGAATACTGAGAGGGATCCAGAAGAGCAGGGAAAAGACCACCACAGAGCCCACAATGTTATCAGCCAAGAATTTCCCTGAGGAAAAAAACAGAAATAAAAACCGTACAATACTCTTCATACAGTGCATAACATCTGAATAACATCTGACACATGCTACACGAGACTCACCAAACGTGTTTATGTTCAGCTTGTCAATGAAATCCCACAACCTCTCAATCACATCCTGCACCTGCTTCATGCATTTACCCTGCAATTAATAATAAAACAAAAACAAACAGTATATATTGTAGTTTTATTTCTTAAAAGCCTTGTCATTTGTGTCACAAACAAATTCGCTGTAATGGTGCATTTTGTTGCTCTTTCTAGCACCAGATGAGCCGTCATCCTTCATACCTAGTTATCGAGCGGGCCGAGCTGGAACATACGGACGGAGCTAAAAATAGTGCAGACCACCAGACTGATCACAGCCGCGCCTGATTAATGTTCCTGGCTGGAATGGATCCTCTAGTGGCACGACAATCTTCAGTAGTAGGCTACTGTAGTGTCTTATCTCACTCTTTTTTTTTTCTTTTCGGGTCAGCGTGTAGTGGAAGAGAAACAAACAAGATGCGCCTGGTTTCGTTTCGACATCTTTTCCTACTCACGCGTATCACTAGCCACCCGATAACCGTCAGCGAAACTCCTCCTACTTTCACAGGTAGAGTTCCGTGATGTGGAAAAACACACGCGCTCTCGGACAGGATAAGGACTGGGTTTGTATTTGCTGTCGAATGTACGGCGTATGGACATATCGCTGTAAACAAAACAAAAAAAACTATTTTAATCCAAGCACTTCTTCCATATTGTGCGTGGTTACATGCGACAGGATTGATTCAGTGAACGTTGAATCTCAAGTCAACGAGAAAAATTCACTAGAACCTTAAGTTCTGTTGATTACTGTTTAGGATGGTTCATGCTTTTGAAAATGCACTGGGAAAAGTCACCCATAGTGTTCAACCATATTAGACTCCTCTCTGCCCTCATGTCACTGTTAGTAAGCTTTTCTCTTGGGTAAAGGCGCAGATCTGGACGGATCATCGGCCTAGAGTGTTTTCAATTGATTTGAAGTCACTTCACCACAGATACTTTGAAGGGTTTGTATATTTGGGGAAGTGTGTGTGTGTGTGTGTGTGTGTCAGAGCAGAGTCACTCACCTTTCCATCACAGAAGCCCACAGTGCAGGGTTTGCCCTTTCTCAGGTACAGGAAGTTTCCTATCTCATCCTGGTATGGAGAGCATGCACCCCTCTTACTGCGGCAGCAAACCATACACGAGCGATCCGTCTCTGAAAAGGACAATTAAACCTTAGTGGGGTCATTTTTCGAGTGAACGGGTTCCCCCACAACAAATCACGTCACATAATGAGACAAGCCAGGAAACATACATTAAATATTCCAATTTTCCTAAAAAAAAAAAAAAAAAAAAAAGAAAGAAAAGAAGAGAAAGAAAACCCTGAACGTCTCATTGGTAAACACAGTACTGTGCAAAAG
>JANDJT010000148.1:18847462-18856384 GCA_024331685.1 Stegophilus panzeri
ACTTTTAAGGAGAGGCGTGACTTACAGATCTCCACGTAGTCTGAGATTCAGGGTTTTCCCTTCATTTTAAGCCGATCCGAAGTAACTAGTAACTTGCTACTTCAGTAATCTTCTCATTGGATACTTTATTACTCTTACTCAAGTCATTATTAACATTATTACTTTTACTGTTACTTGAGTTAATAACTTGAGTCATTATTTTTATAAGTAGTTTTACTTGTACTTGAACAAACCTTTTGACTACTCTACCCTACGCTGCTGGTTGGCTGGCTTTACACATCTCGAAGAAAGCACGTGTTGGCTTTCACCCTCCCCAGTTGGTAGCTGTCATATGATAGGGGAGAGATGGCTCGTGGGTGGGAATTTGCAGATTTCAAATTAAAGAGCAACATGGGAAAATGTTATATGTCCAGATTATATATTATAATCTGAAAAAAATACAATATAATTAGTGCATTATATTGTGAATATTTTGCGTTTCATATACGTAGACGGCATTAAAATTTACTCAGATGTTACGGGCTATTTACATACTCGGCTCCCGCTCCTGTGATTAGACTTTAGATCGGATTTTGGCTCACCCGTGCAGTAGGACATGCCCTTACAGGTGGCATTGATGGGCTCCTGGCACGGCTTCCCGACCTTCTCATACATACAGTTCTTGCAGCAGGCGCTGTTTCTATCACTGCCAACAAAACAGGAACATCGTTAGACAATGAACTGAGGTGCTTTAATAGGTACAATTCTCAACCAACAGAAGATATCTTTCATAACATGTTCCATCACCAGTACATTATACTCAAGTGCACAGATTTCGCAGCCACATGAGGGCGCTCTACCTGCACTGCTTTTGAGGTTGTAGTTTGCAGTCGGATTTACAGCAGGGGTCAGTGTGGAGGTGGACCAGGCCGGGGTCACACTCCTCTCCCTCCTCCACCCGCGAGTTCCCACACACCTTACTGTTCCTCTCCTTAAAACATGACGGGCCCTTGTGCCTCAGACTTTTCACGATGGACTTCTTACTACAGTTGGAAAACAGCTGTGAACAAACACAACAATAAGTCATAGTACTTAAAATCATGAGTCAAAACTGAAGTCATAAATCTTTAGAAGAAAGATTCATTGAAGAAGAAACAAACAAGCCCTCATTTATAATGGTCATAATGGTAAAGTTGTAATAGTACAGATCAGCACAACACACAGAAACAGGAAAAGCCATAAAAGGAATAATCCAGAGTTATGTTTTGTTTTTCCATTTTTTTTTTAGCCTAACGTGATTACCCCAAGCTTTGATTACACCTGGTATTAACATGCATTTTGAGTAATCTGATCATAAAGTCAGTTAGATGTTCACACCTAGCTTTCATGTGTCTCGCATGCATCTTAATTGACCGCTGGCATGTAATTGCATTTCATGACTGGAGAAGATCAGCAAACACAATGTGACTTTAAAAACAAGCTCAACGCCACTAGCCCAATTTCAAACTCAAATGAATACAGGTGCAATCAAAATTATTCAACCTCCAGTGCAAATCAGGTTTATTGTCAAAAATGGACAGACTTTCAGCAGTTTGTGAGGAACAAATCAAACAAAAGCAATTGAAATAGTTCAACACAATGAATGCTTCAAGTGGTTTCCCCAAATTCACCTGAAAATGCAACTTATAATGATTTCTCCAGTCTCAAAATTATTTAGGTGGACAATCCACCTAAAAAGATTTGTACATTGTAAACTTCAGAATTAATATTTATCATGTTGCTACAGTTTTGGAAAGTGGGGAAAAATATATAACAACTTTGGCAAGAATTTCCAGTAACACCTGAAGTGTACTGTAAAATGTTTATTATATACTTACATAGTTTATACGTTTATTGAAAAAAAAAATAATTAAAAAATCAATAACCGCCCTTTGACTCTCAGACGCTCGTTTTCCGCTTTCGGTGCTATTACCGCTAAGTGTGTAAAAGCTGCGCACCTAAAAATTTATATGCGGATAGATTAACCGTGCTTTCAGGAAGAGCGGCTGCTTAACCGCAGTATTTATTCAAGCAGTTGAGTTTAAAATGGTGGTAGCGGTTGCATTATGAATCTTGTAGCATAGTTTAATTTGAGTGTATTACTGCAAGAAAACATCCTTGTTTTTGCTTACTTAATGGTTAGCATACGTGCGTTTAAAGATAATACGGTCAGGAGTCCTTATTAACCATTTAATGCTTTAACTTTTATTGGGGTAAAATAAATGGGAGGACGTGATGGGGTTTACTCCTTTTACACATCAGAGGCTTTTTGATGAGCTATATAGATATATCTGAAATGTATGTGTTAGAAAATAATAGATGTGTGGCTAGCACTGTTTATGTCTTTAATATCAGTCAGTCAGAAACACATTTCTACTCTTGTCTGGATAACTCCTAGGAGCTTTAATAATGATATACTTGAAGAATACAGAATGGCATTTTTAAAAAATACGTTTTATATTAATATTTAACTTTATTAATAAAATAGTGTGTTGTTCAATTAGCATGTTTTTGTGTTTTGCTTTTGTACAGAAATTGGTACAGAGTACCGTGGAATTTTACTGGTATTGGTACCGACTACTGAAATTTTGGTACCGTGGCAACCCTACTTCATAGTAAATTAAAAGACGTAGTACCCTGTTATTGGAATGGTCTCCGCTCACAGCAATGGGGTACATGACATATTTTCCCCCGTGGTCCTCGCTGGGGGCGCAGTATGGCACGTCATCTCTGTCATGAACAGCCCCGAAGTTGTGCCCGAGCTCATGGGTCGTCACCAAATCGGCCTCCTGTTGATGTCAGGAAAGAGACTGAATTATTTATCATCATCTCGGTCCTGTGAACTTGATGAGCAAAGAGACCTGATGTTTTAACTCACCTTAGTCAGAATAGTCTTCCCGAAGTTCTTAGTGCTGGTTAAGCCTGTGTTCAGGTATATGGTGTGGTGGTCACTTCCCGAATGAGGGTACTCTTAAAACCAAAAACACACTTTACACCAAAGTGAACATACTATGCCAAAACAGCGGTTCTGGATTTAATCATTAATTCATTAATCATTCACAAATCATTAATCAGCCTCGAAGTAAGACATAGGTAAGATATAACGGGGTTTAGTCTCAATGTGTCTGAGGGACAGATGTGGATCTTTATTAGCTCATTCTTCCTTCAGTTGAGTAACAGGTGCATTTACATACAAGAGGCACCACAAAGAACTACCCTGGATAAAAACCTAGCTAGAAATAAAGTAAAAGTTTTCTACAGGATTATGTTTTAGAAATAACAGAACACACTTCCATAACTTCCTGTCTTTTTACTTGCACCAACCTCGGACAATAGCAACTCTAACGTAGCTTCAGTGCTATTTATTTCATATGCATATCGTGTGGAACTAAACGGCCAGTGAACAGCTGAAGCTGATTCATTCACTGCTTTGACGTTGTACGACTGTTTCATGAATCCGTTACTGTTTGTTCGTCATTCTGTGCGTTCAACATCTGCGCTCGCTTGTTTTAATTTTGATAAAGGGCTATTATTTAAGCTCTGTCTGTGTGAATTCACGTATAAGCGTGTGTGAGTTAACGCTTATAATTCGCACATCTTGACAGAATGATCAGTCCAATGAGCTGAAAAGCCATGGAGCGTGATGATGTTTGATTATCTAGATCTTGAACTGTCACAAAAAGTTTTAACATAACCTTAAATTATTAACTTAAAATCCCATAGTAGGTCCAACATCTCCCGTAAACAAAACCACTCAATAGTTCTGTTCTAAGAGTAAAAAGTGCATGTTTGGTGAGTTTTTTTGTTTTTATATATATATATATATATATATATATATACATACACACACACACACACACATATATATATATATATATATAAAATTTATTTATTTATTTTTGAGAACTATCGTGAGAATTATTTCTTTGTATGGGAAGTATTTTGTGGTCTGTGATCACCAGACACCACCTTGTTTAAATACACATTTAAATGTAAGGGGTCATAGGATCATCTACATAACAAGCACTTAGGTGGTAGCTCAAAATGTCATAGGTCAATTTGTGATTATTGTGATTATTATATGTATCACACAGAACATTCCAAACATTTGACCATTAACGTAATGTTATACTTCATTCTGTCTTTCATTGTATTTTGAGTTTGCAGTCACTTTTTAAAAAAAAAAATTTTTTTTTAACTACTATGGTTCATTATTAAAATGCTTTTGTTGCATTAAAGCCTAGGCAGAACAAGTGCATTACAGTACAAACGAAAGAGATGAATCATTTGAGTCACCACTTTATTGCAACACACTTCTTGTTAAAATGACTAACTTGAGAGACAGACCATGCTTGAAATAAATGTGAGAAAGATAAAGACTGATCATGTTTTTGACTGGCTGGTGATGGTGATATACATCACTCCCTGTGACAAAGTGTTACACTGTCATGTGATATAGCATGAACAGAAGCAAGGGAGAATTCCCAGAAACGACATGAGACCAGGATGAAATGGTGAGATTAACCAGTGAAGTAGAAAAATGAGTCAACTTTCTGTTATGTTTGTCTTTCATTCACTCGGTAATAATGGCTGCTAAATACAAACTGAAAAGAGTTGAAAAACAATAGCTCCTGAATGCCTAGAGACGCTGACTGATGCATTGTCAGTCCTTTTCTTACACATCTTTGACAGAGTTTTTGCCATTTTGTGGAAGATTTCCAGTTTCTACAAAACTTTTTTTTTTCTTGTTATTTCTCAAGATTATCAACTGAAATCATGAAAAGTGGAAGGATGAATGCTTTGCACTACGGAGGCTGTGTTAGTGCAGACAATAAGGAAATGTCTAAATGTCTAAATTAGAATTTAATTTCTTTCTTTCTTTTTTTTTTATGACTAAAATTAGTCCTGGTCTGAAAACAAGTTGCTGCATCCCAATTCGCCTACTTATACCATGCACTAAAAGTGTGTACTCGTTTTGTGAAGAAAAAGTACATACTTTTGAGTGTGTAGGAAAAGAGTATGACAGTACCGGGACATACTAACATGCCACGTAAAGGAAGAGAACGCTGTTGCCTAGTTACACATACTTTGTTGCATTTCAGCTTTTCTTTGTTCACTATTCCTCATATAATTTATAAACATTTGAATTGATAAGCTTCGGTTAGTGCTTAGCATTTAAGTTCTTACACTTAAATACTGAAGACGTTACACTCGTCCTCCATGTTTGCAGGTTGAATTCAGCGAAGCAAATCCTTCATGCAAGGAGTTGTAGGCAACATAAGCTGGAAAAGTGTCCATGGATCCACGCTTCGAAAATCTACCGGGAATAGTAGACCTTCCGGGTACCTTTGGGATCCTCGTTTCGACATACTGTGATTTGGGACATGCTAATTCTAATCTCGGATACTATTTAAGACGGATAGTAGGCGAATTGGGATGTAGTGAGTGTCTTTATTTTCTAAACTTTACCACACTTTCTAGTTGCAGTATGCTTTCTGTGGATTTTTTGTAGTATTGCTAGTTTAGCTGAACTGTGGTGCAATAATATAACATTAGCGAGTGGGTATGTATCTGCTCACAATAAGTTTCACATAAAAGATCGATTAAACTTCTAACATTACAAGTCATCTCCATCGAGAGTACTAACGTGGCACTGCAGACTCAGTAGACACAAAATAATATTATAAAACTTTAAAATGCGATTTTTATTAAATATTATCAAATCCACTTACAATGGAAAAATGAAGCTTCTCTGGTCACTTACTAAAAAATAAAAGCCCAATTGAAAATGAAGTCTGTGGTACTATATCTAGCATATGATTTGCATCACTACATAATTTAGCTTCACTGCTCTGTCAGTGTGTGCATATAGACTGAGATTATGTTAAGTAAACCTTTTACTCACCTTTGGAACAGACTCCTCCAGGAGCCTCTTCTTTGGTGGGGGCGACGTAGGCAAGGCCTAGCGTGCCCTCATCAAAGTCCTGATAGGTGAACAAGTGAGCCAAACACACTTTGGAGGCATTCTCTGCTATGTCAATGCTGAATTGCTGCAGGAAAGAGAAGGTTTATACTTTTATAAGTATACTATTGAACCATTTGTACTGACGGGGATGTCTAATGTCTTTGCTCTGTAGTTGTTTAATCGTTTTGTTCCGAGAACTCATAATAAATATAATATAATAAAGTGTTGTTTATGCATATAAATACATACTATTCATATTTTAAAAAGTCAAAAGGCATTGTTTGGGTGCATTTGATGTGGATTTGAACAAAGAGAGGTACGACGGTATGAAGACATGTTTTGCCAAGGTTGGAGTGGAAGAACTGGAATGACCTGCACAAAACCCTGACCTCAACCCCGATGAACTGAAATACCGACTGCACCCCAGACCTCCTCACCCAACATCAATGCCTGACCTCACTAATGCTCCTGTGGCTGAATGAGCACAAATCCCCACAGCCACACTCCAAAATCTAGTGGAAAGTCTTCCCAGAAGAGCGGAGGTTATTATAACTGCAAAGGAGGGACTAAAGCAGGAATGGGATGTTCAAAAACGTGTCCACAGACGTTTGGCCATATAGTGTATATTAAATAAAAAAGCAAAAGTGTCTGAATACTGAATATCATCACTGTATCTATTCACATGTTCTAAGGCTGATCCATATCCTCTACTAACACTAATAGGAAGGCAATAGGAGTGTGTTATTTATATATATATATATACACATATACATCATGATGATATGAAATGACTCCAAAAATGTACTGGGAGAACCTCTCTCTCACCTCCAGAAGTCGTTTCACATCCCACACATCTTTGTTCTTCACTGGACTCCCCTTCATGTTGTAGTGGGTTTGTCCTGGTTCCACTTTAGTGGGGAATTTGTTGATCATAATCTGACAACACCAAAAGTCAACAAGGATCACAGTTATGGCATGACCATAAAGATCTTCAGAAGCACTGATGACACACATTAACACAAACCTGCTGGATTTGAACGCCGTAGCCCTTAAACTCCTCATCCCAAGATGTGTTTCTATAGATGTCATCAACCCGGTCAATCAGCTCAATCTGCAGGTACACAGTAAATCAGCCAACATACTGAATACTCCAGATAAACAGCATGTCTTCTTCAGTCCAAATGGACACCTAGTTGCTTTTGTCCATTGGTGCATCTGTATAGCAGCTTAAAGGGACATCGCTGATGAATTCTCGAACCTGACTGGCTAGAAGGTGTTGATTAATTTTCTATAACAGCAGCTCTGAGAGTAGAGCTGCATTTAAAAAGCACAGGTTTATATTCGACTCACTCACATACTAATACTAAATAGATTTTAAAAATGTGTTATTATTTAAAAATGTATAATAATAATAATAATAATGATGATGATGATGATGATGATGATGATCCATCCATTCATATTCTGTACCACTTATCCTACACAGGGTCAAGGTGTGCTTGGAGCCTATCCCAGGGGACTCTGGGTAAAAGGCAAGGAACACCCTGGATGGGATGCCAACCGATCACAGGGCACAATCGCTCACACATTCTAATTCTACGGATAATCTGGAATTGCCAATCAGCCTACAACACATGTCTTTGGACTGGGGGAGGAAACCGGAGTACCCACAGGAAACCCCCGAAGCACAGGGAGAACATGCAAACTCCACGCACACAGGGCGGAGGCGGGAATCGAACTCCCAACCCTGAAGGTGCGAGGAAACCATGCTAACCACTGAGCCACCGTGCCCTCCGTAGTAATAATAATAATAATAATAATAATAATAATAATAGTTAATATTGTGAATGGTTAATATGGCAAAGCTTTCTACAAGAAGACGTTTATTCACCATTTATGGAAGGAGTCTCCAGTGTCGCTGCTCTGCAACAGTCAGAGGTAAAGCAGTTCCTTCACATTTAGACTATGGAAAAGTCTAAGGACAGATTAATTTTTTTTAAACTTGGGAACGACTTTATATAGCTGCCATAACGTAAATGATAACAGAAACTAACTTGGATCAGGATGTGTTTGGATTAAATGTAACTAAAATCAAATAAAGAGCACAATATGTTGTCCTTTCATTAATAATAAATGTGACTGTTGGTAAATTGCGGAGGTATAAGAGGAATAAAAGAATTTTAGCATGCTGTTTTGGGAAAACAGTAACTCCACTTCGCATCATTGATTTAACCCCCTAATCCCCCCAACCCCCCAGCCCATAACGCTATAACAGCAGGCCAATTCATGTTCTATTCTCTACTTCAAAAATCCTTTTATTCCATCATTAGGCTTAAAAGGTGGTTGCTTGGACCATTGATTGGATCATTCATTAATCAACCTTAAAAGAATACTCAGCATTTTCAGCCTAATCTCTAACTACCACATGTGCAGCACATGTGTGATCAATACAAGAATTCCAACACATTTCCTTGTGCAAAGAACTGGACAGGAAACTGGTTTACTCTAGCCTGAACTGGCAGCGAACGCACAGAGAGATCAGAGGTGCGCATTAAAAAAAATGATTACAGCCGAATGCTAAGATATGTTCAGTTTTTCAATGGTCTACAATTTAAAACAGTCCCGTAGCTTCAGATGCTGGCTCCAAACTCCATGAACAGGCTGCTCTCACCAGGTAGTTGATGGTCGTACTCTCCTCCTTGCGGCCCATGTGTCGAAAGAAGCGATAATCTGCCACCAGCAACAGAGGGCATGTGTTCTTCCTGTGATCGACTGCCTGCCTCCTCAGTCTCAGGTGCTCTAGCAAAAGTGTGTGAGAAAGAGGGAATTTAGCAGTGGCCATTCTTAATTGGGAAAATGTTCTAGTTACTCTACTCACAGAGCCCTATTATTTTGCTTTATTTAAGAAATATCAACCTGTAAACCCTTGGGGGGTGGGG
>JANDJT010000148.1:18870672-18886151 GCA_024331685.1 Stegophilus panzeri
ATACGTATATATACATATATGTATATATACATATATGTATATATATATATGTATATATATATATATATATATATATATATACACACACACATACACATTATATATATATATATATCTCATAACACACACACATCTCGTTCTAGATTTTAATATTAATTCTCTGGGTTATAAGAGGATAAACCCGGGTCAATGTAAATGCTGGACTAGTTTTAGTTTTATGTCTGCAGTGGGGTCCAAGTTTTAGCCTTAGAAAAGTCAGAGCAAAAAGCACACTGAGGGATGGCACGAGCTGTGAACAAAGTATCTTATTTGTTTCTTGGTACAAAATAAATATCCACATTACTACATGAATTTGTAGGATACTTTATATATATATATATATATAAAAAATGTATACACACATTATAATGCAGTAGCAAAACTTATTTCAAGGGGGATTACAGCCACCATGTGCCATCCATTTAGCCACACCACTGTATACTAAACCTAATGTCCAATGGAAAGGTACTGTTTTGTATTGCAATTCTTTTTTCAAGTATTAAAATAAAACATTACTTCTATTAATGTTAAAATTACTATACATACTTAAAAGCACCCCCTAAATAGGAAAAAAAAAAAAAAAAAAAAAAGTCTAAAGAACTAATCAGCAAATAATTTGTAATAGACAAGACACATTGGGCTGATAAGAACTGGGAAACTCTTCACTCATCAAATCTTAGCTTTACAAATTCACCTTAACTTAAAAAAATAAATAATAATAATAATAATAATAATAATAATAATAGAATCAGTTTTAAATGAAAATACATGCATTATTATTTAAACATAGACTTTACGAATCGGAATACAGAAACAAACACACACATAATATGTATGGTTTATAAAACTGTCACTTTTAATTCAGGTTACATAGCTGTTACATAGGGCATTTGAACATTTTCACAAGGCTCTTGGGGGACTACAATCAACGCTTAGCAAAAACACAATAGTGGTCTGTATATCCATCAACATCACCGGACAAACCAAAATATGTGCACAATCCTGCAATGAAAGTATTTAACCAAACCCGGGAGCAATGGCTACGCAGTATTAGTTCCCATACCAGTGAATACTGAAAAATGGGCATGCATATGAACTTTTTTTTTTCCTTTTCAGTTATTATTATTTTTATAATCCATTGTAGATCATAATAAAGTGGCACCTTTTTGACTCAGGCATGCTTTAAAGTAACACAAAGCAAAGGTCTTGACTAGAAAGAAGTGTTTTGTCATGTTACTTAAGAGAAACCTTGGTTGAAAGAGCCAGAGAGCAGAATTGCCAGGCTAAGTAGTGCTAGCTGATTAGCTACTTAACAGCAGCCTTTCATCTCGACAGTACTGGAGTGAAGGAGTGTTCAAGCTGTTGCGAACATTCTTCACAAGAGTTTTAATCTTCAGCAAACATGTACTGCGCAAGTGGCTAAAAATACAGTTTGTTATTGAAGGAAGCCTGTCTGCCTTACCCAAGACTGTCGGTGCTTGTTAGACACGTCTAATTCAGCAGATCTGCAGAGGACATACACTAGTTTCATAATTAACGGACTGCTGACGTCATGTGAGGCTAATACTTTTCTACAGCAGACACAGCACATAAAGGCAAAAACGGACAAAACCAAGGAATGGAGGAGTTATTTTAACTTAATATCATCATCATCATCATCATCATCATCATAACCTCAAGCCAGGTGATTAAAAATAACAGGACAATAGGAATTTTCATAAACACAGCTCGTTGGTAATGATCATGGGTTTACATGACTAGATAATTGTAAGTGAAACAATAAGGAATGAAGATGTGTAAAAAGTTTTTTTTTTTTTTTTTTTAATACATTTTTCTTTTTTCCCCCTTTTTTTTTTTATTTTTATTTTATCTGTGGAGACAACACGCTGAAGTCTTAGTTATCTCCATCTCCTCCTTCACCCTCATCTGCTGCATTGTCAGAGGTCCATAACTGAAAGAGAAGATTTGCAGATTTCTAATTACTCATGTTTACCACCATTTTACTTTTTTGCAAACTAGCTATATGTAATATAAAAAAAATAAATGAATAAATAAAGAAACAAACAAATAGAGAGAGAGAGAGAGCATGTGGCAATAATAGGAAAATATTCAACGACAGGATGGTGAGATGAGGCCTTTTCTAATCCACTGTTGTTTTTTCCCCCCTCAATAACTACACACCCCATTGGGTTTTACTCCCTTTACACCACAGCAATTGGCCAATGATTACAACTATATAATTTATTACATAGAGATATGCTGCATCTGTATATAGTTACCATGCAGTGTTGTGGAAAGTCCATGAACAAACTTGGTTCCTGTTATCACTAACATTTTAACAGCTATAAAAGAAAAGCCCTACTGCCAACTGATACAAAGCACTGACACTGGAGACTCCTTCCACAGAGGCTAAAGAAACGTTTAAAATCCAAATTATTACACATGCTTTTAGCTGTTTATTTGGAGCATTCGACATACATCTTTTGGATGAGACGTTAAAGAGGTCCTGACTCTCTGTGGTCACTAAAAATCCCAGGACACTTATCGTAAAGAGTAGGGGTATAACCCCAGTGTCCTGGCGAAATTCCCCCATTGGCCCTTCTCTAACATGGCCCCCTAATAATCTCCATCTCTGAATTGGCTACATCACTCTCTCCTCTCCACTAATAGCTGGTGTGTGGTGGGTGTTCTGGTGCACTATGGCTGCCATTGCATCCAGGTGGATGCTACACACTAGAGGTGGTTGAGGAGATTCCCCCCCCTCCCAACCCCCACTATGTAAAGCGCTTTGAGTGTCTAGAAAAGCACTGTATAAATCTAACTGTAACTAACAAGACCCTGTCCAAGTTGTTAGAACATGAGCATTAATATATGCACATTATATATGTATATTCATAAACACCAGTGTTTCTGTTTTGATCAAACAGATTCCAAAGATGTAGCACTTTCCTTCAGCTGTGTGTGCAACTTACTGTGAGGTTGTCTCTAAGTAGCTGCATGATGAGTGTGCTGTCTTTGTACGAGTCTTCATTAAGTGTGTCGAGCTCAGCAATGGCTTCATCAAAGGCCTACAAGCAGAATCAGAATTTGAGTAAAGGCAGTTAAAAGGTCATCAATACAAAATTGAAATGTCTGAGCAGAATGAGTTCCTGTGTAATGAGCCATCACCCACCTGCTTGGCCAGGGTACAAGCCTGCTCTGGAGAGTTGAGGATCTCGTAGTAGAAAACGGAGAAGTTGAGGGCCAGACCCAGGCGGATAGGGTGTGTGGGCTGCATCTCCTTCTTACTAATGTCAAACGCATCCTGATAGGCACTCTGCGAGTTGCTTATTGTGTCTAAGAGGATGGAAAGGAACATGGTTGGGATATAAAATATTAAGTGGTAAAATTAATACCATGCATTATTTAATACTAACTAGTATACAGAACTTGGAGAGGATGCCGGTTTGAAATATCTAAAAGATGATGTTTAGTAATCACATCTAATCTGCCCCACTAAGGCAAAAGGTAGCCTCAGCTAATTTTAACAAAACCAGACATTTTATTTAAGGGATTAAAAACCACCATATTGTTAGCAACTATTAAAAACAACTCAGTCTATATGTTGAGCTGGACATCAACTAACCTGTCTATAAGAAGTTACTAGATATTGCTAGTTTAAAAAACAACAAAAAAAAACCCCCCAAAAAAACCCCAGCATTATCCAATGTAGAAATGCTCTAATATCTAGTATTAAATTTTGTGCATTATTCACTCATAACTTCATTTATTTTGGATTTATTGATATTTCATTCAGTAGCAAATAGGACACATCAAGATACACAATTTATTTTTCATATCGTAACTGCTCTTGTTTATCATCAATACACAAGTGCACTGGAAAAGAGCACTGGATGCATGTGCGAGCCAGAAGACTGTTAGAGAAGGCAGTGAATTTTCTCGAAGCTCGGCTGAGCGCCTAATTGGTGTTGCTCACAAATAATTTCTTTGATTTTGATGATCAAACAATCTAATTTCTGCATTTTTTTTTGTTGCTCAATTTCAGAAAATCGTACAGATTTGTCACGTCAATGCTGGAGCATGAAGATTTTGAAAAAGTGTAATTATTTTTATTATCATCATCATCATCATCCTCGGTTGTGAAGCATCAACTGTTCAACTAGCATTTTTCTCTGCTCTAGATTAGAGACCACAGAGTGCAGCATTGTGGTTTTCCACAACTGCAGCCGATAGAGGTTGTGGAGAGAGAACACGTGATTATTGTTGGTGCTAGACGAGTTCAGAAACTGCTGATCTGCTGGCATTTTCAAGCACAACACTCTCTCAGGTTTACACAGAATGGTGTGAAAAACAAAAAACATCCAACGAGCAGAAACACCTTGTTGATGATAAATGTCAGAAACGAATGGCCAGACTGGTTTACGCTCACTGAAACTGGACAAAAACATTACCTGGTCTATTTCAGAACCTCAACCGTCCAGTTTGGGTGAGCCTGTGCACACCGTAGCCACAGATTTCTGTTGCTGAATGACAAAGGAGTCTAATCCAATGTGGTCTTCTGCTGTTGTAGCCCATCTGCCTCAAGGTTTGGCATGTTGCACAGTGAGATACTTTTCTGCTCACCACAAATGCAAAGAGTGGTTATTTGAATTACTGTAGCCTTTTTATATCAGCTCGAACCAGCCTGGCCATTCTCCTCTGATCTTTCTCGTCAATGGGACGTTTTTGACAACAGAGCTGCGCCTCACTAGATGTTTGGGGTTTTTTTTGTTGTTTTTTTTTTTCCACACAATTTTTCACCCAGCAGAAGGGATTTTTATGCACAGTACTGCCATGATTAGCTGACCGGATAATTGCATGAATCTACAGGGGTACGTGTTCCTATTAAAGTCATGGTAATCAAATCAGTTTTATCGTTAAAATGAACGTAGACTATTTACTTTCTCTTAGTTCCAGCCTGTTATTGATTGGTTTTGAACCTAAAAACACTAAATTACATTTTCTTGGTTGTTCTCGATCAAAGAGTGCTCCTTAGTTACAAAAACATTAGAGAAAAGCAAAAAAACAAACACTTACCCTTCTTATCATCTCCGGAGGCAACCTCTGCAAGATATCTATAGTAGTCACCCTTCATCTTTAAATAGAAGACTTTGCTCTCAGCATTAGTGGAGTTATCAATCAAATATTTGCTCAGGAGCCCCTGAGGAGAAAGCAAGAAAAAGAAAACAATATGGAATACTAATGCTTTTAAATATGTGAAGAAATAAAAATATTTAAAATGAGCAATCTAGCTACAGAGTAGTTTTAATGCCAGTGGACTGCCACTCTCAGGCTAGCATCAAATTACTATATTATAGGAAGCCTAGTAAGGAGTAGTGGTATCTATAGACACACACACACAAAAAAAAAAAAATCATTCTCTACACCCAGTTCATACAAAAGGAAATATAGTGCAAACTTGACCATAACATCTTGCTCTGGGAGTTAATATTTAAGTGCAGTTGTGTGCAAGGGCACCACGTTTGTAAGAAACAATGCTCATGATCTTATGCGCACATGTGATGTGTGAGAATGCGTGTGTGCAGCCTGCAGACATCCTGTGTGAACCCAGCCTTTTCCTTTAGCTGCTGAGGTCAGTGGTAATCGCCTAAAATACTCCTTCACCCAGGAGGCTGTTGAGCCAAGGCAAGGTGTGCCGACACATGGTTATTCTAAACAGGGAGGCCGCATTGTGCTGCTCTTACATGAACCAGCAGTTCAGCCTTAATGCCCTACAACCAGCTTCAGTGAAAAACAGAAAAACGCCAATGCACAGCAGGTATCAATCCAGCACCTGCTCCATCATTATAATCACATTTCCGTTTACAATTTATTACCAAACCAAGCACATTTAAAAACCACACTCACCCAACAAATGTATTAAATATCAAGTTGGGGGGGGGGGGGTTGGGTGTCTTTTTTTTTTTTTTTTTTATCTTTGAGCTTCCAGTACTAAAGCTAAAAGCACTCCAGCCTCACAACCACACTCAATTTGGTGGTGATAATTAAGAGGTCTTTCTAACAGAAAGCTGCAGTTACATAAGGGAAGGGAGGAGAAACCACAAGTAGTGAACACAGGCTAAACAAAGCAAACCTACTAACACTACCTCTGCTTACTCTCAGGAGGAACCTGCACGGTCTATAGATGGCAAAGCATCAACAACCAGTAATAATATTTGCCAATAATAATAATAATAATAATAATAGCAGCCTTTTCAAAACTCAGTGGCCCGAATTTACAGCATGTGACAATTTTACCAAAACGTAGAAATATCTATCCACACAAAAAATTTACACAATTTTACACTCCTGTCAGCTATATTCAGCAAGCAAAGAGAAAGCAACACCTACAACCAGGGGTGAGCGATGTTATATCAAGATAATGATTCATTAAATCACAGTACAAAAATCAGAGATAATACAGGTACTGTTAGTACTTTCATAACACCAGCTGAGTCCATTATTACTCACACTAGCCGATTATACTATACATTATATTACAGTACCAAGTGTTTCATTTACCTTTGTCTTCTTTTTTTATTTTTTTATTTTTTTTTTTTGGGGGGGGGCGTTGTTAGACTCTATACTATTGTATATTTTTGTCATATCCCACACTCAACACAACTGGTCAGATTATGAATTAAGGACACTAAAGTCTGTAGCAAAATGGTAAAAAGCCAGAGATGTCCATCACATATGGAGCAAGAAACACTGGATTCCTTTGTCTTTGTTTAGTGAAGGTACATGTAGGAAGTTCATGTGTGGGAAGCCATGAACCAACACTAGGGGGCTGAAGCAGGTAATCTGAGAGGAAACTACTGCTGTGTCCACACACTCTTTTTCCCCTCTAGCAGATGCTGGAGGAAGTACTCTACTGCACAAACCTTTGCATGCAGGTACAGAAGTAGCCCAAACCAATGCAAATCACATGGATTCAGATGCTTCTTTGCAGAATGGGTGGGCTGAAAATACAGACTAATATGGCTGGCATGTAAGGAAAACCTATGATGCTCAAAAACACTAGTATTTTAGCTTCAGTCTAACACTAAAGAAGCAAACACAATTGATCGACTACACCTAGAATAGGTGGGAATTTCTCCGTTCCTTTGGTAATTGACGAGAACTCAAAAGCCATCAGGTGTCAAAACCTCAGCCTGCCACACACCATGAACTTCAAAACCTCTGGTAAAAACAAGATCATATTACATTCCTAAAGCTCATATTCAGTGCTCTGGAGTAACCTTTCAGCAACAAAACCGAGGACTAAGGAAGAACTGCGGCTCTCCGGCACCTCCAACGGGATGTGGGAGGAGAGGGACGCAGGATTTCTGCCTGCAGCACAAATATCGACTGAGCACAATTGAAAGGCTGGGTCATATGCCTCTGCACCACTGTTACATGAACCAATCGCTGCATTGCTCCTGAGGAGCTTCAGATCCAAGTGTGAGCACCGCAAACTTTCCTCTTGGCAGCCTCTTTACACGGCGTACAACCTGTGCCATATCCTTAATTCAGAGACACACACAACTCTCTTGGCAAATCAGCTCAACATGGAAATACCTGTGGATTTAAGATTTCTGCCTGCACTTTCCTGAAAAGCATACATCAGGCTATGTATTGATCTTGATTGTGCAATGAATGCTCCAGTAGTGGACCGTTTTCATACAGATGTGCATTAAACATCCAGATTTCATGCAGATGTGTATTAAACATATTAACCAACTCACAACTATTGTCTGGCTGGCACTTCGTTCGTTAGCAAACAAACCTCAAAATCGTGTTGTGTGTTGTGAAATGGTGTGCGTTTTTCTTTTGGGTCATGTTGAAAACCTTTACGATGTAACCTATCTAAGTCGATTTTAACAGCAGCATTGCTATGCCTCACCAGCACGTCGTTGCAGATCTCACGCAGCTCGGCCTCCACCTTCTCTCTGTACTCCTTCACCATCTGAAGCTTTTTGTCGCCGCCGTCCGTCTTCTGCTCGATGCTCGAGATGACTCTCCATGCCGATCTTCGGGCCCCGACGACGTTTTTGTAGGCGACCGAGAGGAGGTTCCTCTCCTCGTTGGTGAGCTCGGCTCCTTGCTCAGTCACTGCCTTCATGGACGCTGCCA
Organism: Stegophilus panzeri; assembly: GCA_024331685.1. NCBI lineage: Eukaryota > Metazoa > Chordata > Actinopteri > Siluriformes > Trichomycteridae > Stegophilus > Stegophilus panzeri. The sequence continues at coordinate 18,878,866 of JANDJT010000148.1, forward strand.
TGTCGTCGTAGCGCTCGGCCTGCTCCGCCAGCTTGGCCTTCTGGATCAGCTCGGTTTTATCCATGCTGTGTCCGCGATGTGAAGTCTACGGCAGTCCGATAAAACGGCGGCGTGAAAGCCAGCGAAGAAAGGGACTAAAGGACGGACGGATCGGGGAAGTGTAACGCGAGATGCCGATGGAGGTATTCCAGGCGCACCTGCAAGATCAGATCAGAAGAGACGTGCACGTTTAACGATAACGTTACCGGAACAAGCAGGCTTTAAAAAAAAAAAAAAAAAAAAAAAAAAAAAAAAAAGGCTAATTATCTCACAGCTATCTGTGCTGCAAGAGACTAAAACTGAGTTACAACACAAGCCGGGTTTCCAGGAATGATTTAACGGGTCTAAAACGTGTGAAATGTGAAGCTGGAGCCACCTGTATGTACCTGACAACCCAGCTTTCTTTAATACCTCGAGGCAGTCAGATTGATGCTGCTTTTAACAGTTAATCGACACGACCCGGGTTACGGCTACTAATATTCCTTTCTCCAATACAGACAAAGCCTTAAACAGTGCATCTAATGCTGCTGCTACTAGCTAACATTTGCTAGCTATACTAGTATTACTACTACAAGCTAGCTACTTCACAAGCCCAGACCCTGGAACACGATAAGCACTAGTCTAACTAAGCAATTATTGCCAAAACACAATAAACCACACGTAAATATTAGAAAGTCATGTTAAACACAAAAAGGGGCCTCGAGTTTTCCAGCTACATATACAATTTAAACGGTCCGCCCTACAATTAGCTTTATTACAACGGCGAAGAAAAAAAACGAGCTCGTGCGTAACGGCCGCTGATTTTCTCACCCTAACCCTAAGCTAGCTATCCGGCTAACGTTAGTTAGCTTTTCACTGAGTGAATCTATTTCTGACAGGCCGTTGTTCTTCGCGGCGATTATTTTTATAATTTTTTTTCCGTTAAGCATTTTCAAAATTGCAATTTTCACCAAACTACCGACGTAAGAAGGACGGACAAGAAAGAAAAAAGCAAAGGAGGGGAAAATGCCAACCTTTACGCGGTTCAGAATCCGCCACTCCGCAAAGCCTGCAGTGAACGACCCTCTTCTGGTTGGTTTGGAGGGAGGACAGAGTCCGACTAGCGTCAACCTAACTTGGAAAAAAGTAGGCGTGGTCACCTCCGCGGACATCCAATGGGATCGTAGTTTGACATCGCGAAAGCGATAAAAATTGACCAATACCAGCTCAGGGCACGGGATATAGGCGGGCTTCGACTGAGGCCACGGACTTTATACCAATTAGAGCAAGAGAAAATACGTCACCATCGCCATGGATACAGGGTCCTCCTCCATATTGTACACTCTCGGCGGGCGTGGCTGGACTCCAGAGATGGTGGTGTAACCCAGAAAACGAGTAATGTCGCTTTCGTACATGTAAATCGTCCTTAAGTGCTTTGCACGTTGTAATTGTATTAGTCCTACAAGAACATATTAATTATTCTATTGTTCTGAATAAGCTTTGCTCTGCAAATGATTGCCAGCAGGGTAGATGAATCAGTAAATATAGATTAATGATGATAATTACAGGTGTCTGTTAGTTGTAATGGCTTGTAATGATGTTGTAATGGTTAATAATGGTCTTATGGTTTCCCTAATGAGAAACCTCAACAGTGTCCCACAGGTCTCTGAATAACACCTTATGGTAATAATCTGTAGCTTTCTGGTTATTTATTGGACATAAGACTATGGGTGTAAGCAAGCACTGCTATACTGTGTATCCATATTTTCCTGCATAGTATTGGAAAATATGAAGATTAAACTACTGATGGACCCCTGAGGACCCTGATGGACCCTTAGAACTCATTAAAACCAATCATTTCAATGGGAAAATCATCAGTGGAAACCACTTGGAAAAATGTATAGTAGCCGAGGCATAAAGTGCTACATATGTAACAGTAAATCTGATCTGTGATAATCATCATGAATGTCAGAACAATACAGTTTGACTGCTGGCGCTAGCCTAAATTCCACTTTATTGTGTATTTGTGGTTGAATTGCTACGACAGCTAGCTTGGTGTTATCTCCATTAAAGGTGAATGATGATTCATGTTTGGTGGTGAAGGTTTATGTTCTACTAGTATTTCCACCTGTGAGTCAATGCCTTGAGTGTGAGCTTCTGTACTGCATACTGTATTTGATTTTGGTAGGTTTAACTGGACCTCTTAATGAATAATGAAGGAATCACTGTATTGGTATTTTTACTGAATCGATCAGTTGGTTTATTTAAAAAAAAAAATAAAAATAAAAAACCTGAGCACTTGCTTTATTCAATTGATTAGCTAGGAGAAAATATATTTCTTCTGATGCTCTGTATAATGCTTTATCATTTTACAAAGGTCATCCCAAAGACAGTGAATTGTCTTCCATACTCTCTGTAATGAATAAATAGTAGGCCAGTGCATTTGTAGTGGAACAGTGTAAGTGAAGTAAGAGGTTGTATGTAAGAGAGAAACTGAAGCATTGGCCATGCTCTGGGCACTTAAGATGCTTACTTATGCAGAAAGCAGTGAGGAGATTGATTGGACTTGATGTACCCATTCAGTGCCCATTTTCCAGTTCCAAAGTTTCTAACATTGATGGTGACTTAAGCTATTTTCACATTAAACATACTGTTTTGTTCCCTTGGAATCAAGCTGTAATAAATTATAAGAAACATTACTCTTAAGATTTCCTCCACATTTTTTCTTCAGTGACTGTGGCATAAATTGAACGCTGTTACGGAAGTAGGCCTGACGTACTTTGTTAATTACTGTTATTAAGAAAAGGTTCCATATCTCAAGAACTGAACATCTGAGAAATACATATTTAACATATTGTAATTTGGATGCTGTCCTTTATTCCACTTCAAATGCTTGTCCAGAACAAAAGCAAAAGTGCTTCAGAGGTGACCATTCATCTCTGAGAATTTCACCACCCTCAGTGTGTAATTATTCAGATGGTTAGTGCTGGTGATGTTGTATACTAACTTGTTATTAGTGCCAGAAACATGGACATAATGGGTACAGCCTGATCTATCAAACAAGTATAGTTTAGTGGTGAAAAAAAAAAAACATATCAAAATGACTTGTTTCATACTTTCGATATATTTGATTCAGGCCCCAGTATGCTGCCTTGACCGTAAATGGTGGAATTTCACCTCAGATCTCACCTGGTGTCCATTTTGTATACGAACAAAGGGTCATCTGATATGCTCTGCATGAGGAAAAGTGCAGATCTGTTACAAGGGTTGGAATGTTTCCTTGCGCTGTAACCCCCTCCCATTGTAGATGGTAATGCCAGAAGATCTAACAGTCCTGTTTGCTGATAGATGCCTTGCAGATCCCAGGCATGCATTCCATCATTTCCACTGAGTAGAGGACAGATACCTGGATGGTTTCAATCCTGGAACAGTCGATTTAGTTCATTACATCATGCCGCATCTTTACATAATCCTCTCTATATCCATGTAATCTTCACCAGGATGTTGGCTAATGTGGTAATGAAGAGCAGTAACACACTCATGCTGCCACTCAGCAAATGTCCCAGCTACTCAGCCACTCCATTAACTAAAAAGCATGCACAGGAGCTTCTAGCTGTGGTGGATGTGTTGGTGTCTGCAGGGAGCTATATGCTCTAAGGGTTCATTTATCTGGTGTTTTGAATGGCTGCATCTACTGAGTTCTCAGTCCTGTAAAATATTAATATAGAGAGGTGTTTTATAGGCAGCTCAGGTAGGTTACAGGTTAGCCACATGGGAAACAGTGAAGGTCCACTAAAAAGAGTTTTGGCTCCTAATAATCTGGCACCAGTGAAACCTTTTTAAAAACTAAATCTAAACCATTAAATATAATCTGTATATATAATAACTTGATCAATATGTTGATATGTAGGCGCAAAAAACAGCTACGTTACCCAAATTTAAAAATGACAGCCCCTACATAAATATAAATATGCCATTTGGAAACACCACATATTCTGACATCTGAAATAACTAGCCATCTAGCTGATTGCTAGCAAACTAGCTCATATTTGCCACATGCAGACACAGGTAAAATGTTATTATTGGACTCTTGGCTCTTGGTTTATTTAACCATAGCCAAACTTGTCAAAATCTACCAGAGCAGCAATAATTCTGGTCATCACTAATTTTAGCTAACTTGCTAGTAAAATATCTTGCATTTGTCACGGGTAGAAATAAAAAGTTTTATTGTGACTGTAATTATACAAATTTTACTGTATAATTTAACATTAGCAGAACCTGCCTAAATATGCATAACATAACATATTTTCATCACTAACATTAACCAACTAGCTAATTAGTTATGATGGTTCTGCAACTAAATGTTTCTAGGTATCATGTCATCCTCTAATAATTTGCGTATTTGACTAAGATAGCTAGAAGCCTATTTCAAAAGATCACAAACTGAGCTCATACATAATGGCCCTGAATTTATTTTTTATTTTTTTTGCAGAAATAGTAGAAATAAGTCTGTTTTATACAGAAATGTCACATTTGCACTATTTGACCCAAATACTATTTTTACACTATTTTTAATAAGCCCTGACCAATTCAGCACTGTATTAAGTAGGTGTGATAGAGAAGGGAAACCACCTAACTTTATTGGACTCTGGCCATCCTGTAGTCTTGTAGGGTCAAATCCATTACTCATGAAGTTCTTGCAAGTTAGAGTGACGGCATGTTATTAGTGGCACCGTTGCTATTGTCCTTTTTAGCATTCTGTGTCCATTTCTCACCTCCCCCACCCAGTCTGCTCCTGTTCTCACTTGTGAACTAGATCAGTCAGGCTGTCAGCTAACACGTTCTGCATGGTCGATCGCTGTTACGTAATGTGTGTTCTTTCACTGGAGGGGAGGGGGAATAGAGGCTCAGGGCGTTGTCTGGCCTGCTGAAAACCTGCCTGGAAACAGAGCTTATCCAGGTCTGCTTACTCATTCACTCTCTCTCTCTCTCTCTCTCTCTCTCTCTTTCCCTCACTCACTCAATCAATCATACACACACATGTATTACTGTTTTTGTACAATATTTCTATTTGTTTGTGTATTATATGATATTGAGTTCTTTATTGTATCTTATAATGCTGTGCCTATGTCTACCCTTTGTAACCAAAAATACATCGGCTTTTCAAATACAAGATATACTTTACGTAGAAAAGTTTCTTCACTGGGGACCAGGAAAATGTCTCCATAAGATCGAATTCATGAAGTTTTCCTACGATTGTGAGGACATGTTCCTATAAAGCTATAAGTACAAGTGCACACATGCACACTTTATTTCAATACACCCTGTAAATAAACAAGTATGTTAATTAACAACTTTAAGTAAGTTGACTCAGTAAGTGAAAGGAAAATGACTGTAATCGTACATACTGCTTGTATGGAATTATGAGAGAGTACAGAAGTGACTATAGGAGAAGAACTTGAGTCTTGGTTCTATTTAGTTATAGTTAATTCAACCAAACACTTTTAAATTTCAGAGACACTTCTGTGACAGTTATCTCCAAGCACATTATTAACATAAGAAAAAGAATTAATCAGGTTATAATAATGATATGCGTGATTATACAGCCTGGTATGACATTATGCTGCTGCTGTAATGAGGGCTCTGCTGAGTCTTGAAGCTGTGAGTTGGCAGAGCAGGCAGCATCATGCTGGCACACATCACTCATCCTTAGTGCTTGTTTCATCACGCCCTCCTGAACTGGTGCACCGCCTGAAATCGCCATTTGAAACCATGCTGGGGAAGGGAATCCTCCCCTGCTGAATCTTTTGCTCTTACTGCTATCAAATTCTATCACGTAGAGCTGATGTGGAGTGTTATTCCTCTTCAACGCTGTATAACATTCCAGTTTTGTCCAATATATTAATGTTATCTGTCTAATACAGAACAATTAATGGTATGGACCTGGGAGATTGTCAGAGTTTTCTGCTCATAACTGTAGTGTAGAATCGTAACGTTACCGTAATTGGTTTGAACAATTTCCATTCATTTTCAACGGCATGGAGTTGTAATTACAGCAAACCATTATGATTCTAACCCTCACCCTTTATGTAAGCTGGATGTGTGGCTATTCAACTCTGAAGCAGACAACAGGAAATAAAAAGCTGAAATCAAATCATGACTCAATTTGTCTCAGAGTCATAAAGCTGTATCCGCACTGATTGTCTAATATCACGGCAATCAGAAAGTGACGGCAGCAGAATGATGGAGGATGGCAGGGAGGATATTTGGACCACAAAGTGGTAATAAAAGGGGAAGGGGGGGTGTTGAGGAGACTCCCCAGAGATGAGGATAGATATTATTCTGTTTGCAAGCTCCTGAGCAAAGCCTGCTGATTGTGTCCATGCCTCTTACCGTGCAGAACTCATTCGTTCATTTGCCAGGATAAACAGTTTGCACCATACACCACAGCAATATAAAAGGGTCACTAATGTTTGATATCTGTTCTCTGGGAAAGCAGTTTCACTACACTTACCTGTCTTTTGTTCTCAGCCTTGTCCGAAAGCCCAAAGGGCGTGACTGCTATCGCAGTGTCTTTTTACTCTCATTATCTGTCTCACTTGTCTGTAACTAAGAGCTTTCAGTACCACACCCAGGTGATTGTTGTAAGACTCAAGCTCAGGCATAAATATTACATGAAGCACTTGATTCATGAAGCTTAATGACTCAGTCACAAGTTTAGTGTTTTAGTCAGGCAAAGCGTAGGAAGGGAGGTGGGAGTTTCAACAGCATTAGTAGATTCTGTGCTTTTTCAGTTACCTAAGTTCCAGTTGTCTGTGGGTATTTTATCAGTTAAAAGTGTAATGAGATATTGTGGAGTAAATTAGCTGAACTAGCTGTTTTGAGACTCAAAGTTCAAACAAACAGAGCACCTCCCTCAGCTGTCTGTGCCTGCTTAAATAGTTAATAGTTCAAAGTATTGTTAGTTATACCTGAAGTTCGCTCATTTCAGACTCAATATTTAAATAAATACACCCCTTCCTTAGGTTTCAACTATAGTCATACTGTTACTGCAAGAGGGGTAGTTTTTTAATGTACAGGCAAGTAGAGAAGCCTTCTTCTCATCATTGTTTGGAAGTTTTCTCCTGTTTACAGAGCCTGAAGCAGCCACATAGACCTGACCTAAAATAGATATTTTATTGACCGCTACCTCAGCTTTAAGATCAAGTATTTATACTTGGCAGCAGTTTAGCGTTTCCCCCCAGTCCAAAACACCTTTTACATATATA
>JANDJT010000148.1:18935027-18964353 GCA_024331685.1 Stegophilus panzeri
GATCTGGAGAGATTCTGTATGGAGGAATGGTCTCAGATCCCTTCCCATGTATTCTCCAACCTCATCAGGCATTATAGGAGAAGACTCTGAGCTGTTATTTTGGCAAAGGGAAGTATTGACTAAAAGGGTGCCAATAATTGTTGCACACCTATATTTAACAAAGATATATATATTTTTGGGATAAACCCATGTTTTGTTTAAATTGTTTGATATCCATGAGAGCAGGGTATTTTTGTGAATTTTTTTAACAAAAGATCAAAAGGTTAAACAATCAAGACAATTTTTTACAGCCTTCGTTGCTCATATTTACCAAGGGTGCCAATATTAATGGAGGGCACTGTAGTTGTGGTGCAGTAATCTGAAACCTAACCATACAAACCTACATCAGGTTTATTGATACCCATAAAAATATCATTAATTTAGGAAGGCTTTCCCAGCACTAGCTCCGGAAGACGTTTTTCCATCAGGCATTTTTGAACAGCATTAAGGCAAAAAGTCAGAATACTTTTGGTGTTAAACCTCTTTATAGTACTGCCCATGTCTCTGCCTGTTTACATCCTTTAAGCTCCAGTAGCAACAGAGGTGAAGTTTGAAGTGGCCTGCCATTTCCAAGACAGCACCCGACCACTTGGTATGACACTGAGCTGTCGCAGTGGATGAAGTTTCTAGTATGGTATTAAATTATATTTTAGGGATCCGGATTCCTTCACTAAGCTCCAAATAAACATGGCATGTCCATATGTCATGAAAGCATGTATGCACGTGGTAAAAATGTAGGTTATTCAGGCTCGGGTCATATTCAAAACAAATACCACCTTGTTCATGAAGCATAGCATGGTCTGCGTCTTCTTTATGTGATCCTGAAGAATAGGATTGTACTTTACATTTGCTTTAATGCTCAAGGGGAAATTGTTACAGACATGTAGCAGTCTAATAGATTTGTTCTATTGAGATTTTCAAATTTAGCTCTTAAGTCTATTCATAGACTAGAACTGAATCAGCCCACTTGCTTATCCTATTACACCCATGATACAATGCCTGATTAATTGAAAATGATCCTTACAATCCAATGGAAAACAAGGGCTGGTATAGGCAATATCATCTGGGGAACAAAGGCAAAAGAAATAATAACCTAGGCAGGTAAACAGTTGTATCTGCTTTCTCTCTGAGTACAGAGAGCAGCTGTCAGATGACTGGAAATACATCTGAGCTCTCCCTTTTCCTTGACTGGAGTTTTTCTAAAGCCATTTTTGTCTGGTTTTAAGGATATGTATGTGCATGTGTGTATACAACATTTTTAATGGCGTTCAGTCCCTATGTTTCAGTATAGACCTCAATATTTTAGCGCTACTCACATTTTCTCTGGTGGTTGATGGCATGTGTGAGATTGTTGATCTCTGACATTTCATCTCAGAATTTTGTATATGTACATGTCAACAAATAGATGATTATTGTACATGTACATGTAAACAAATAGACAATTATTTCCTGTTCTGTAGTTACAAGGTTAAATCTGTTCAATTGAGAGCTGATACAGAACTCTCGTGTATTATCTAAACATCTAAGTATATGCTTTAAAGCAATGATTGTTAAGCCGAGCTTCCCTTCTTGGACAAAAATGCTTTGGCTGAATATGTACTACATATTAAAAATGAACAGTACCTTTGGATAAGTATGAACTATCAATTGACAAACATCATGATCCACTTCAACATTAAATCCTATAACACCACAATAGTGCCAGCTACAAGTCAAATCAGGTGAATAGTTTTATATTAAAGGTTTATATTAATACTCTTGTCATAATAGATATTTATGTAAGAAGTCTCCAGTGTCAGCACTTTGAGGTAAAGCTGTTCCTATAAGTTTTCGACTACAGCATATTCTTCTTTGCACTTTGCAGTTGGCCTTTGTGTTGGGCCACACCACCCTGTCATTGACTGTTTTCCTATAACAGCACAACCCATCATGTTTTATTTTTTACTTATTTGCCTTTGTTCCCATGACAACATTTTTGTCATCCTCTACAAAGAAAAGCTTATTCTCACTTCTGTCTGTCTACAGAAGTAATTTCTGGTTGAAATACATAATTAAACTAGGCTTATTAACCATTTCCTTTTGTAGAATGTCTTATTTATTTGGTTTAATATAAATTTGATATTACCAGTGCCAAAATTTTGTTTCAGCTCGAATCTTTGTTTAGCCTTGTGTGTTCTGAGCTCCAGGGTCCTTTGATGTATTTGATATATTTTTCATGATTTGTAGTAATTTTCATTGATTACTTATGCTTAATCCTACTTGCTTAAATCTTTAAGCACTTTGAGATTTTGAGCTCCAAATGAAAAAGGGCTTTACAATTAAAAATATTTACATTTACAGCATTTAGCCCTTATACAGATTGACTTACAGAAGTGCTTTTAGTGTTTAACAGAAATATCGGCATGACAGAAAAACAGGTCGGCTTATTATTATTATTATTATTATTATTATTATTATTATTATTATGCCAAATAAGGCTTGCTTTCTCTCTCTCTTTTTCTTTCTCTCTCTCTCTCTCTGGAGGGAGGGAGGGACTTCAGCAGCTCTTTGTTTGCAGACCCTGCTTTTTCCCATCTCAGACACAATCACAGGCCCCCTCAGCATCTACGAGAGTCATGAAATGAGTCCTTTTCCTTTACGACATGACACATGCAAGTGGCAAGTTCTGTATTTATGAGGATCCTAAAGCAGTTTAACGCTCTGTAAGGCTTCAGGTTTGACTTTATGAAACGAGAAACACACAAAGGGCTGTTTTAAGCCCGAACAGAGCTACAACAAAGAGGTACCGCCCACTGGTGCAAGCCACGCCCACTCCGGGTCTCTTAAGGAGAAGCTGTGTTCAGCAGCTGAGACCAAGGAGGGCTTTGAGTTCAAACAAACCAAGCTGTAGAAGGAAGGGTTTCAGTTTTTGTCCACGGGCTGAAAATCACATGTCAGAAATGTGCAGTGTAAACAGTTTTATAAAAATAGAATACATTAAAAAAAACAACAACAACATGTTTTTGGAAAATAAAAACATATTTGGAGACAATCAGACGAATAGGCTGTAATTCGTTATGATTGTTTTGGTAGTTGTCTATCCTTTGTCATAGAAGTAGTGTTTGTGAATCGACGTTATGAAATATGAGTTGAATCATTCATTTAATTGGTCGTCATTCAGCCTTTATTAAATGTGTCGTTAAATACTATGTTTTAAATGTTACCACATGATGTTTTGTTTCTCTACTTCTTGTTTTGGCGTCAGAGACAGCCAGACGCGTGCGGAGTAGCTCTCTGTTGCGCGCGCTCGCCGCTCCGACCTTTCCCCCAGTTCAAGAGCGCCGGGTTCACCGGGTTTACTCTGACACCGCTGACTCCTGCGTTACGCCCCCCAACAGCCACGCACCCTCTCTCCACCAATCAGCTCCCGATCACGACCTGCTCACGCGCTGTCTTCGCGTCTATTGGTCCAATTCCGCTACACCTTTGTTTTTTGATTGGTAACATGTTACCACCAGCCAGACTGTTCTGAATTTTGTTTCTGCTTTTTTTCCTCCTTCCTCTGTTCCTGATTCACTCAGCTGAGGTTGGACCTTGCAGTAAAAAGTGGTTACACTTAAGATCCCGGGCTCTGCTCTACGCCTGTGTCGCGCTTTTTGTTTTCTCGCGCTTCTGTTTACAGGGTGTTTTGCTCCGCATGCCGACCTTTGCTTCAGACCAGGTAAGTTGGTTTCTTTTTTAACCACTTTACCTGTTTTGCGCAATGACCCAATAGTAGTGATGAGTTGAACCATGTTTATGCAACAAAGTTGCATGTTTTGTAATAATCCTGGGCACTTTTTTTTTTTTTTTTTTAAATTATTATTATTTTTATTTATTGTTTACTGTGGTCTTGGATTGATGAACTATTAAACCAGTTTTATCCATGTTTATGTATTTATAACCAATTGCTCATAATTGGCATAAAACTTAAGATTATATATGGCATGCATGTCATAGGACTTATCCATGTTTTTATATGTTTGTGTAAAACTATGCAGACTCAATCAAATAAAAGCATTTGCCGTAATCAGTGTTGTGCATCATGCCCTTTAGTGATGAGACGCAGTGCTCTTTGAGATAACATCACATTCTCTGAGCCCAGTTCCCATCCTTGTTTGAAACCAGTGGGGAGGTGGCTGTTTAATTAAACCACGTTATTATTACCAATTTGTGTGCACTGTAGCCTGTGGGGGCGGGTGCTGTAGTTTCATAACATCACGCCCCGTTGCATTGTGTGCTTTCTTAAAATGGCATAGGTGTCCCTTTTTTTGTGTGGAGGCTTTGTTAGAAAAAAAAAGGTGGACTAGTCTGAATTTTACTTCCTCATGTGGGTGTCCACCCTAGTTAGACGCACGTCACTCTTAAGGCTATTTTTGGGAGATGGGAGGTTCCCAACAGACCTAGAGCTGGAGGGGCTAAAACACTGGGGCCCCCTCTCTCTCTCTGTGTCTCTCTCTGTGTCTCTCTCTCTACCTCTGAATGGCAACATGTACGTGCAGCTCAGCATTCAACGGATGCTTGATAAGCAGCTACACAGCCGACTTTCAACACTATCAGTAGGACTGGCTAAAGCAATAAGTAAAATGGATACAAGTTGACTGGTAGAAAGTATGGGATACAGAAATGGAGAATGATGACGTTGTTAAGTCTGCAGTGGTACAGCCGACACTCTAGTTCTCATTCCTTGGCTGTTGAACAAGTGAAACACAACGATACAATTACCTTTAAGCTTTTATCTCTTCATAATAATCACATTCAATAATATTGCTCGTTTATAAGAAGCCTACTCGATGCAGTAACAACACCTAGCCTACTTTGTGCAGCCCACTTAAGCATTCTTTACTCAAATTGTTCTTCCCAGAGCAACTACGTGGGAATCTGTGAAGTGATGATGGAGAGGAACAGGTACAGTGATGGGAAGCCCTGCTCCTCCACTCTGGAGTATCATGACCTTGAGGCAGCTGAGGCTCTGGTGTGCATGAGCTCTTGGGTTCAGAGGTCACACAAAGCCCGCCCGCTTACGCCAACCTCAGACTCCTGTGACTCACTTAGTCTACACCCCGAAACCCTGGAGTCCCCCAAAGACCTAGTGTCCCTCTCTTCACTAGTGAGTTTAAATATGCTGAAAAAAATTAAAGACTTATTTAGATTGTTGTTTTTTGTTATTTTCACACATTGAATTACTGACTAGTACAGAAGTGAATTATTATTATTTTTATTATTATTATTATTATTATTTATAAAAACAAGAGAATTAAACCTGGAAACAAAAGAAAAAAATAATGTTATGTTAACCATAAAAGCAACTATATTATGGGTTTGAGTATTAGAATATATGCACCCCACCCCAACTCCATAAATAAATTGATGACAAATTAAATGTGTGCTTAGCTTTTGTGTACTTGCCTAAAATAAATAAATAAATAAATAAATAAAAAAAACAATTTTGTGGCATCATCATTTATATCAGTACAGCATGAAATAACATTTTAACATTATTTAAAATTTCCTTATCATGCTATACCAGCATACTGTCACTGAGAATATTAGAAAATCAAAAGTGGAGCTCTTACACAAAAGGTCATTTTGAAAGGAGAAATAAAAGTGTTGCTAAACATAAAACTGATCTAGTTCACATGCTAACCTTCTCTTCTACCTTACTAGTGCATGACCCCGCCACACAGCCCCAGCTTTGCTGAGACCTCAACCACGTCTGCTATCATCAGCACCATGCCTCCTCTGGGCTGCTCGGGCCTTAAACCAAGTGTCTCATTGCCCAGAATGTGCTCTGTCTTGACCAACAAGCCGGAAACCCCCTGCGGCCTGCAGGCTGGCATCACCACATTCCTATCAAACTCCATTCCACCTCAGCCCTCTGAGACTGGCACACAATGCAGGGCCACCAGTGTGATACGACACACTGCAGACACTTCTCTGGTTCATCTTGTTAGCACAGGACAGGAGAGTCCTGGTTCATCAGAGAGCCCTGCCCAACAGACTGAGCTCATCTCTGATTCTACAGCCCAGATCAACATCCTGACTGAAACACAGACATACATTAGTGCTACAAATTCTACTGCAGAAGTGGAGAGCACTGCCTCCTCGGCCAACTCTACAAGCCCCTCCACTCCTGCATCACAAGCCTCTTCATCCATGCCTCAGTCTCCCATGACCAGTCCAGTTCTGTGCCAGGTATTTCCCATGAATGGGCAGACTGGAATCATTTCTGCCTTTGTTCAGACCCATGTTCAAATGCAGAGCACTGGGCCAAAGCCCATCCTTTCCCAGTCCACCTCTTTCTCACAGCCTCTTCTAATGGGTCCTTCAATGGCTCAGGGTACGGTCATGCTTGTCGTCCCTCAGTCCTCAGTGTCTCCAGCTCCGCCTTGCCAACAAAATGTTGTGACTGTTGGCAACACAAAACTCCTCCCCCTGGCCCCTGCACCAGTCTACATACCCTCAAACCAGAGCGGGGCCTCCACACACACCGACTTCTCTCGCAGGCGCAACTATGTTTGCAGTTTCCCAGGATGTAAGAAGACATACTTCAAGAGTTCTCACCTCAAAGCTCATCTGAGAACCCACACAGGTTGTTATAAATGCAATACAAGTTCCTTTCCTGGCTTGTGAATTGGCTCAGTTTACAGTGATGCCTAGAAATGGCAGCGAATGTGCAGTAAACACTATAAATAAATAATTATTCATGTATTATTTAAAAAGAGACTATTTTCACCTTTTAAAATGATCATACTTGCAGTTTATTGTGAAGGGTGGCGAATTTGTAATCATTTTCCACTCTCTGTCACACACACACGCTGATTTAACTGGCTGAAACATAGAAAAAATAAAGATTTTGAAAATCCAATAGAATTCACAGATGTGTTCAACAAATCTATTACTCACTATGATTTTTCAGCAAATACATCTGCTGATTTATAAATGTTATATTCAGTTTCTTTTACAAGAAAGCTTTTGTTCTGATCATGACTGTTTATGTTCCTCAGGTGAAAAACCTTTCAGTTGCCATTGGGATGGCTGTGACAAAAAATTTGCACGTTCCGATGAACTTTCCCGACACCGCCGCACTCACACTGGTGAGAAGAAATTTGCATGCCCTGTGTGTGACCGACGTTTTATGCGAAGTGACCACTTGACCAAGCACACTCGCCGTCACATGACCGCCAAGCGTTCTGCGACATGGACCACCGATGTGCGTGAGCTGAACAAAACGGCCTCTACTCAGCGTCCGTCATCACAGTCTTCTGTCTCCCTCAGTGTCCTCGTACCTGCCTCAAACTAGGCCTAAACACTAGACTAGCCTAGACTCTTTCACCTCAGGACAATCTCCCTCCCACTGACCATTGTACAGGGGAAACATGAAAACCAAGGCTGCTACATATCCATGTACAAAACAGACCGCTGCACTGGATTTCTTTTCTTACCATTTGTTGTTGTTTATAAGGACCTTTTTTTCCCTTCTTTTTTTAAATGTCATGTCTCCCAAAATGTATGCACTTCATTTGCCAAAGTCTTTGTTGGTTCATGTTACATTATTCTATGCCATTGTATATACTTGTACATAGATGTAACTATCTATATGAATGTATTGTGTATTCAAACGTGCATTTATTGGCAATATACGAATAAATGTTAAGTTTCTGTAAAATGAACAGTATTCTTACCCGTGATACTACCTATTATCTTACTTTGAATATTATTTAATGACCATTTGAAGAATCAAATAAACCTTCATGTTTATGTAGTATTCTCAGTGTTTCCTTTTATAAGATATTACTGTATTTAAAGTTGCTGAATACCAGAACCCCAGGCGAACAAAGACATCAAAAACAGACGCTGTGCAATTTCCATGCAACGTAAATGTTCAAATAAATGGTACAATAAACTAGTATAAATTGAAGTGTAAAATGTCTTTGGTGAAATGTTTTTATTATTATTATAATTTTTTTTAAAAAACCCACAGAAATTGAGAGAACACCAAAATAATCATTTCAGTTATGCAAGTTCAGTTATGCAAGTGCGCTCTGGACGCAGTTACACAACAGCGCGAGCGCGGTCTCCCTTTAACACCCAGTAACAAACTCTATCCAATCACAGTGCGCCGTTCAAGAGCGCTTAGTGGGCGCGACCAATCACAGACAGATGTGAGCCTTAATGGACTGACTGATTAGTTGGTGTTGTGCCCGTCCATCTGCCTTACTGACCGATATTCTCAAACGGAAAAATAATTGCTTGTGTTACGCTGAATTAAAACAATGCATGAATAGTGGAAATGTTTAGTATAGGCTACATGGTTTGTATTTGTATTTACCAAACGCAGATAAATACATTTAATTAGATTTAATTAATTCGAGTAAAAAACTGAAAAAAGGAAGCAAATTGCCTAGGTAAATTAGGGCCTAGGGCGCGGACACAACATGTTATGTTTTTTAAATGAACCCCCCCCCAAAAAAAAAAAAAAAAAAAAAAAACGATATAAGTGCAGCGATGAAAAACAAAAAACAAAAACTATCAAATCACGAGGTACCCTATTGGTAATGAAATAGGCCTAGGTCCACATGTCAAAGTTTAGTGAGGCGCGACCCCTGCTGTTTCCCCGCCTCATTACTAATATTATAGACTTGTACTCGGTTGGTTGAACCAAGGGTTCATATGCTTTGGGACGTGATTTAGCAGATTCCTTCTGCAGTTATACACGATGATATCTTACTATAGACTCCAGGTCTGTGTGACAAAAACAGCACAACGCCCTGCTGGGGAAAAAACAAACAAACAATAGAAACCATCACAGAAATTCTAATGGTTTCCACTACAAATACCATTACAAACCATCAGCTAACCATTAAAACCTTTACCATTACAATTATTGGTCCTAAATGGTATCCACTACACATAACATTCCACCAAGAGAAGGCAACAGATTACCAGTAGAGACCCACAGGTACCATTATAGTTTCCATAAAAACCAATACAATTCCCAATATAACCGTTAAACCCATTACACATTCTATAAGGGTTTTTATTGGTTTTTTGTTGTTGGTTTGTTTTTTCAGCAGGGCTATCATTCAAAACCAGCCCTGATCCAGCCTGAAGAATAATGTACACTACTTAATGGACAAGCAGTATTAAAAACTCTCAACCCACAGACCAGAAGGGGTCAGTATCAGTTCAAAAGGAGACCACAAGTCTGCAGGAAAACACTGATTGAAATTAATCTACATTCTAAAACGTTATAAACTGATCACACCTGAATCCCACATGACTTAGTGTACATACAATATAAAAAAAACCAGTTAAAAACTCTGTCTAGTGTATTATACACTATATAAAGCCATATATTCCATGCATTTTTATTCCTGTATGTGAGGGTGAATATTTTAAAAATGTAAAAATTCTACAAAAAGTTGTAATTATCATAAAACTTGCCCCTGGTATTAACACTGTTTGCGTGACTATCAGACTGATCAAATATAATACTTTTTGGCTATCTAACACAAGACTAGGCTAGTTTGGTGTCACTAGCCAATGGGAGGCACAACTAAGCTACCACTGTATGGGTTTAGCTGCTGTAGTGCCATGTAAAGCACATTATCTTTCCTTTTGCTCTGCTCATATCATGTTCACGTAACTTGGAACTTGTATAAATATTTACACACCTTGTTTTCCCGCTCAGCATGAAACAATGCTAGTGTTTCAGTTTCAGCCCACTGATAAATAAAAATAAATAACAATAATAATAATAATAATAATAATAATAAATTCCCTCACACTAACTGACTGTGTGAGCTAGCCTTTGGCAGAAGTATGTATGTAGAAGTAAATTCTGGTCTATACAATTTCTATTTTTATGTCACGGACACTTGAAAAAAGCATTTCACTGCATATCGTATTGTGGATGGTTGTGCACGTGACTGTTTTGCTATTGAAATTAGTGTAATTACAAGACAAAAAAAATACATAAAGTACATAAAATACATTAAAAAATACACATATCAGCCACAACATTAAAACCATGACAGGTGAAGTGAATAACATTGATTGTCTCGTAACAGTGGCACCTGTTAAAGGGTGGGATATATTAGACAGCAAGTGAACATTCAGTTCACAAAGTTGATGTGTTGGAAGCAGGAAAAATGGGCAAGCTTAAGGATCTGAGCGACTTTGACAAGGGGCAAACTGTGACGTATAGACGATTGGGTCAGAGCATCTCCAAAACAGCAGGTCTTGTGGGGTATTCCAAGTGTGGAGTAGTTAGTACCTACCAAAAGTGCTCAGAGGAAGGACAACCAGTGAACCAGCGACAGGGTTATGGATGCGTGTGAGGAGCAAAGGTTAGCCTGTCTGGTCCAATCCCACAGAAGAACTACTGTAGCACAAACTGCTGAATAATTTATCACAGACAGTCGAAAAATGGTTGTGCATATGACCACAAAATTTGGATTATAATGTGTGTGTGTAAATGGTCTACACTTGTATAGCACTTTTATCCAAAGCTCTTTACACTGTGTCTCATTCACCCATTCACACACACACACTCACACACCAGTGGTAGCAGAGCTGCCATGCATGGTGCTAACTTGCCATCGGGAGCAACTTGGGGTTCAGTGTCTTGCCCAAGGACACTTCGGTATGTGGAGTCATGTGGGCCGGGAATCGAACCACCAACACTACGATTAGTGGACAACCCGCTCTACCACCTGATCCACAGCCGCCCTGTGTGTGTGTGTGTGTGTGTGTGTGTTTTCAAGAGGGAGCCATTTTGGATTCGGCCCAAAACCTTTTCTGTGTTTTGGTCCTCCCACCACTATGCGGCGCTGAGCCTTGGTCAAACACATACTGCAGTGCGCGCGGTCTCCTCTTGTTTTCATGGCTGCAGCTCGTTGGCGGATCCTTTATGACTGCCGGTGCTGGAAAATAACCCCAAGGTTATAACGTAAACAATGCAAAATAACACTTTGTACTTGATCATTAATGCTGTAAAAAGTCGTTTTAACAGTTTTCCTATGGTTTTTTTTAAAAAAAATACTCAGTTGTACTGCATTTATTTCTTTGTAAACATGCATACACCATTAGTTGACTACGTATAATTTTTTAAGCGCGAATGACAATGACAATAATTTGTTCAGCTTCTAAGACAACAATGTCATATGCTTTCGGTGTTTTATTGTCAACAGTAACACTCCTCACAATAGATAACAGCTTTATAAAGAGAACTGGGTTGATGGTTTTGTGGCAGCTTGTTGTTGTATTAATAGTTGTATCCGCGCAAAGGTTTGTGAATGAAGCAAATTTTTTGCAGATGCACATTTACTAAACAGCATGACGAGACACGAACAAGTTCATGAAATAGTGAATGTGGGTAGTATTATCGCTAAGAAGACCGTGTGGGTTTTTAAAATATATATGTTTTAATAGCCACTCCTGAATCTGGCGGGAAAGCTGTGTGGAAATGCTTTTGTTACACGTCAGAAAAACAGTTTTTTAAGCTTGTTTTAAGAATTATTCTGTTGCACCTGCTTGATCGTTTATAATCCGGTATCAGGAGCTGTAGATAAATAGTTTATTTTTATTTGTTTGTTTACATAATGCAGTGTTATTTGTTCATGATAATGTTCTTGAAGTGTGTTTATTCGTGGCGTTCTCATTCGTAAACAAACAAACATATAACATGTAACCATTGACACTACAATGGGGGGGTATATATATATATATATTATTTAATCACTGGTATTTGGCAAAGCGCGCCATTTTCCGAATCTTAAATGAAAAGTCGCATATTTGTACAGAACACAGACCTCCAAAGCGTTTGAAATTTCCCGCAATTTGCTGATGACGTTGAGGCGCCTGATTGGCTGACGCCTTCAAAAGAATTAAAGATCCAGCTCGAGCCTCGCTCTGATTGGCTGGACCGAATCGAGCGCCAAGAACGCAATAAAAAGGCGCAGCTGGAGCAGGCTCAGCCACACTTTTCCCTCCACTGTATAGGCTTCACATTTTCTTTTATATATTTAGTCGTTTTCTTTAAATTTTAAGTTCCTTCCCGCTTCGGGTTTTTACACTAAGAGCCGCTTTGTAGTCTATTTAAAAAAATATATTATTATTATTTAAACGTAATGATGCTGTCCACTCGCTCACCTCTAAAAAGCAAGAATGAAAACGTTGTTTCGACTAAGTTGGGGAGCATGTCTCTTGGAAATAAAGAAAACACGGTGAGTAAATGTCCAAATATGATTAAATATGTGCACTGCAGAAGTCATTTATCTCTTGCACCAGTTCCTTGTGGAAGCCGAAGGGGGGGAATTCTGTAGAATGAAAGTTTTAGGCCCTAATACTTTTATATAATAATAATGAACTGTTCTTTTTTTATATATATATTCCTGCAGCCGCCGAGTTTGAACTCGACACGAATCCTGGCCTCCAAAACGGCGCGTAAAATTTTCGATGACTATGAGGTGAGTAAAACTTCACTTTACCCAGTTAACACGCCCTGTAGGTGGGTTTAGCGGTCAGCACATAGTCTTAATTCCTTCTACAAAGTTTAAACCGTAGAAACAACCATGTGCTCCATCAGAGAAGCAGGGCTCGAGTCAGTTTTGTAGGTAAATTTAGACAGAGGTTCACAAGGCGAACAGCTGACATTTTTGGCGGTAGGAGTGCTAACTTGGCTAGTTAGCCTATTGTGTTTTAATGTACACGACGACAATGCTTGAGCAAAGTGACCTCACTAACTAATCAGTCTGAACAAACGTATTAGGTCACTTTATACCATAGAATTAATACAAGCGAGTTTTAACCTTAATATTATCTTAACATTTATGTATACGCCCCTTACCCCAAGGGTCAAAATGACCTGCATTCACTAGACCACTAAAATAAAGCAGCTTAGTTGAATTTTAAGCCCCAAATCTTTTTTTCATAAAGAAACGGTCCATCATTCATCTCAGACAACACGTTATATTGGGGGTCTTAAGTTTTATCCACAAAGGGCTTTCATTCCAGCCAAATAAGATTACACTTGTCTAATCAGTTCTTAATCATCTATCAAGTGTATCAACTGTCCCTTTGTGGATAAGGTTGAAAACCCTTTCTGGAAATGGACAAACGTAACAATGTTCTTTGGCAAAATAAGACCCTGTATACACTCATGTCATGAGGTATTTTATTTTCTACACCAACAGTCTCCTGGATAAGTTTCTAAAGTCTATTTTTCTCTTCTTCCAGCAGAAGCCCAAAGCCAGCACTGCCAGTGTAGAGGAAGAGCCTCTGCTGAAGGAAAATCCACGTCGCTTTGTCATCTTCCCCATTCAGTACCATGACATCTGGCAGATGTATAAGAAGGCAGAGGCTTCTTTCTGGACAGCTGAAGAGGTATGTGTTTGGAGTGGGTCCAGGTCCATAGCTCCTGCATATTCCTTAATGTTGAGGTGGCCTTGCACTCATCTCCTTTCTCTCCCCCTGTAGGTTGACCTCTCCAAGGACCTCCAGCACTGGGAGTCCCTAAAGGATGATGAACGATATTTCATTTCTCATGTGTTGGCGTTCTTTGCTGCAAGTGATGGCATTGTCAATGAAAATCTGGTGGGTTTAGAGGCCATTTAGTGTCTGTAGGTCCTTCAAATGAATCTTTAGCGTTTTGAAACATGGTTCTTGATGCATGTTTATATTTTCAACACTAGGTGGAGCGCTTCACTCAGGAAGTCCAAGTGACTGAGGCACGCTGTTTTTATGGTTTCCAAATTGCCATGGAGAACATTCACTCTGAGATGTACAGCCTACTTATTGACACGTACATCAAGGATCCAAAAGAGAGGTAAATTCCCCAAGACTGTACATGCTTGGAGGGCAGTGATGAGAAGCGCAGGGGTACGGACCTCAGCTGATGATGGGAGCTGAGTGCTGGTGTCTGACTTCAGTTCAGTAGGCATGTGGTCAACTGACTGAAGGACACCAGCATGAAACTGTCGCATTTACTGAGCCCTCGCTGTGAGAATTTAAAGTGGGTGTTTGGGGTAGGCTTTGTGGCTAATGTGTGTGGGTTTAAAACAAAAATGTAATCCCCCCCCCCCCCATCTTCAGGGAGTTTCTCTTCAATGCTGTTGAGACTCTTCCTTGTGTGAAGAAGAAGGCTGACTGGGCCCTCAACTGGATCGGCAACAAGGATGCGCAGTTTGGTATGTCATCTTTTTTAAAAATAAATAATAAATTAATTAATTAATAAATAGAAATAATAATAATTCCCAGAAATTAAATCCTCATTGAGTGCTACAGGAATGCTGTATTTTTGTAGGCCAACCATCACCCTGGTTCCCTCAACAAAAAGCCAGTAGGATTATTTTTTTTTTTCCCGTTGGCTTTTGGGTTATTGTGGAAAATAAGCTCTGTGACCAACAAAAGTTTGATTCTTACAGGTTTTGTTCAAGATGATCTTTACAAATGAATACAATGTATCAATTTTAAAGCCTAAATACAACCGGCAGAAGTAAAAAGCCGAAGGTAGGCTATAAATGAACGTCACAACCAAGCTTCTGACAGCTCTTTCAATCTTTGTTTAAAAAAAACAACAACTGGAAAATACTATAAATTGATAAATCTAGAAGTTGCATACTATTCCAACTCACTCTTTCCAAGAGTGTGAGCAAACACAGTGAGGCTGTAGTTCTTCCTGTTTTGGTGTGATTGTCTTTAATGGCCCTGACAACCTCTGTAGTCCCATTTAGCCACTTGTTAACAACTGCCTTTAAGACGGGTAAAAGATTAATAAAATCACAAGTTGGGTATTACTGATTTATTCTGATATAAAATGCGTGAAAATATCTTGAGCTTGTGTTAACAGACCTTATTTCAGGCATTTAACCAAAAACCCCCATTGACCTCAGGACGATGAAACTGAACGTGCTAGAATGCTAACTCGTTTCCGGGTTTTAGGACTCGTTCCTGGACCACTATATTAGGGGTGGGTTTTATTATTGTTAATCAGTTCTTGGTGTTTCTCTTAAATAGGTTTGCTGATGAAGGACAAGCATAATTATTTCCACATCTAAGAGAATTCACACTTGGTTTACAAACTTGTATTGCATGCTACAAAATAAAATTGAGTGTGACTCTACAAAAAGTCCAGTCTGCCATTTGCTCCTACTGTCAGTATTGTAGTATTGACCTGGATGATGCACTTTGTGTACTGTGACCTAGTTTGTGTATCTCAGACCCCGTAATTTGTTGGGGTGGTACTGATCAGGCTTTGCAGTCCGAGTTACCGTGGCTTTGGGATAGGAAGTGTTGGCGTTTCTTTAAAATATTTGAATGCAATTCTCATCGAGTCTAAACATTACTAAAACACAATCATGCTTGAAACCTGGAGATCTTTTAGATTAAAGTTTAATGTAAACTGTTGTGTTGTCTGCAGGCGAGCGAGTGGTGGCTTTTGCTGCTGTGGAGGGAATCTTCTTCTCTGGTTCTTTTGCTGCAATTTTCTGGCTAAAGAAGAGGGGCCTTATGCCAGGCCTCACCTTCTCCAATGAACTCATCAGCAGAGATGAGGTACCTGGAGTGTATTGTAAAGCAAATGGTAACAAATCCTGACAATTGTGGTGTTATGTATAGCGAACTGATTAAATGTTTTTGGTTTTCAGGGTCTTCACTGTGACTTTGCCTGTCTAATGTTTAAGCACTTGGTAAACAAGCCTTCAGAAGCAACAGTCAAGAGCATCATTGTGAATGCAGTTCAGATTGAGCAGGTATTTACATGCAGATGCATATGATTAAACTTGAGGTGTTATGGATTGTGCTTCGAAGGCACTGACCTTTTTACTCCACCTTTTGCGGTCCACAGGAGTTCCTGACCCAGGCTCTGCCAGTTAAACTGATTGGTATGAACTGTGACTTGATGAAGCAGTACATTGAGTTTGTAGCTGACAGGCTGATGTTGGAGCTAGGCTTCAACAAGGTAAGAATCTGTATTAATGTAAGCATGTGGATTTTTGTATGAAACTCTTTCAGGTTTGCTGGAGATGTAATGCATCTTCACACCTACAGTATTAGTCAGTTTCTAGACCCCGAGTCACTGAAATAAGTATTATTTTTATTACTTTTTAAAAAAAAATTTTTACTTTGCACACATGCCAGAAAGCAATATTGCCTATTGGTCAGGACCACAGCAGGGGGGAGGTATCATTTCAAAGTTAATATTAAAGCTGAACGGATCCTTGCATCTGGGTGCACGTTGGGTGGGTGCAGCTGTGCTGCCAGGGGAATGCCATTCCTTTTTATTTTTTTTTATTTTTAAAAAGCACTTTCTTAGCACTTGTATATTAGGAGTAATATCCTGTTGGTAGTAGGTGGTGCTGTGACTATTAACTGAATATTGTCATAGATCTAGGCCAGGATTTGTATCAAATGTGAAGTTTGATCATTGTATGTACGAGTTATAACTTCCTGTTTCATGGTGAAACATCAAAATTTTGTCAGACGGCCAAACTGTGCAGTGCAAACTCAAAAGTTTAGCATCAACAAGGCCTTTAGATTGGACAGACTGAATATGATCTTGATTGGATGTAATCTATAGGAGTTCATGGCCTAGAAATGGCAAAGAATTGCAGAGAAATATAAAAATGTATGACTTCCTGTTGAGTTTTGGACATGGCTTTGGGACCCCCCCCCCCCCCCCTTTTTTTTTTTTTTTTTTTTTTTTAAATTATTATTTATTTAAAAAAATTATTTTATTTATTTATTTGCATGCATGTAGGTGAAACATGGAGCAAGGACTGTGTCATTGAAGTTTTGTAGGTGGTGCTATCCAGTCATTTTGCCACACTTAATTCTAAAACGTGTAGCAGATGTGAATTTTCACCATTTGAGGTGTGTGCGCACAAAGTTTCATGAGTTTTCGAGTATGTATAGGCCTCAAATGTGACTCGTTTCATATCAAAATTTGTCAGGTGTCATGGACACCCTTCAACAAAAACTCAAGTTTCTGAATTTAACATTGCCACGGCCTTTTAGGTTGGACTGACCGAATATGATGTTGATCTGACTAAATCTCTGGGAGGAGTTTGTTAAAGTACGAGGCCTGGAAATGGCAAAAGTTGAAAAGGAGAAATTATAACTGCTGAATTCCTGTTGCGTTTAGGGCATGGGTTCAAGAGACTTATTGTAAGAGACTTAGTACATATTGGCAGGTTACACATGTACCGAATTTCGGGTATGTAGGTGGAATGTAGTGCAAGGCACACATCGTTTATCTTGTAGGTGGTGCTATCAAGCCGTTTTGCCACATCCAATTCTAAAACCCCTATCAGATGTAATTTTTCACCAGCTCTGACACGTCTGTAAATTTTCATGAGGTTTTTGGGTATGTTTAGGCCCTCAAAAATGGGATTCATTTGTGAATGGATTTATATTTAATTATTTTGTTTTTCTTTAGATCTATAGAGTAGAGAACCCATTTGACTTCATGGAGAACATTTCCTTGGAGGGAAAGACCAATTTCTTTGAGAAGCGAGTGGGAGAGTATCAGCGCATGGGAGTTATGTCTGGGCCGACTGACAACACCTTCCGGCTTGATGCTGACTTCTAAGCTCTGAGTAAATGGACATTTGTAAACATTAACACTTGAAGAGGAGATGCTCCCTTGACCACCTCCATATTTTGTTCCCACTGTTCTCAGCAGGACTCTTAAAATTGTATGAAATCTAATGTACGTTTGTGTTTTTTTTTTTTTTTTTTTTTTAATAAATCGGTTGGGCTTTACTGTATTTAGGTTCAGTTTGTTTGTACTTCAATTGTAAATATATTTTTTGTTTTTGCGTTCTATAGGGCTTAAGCAGTTGGGAAGGATTTATTTATAGCTTGCACAAATGCAATGTTTACAGCTTTTATGTACAAACTACTTCTGCTTTCCTCTAAATGCTATTCAGAATGTAAATAAACAACTTCTTTCTTTTTTTTTTTTTTTTTTTTTTTTTTTTTTTTTTTCTCTTGTTTGCCATCAGTTCATGAATTACTCATGGGTCATTTCAGTGTGATTAATTCTTACTATTAACTATTAAACATAACCTAGTGTTAGCTATGTAATGTGACTAAATGTCATTTATAGCTCCTTAAGATCACATAATCAAGTGGTATGTTGTCTAAAAGTAAATCACAAGTGGATGAGCATTCAACCATACACCAGGCATCAAAGATGCAGGAAGCATTCTGTAAGTACAGTGAAGAATATTGTACAAGTTTGCATGAACATGCACAGACAGTAATAAGGCCAAACACCTCCCAAAGTGTGTGAATGTTTAAAGCAACAAGCAAAAGTTTCACCCTGCTTGAGATCTCAAGGGCTACCTGAGGCAAAGAATTTAGGGTGAAGGGGTTCAGATGACTAAACATTTAGGCTCCCCTGCAATAGACCTTTTTAGAAATATCAAACTAGCTTTTGCAGGTCAAAGGGTATGTAGTGAAGAATCTCCTTGTATAATTAAAACACCTCTATAATAAAGAGCAATTTGCATGGAAATTTCCATAGCCCTCCATGTATTTATAGCTGTTATCTGGGGCACTCATGGCATGAGCTGAAGCAGCCAACCTTCCTTCCCCCATCTAAGTGTTATAAACACATACTGCAAATAAGTGTGGAATTTCACCTGAACAAACAAACTTCACAACAACCATCTAGTTTCCTAGAAACCTGAAATTCCATTTTGCCTCACGAAGTTGCTTACCAAATGAATAAATATGAAAACTATATTTAGTGATTAATACTTTTTAAACTAGCAATTTAAAGACTTTTTATACAGTAATGTACTGTTGATGCCACTATTACGATGTCTGTTGTTGAAAGCTGGAATGGCTTGAAAGTTGTAAGTGTGAGTTATAGCACCATGTTTAACTGGCAGTGCAATGCCAATGGCTGCAAATCATAAGTGAGAGGTTTTGTTCTGGAGCCAGTGTGTCCGACCCAGTGTGTGCAGTAACTGACTGCATTATAATGAGGAATATTTACATGGATATTCCTGATTAGCAAGCCTGTCAGCATGCCTGTGTCATCCTTGACGTTTATGCTTCTGATGACAGCTGCTTCAGCTGACACGACACACAATAGACTGTGTTGAGACCATATGTCACTGGTGATGACTCAAAAGTGTCATATATTGGATAGTAGTGTGTGTTAGGTACTGAGCAGCTGCAGAACAATCTGTTGCAACAACATAGATCAATTGAAGCTGAAATTCTAAACTCTCTTCTCATATTCATCTTTTGATATAAAACCCAAATAATTCAGTCTACAGCAAAAATAACTGAGTTTTCCTTGTTCCATTAGTTTTGGATGGGACTGTACATACAGGTTTGATGGTCAGGTATTTACAAAGCTTTGGCCATATAGTGTGTCTTTTTATATATCTACATACAGGTAACACATTGAGTTTTACAAAGAAAAAGTATCTTTGTACTGAAATTAATATATTGAGGCCAAAATTCTGTATTTCGAGTCCAAGTATATTGTGGCCACTGCTGCTGCTATTCTGAGGGAACATCATACTTAATATGGACCTTCAGGAAATTAGGCGGGAACTGGTGAATAAGTGTATTTGCTTTGAGAATAGGCCTAAGGTGGCAAATGGTATATCCATGCTGCAACGCCTGTGACACCAGTATGTATTTATGCTTCGTTCCAAGATATTGAAGTGAAATATCAGTCATCTCTATGCTTAGGTTCCTGTGGTCACAATAGTCCACTTCAACTGATTTCTGTGTCTCACTCACTTTAAAATACAATAATTGAAATAAGTTACCTATTTTGTTGCCCCACAATAGATTTTGTGAAATTAGAATTATTTTGTAGCCATGAGAAACTTAATTAGTAGCCTTAATATGTTAATGGGCATCTCTTATTAAAAAATGAGCACAATTTCACCTCAGAGGATTTATAGATTTGAGATTTTACATGACATCTTTGTTCAATATTCTCATTTCATTTGATATATAGTGGGTCTGCCTCTTTGTTGCTTCTCTGACTAATCCCTTCTTTACTCTGTCATTGACTTTTGGTGGACAGCCTCCTGTAGGTAGAATCACAGTTGTCATATTCTTTCCATTTTTCAAATTAATGGAGCTCTGTCGGATGTTCAGAGTTTGGTTTATTTAATGTACCAACCCAACCGAGCTCATTGATCTTCGTATTGTTTGTGTAGGTATGTTCTCTTAGAAAATATAACTAATACACCAGGAACAGGTGTATTTATTTTCATATCACATAACACTTTAATTGCACACCATTCAACTGTGTGGGACTTGGTTTCACCAGAACTAATATAGGGGTTTCACACCAATGGAGGCGAACACTTATTCAATCACAAGGTTTTTTTCTATTTGTTTCTATTATAAGTCTGCAAAATATATAGATTTTTCCTCCCAATTCAATATTATAGGCTATTCTGTGTAGAGTCATAAATCCCAATTAAGTCCACTGGAATGCCAAGTTATAACCCAACAAAATCTGGAAACAATCAAAGGGGGTGAATAATTATGCAAGGCAATGTAAATACCCCATTGATTGCAACCTCAACAAACCATTGCCTCTAACACCATAAATGTTAAAAATCCATTTGTCACCAACAACTGGTGTGTTTCAGATTAGGGTCTGGTAGGGCGGGAAGAGCAGCTGTTTTAAACAATCTAACACCCCATACATGCCCTTTTAAGGACGTTAGTTCCCCCAAATGCACTCATACTGTAGACCACTTAGTCCACTTCAGAACAAAATACTATTAAAAGCATCAACCGACCTACCCCCACCCCCCGACAGAAATATTTAAAAGGACATGTGAATAAACATATATGCACATATGATGCCAACATTTGCTTTTGCATGTCTTGAACCTTACTTTAAATATTTGGAGGAAATTTCTGTCTAGCATATTTCCACAGCAGAATGCATGTTAGAAATGACCCCACTGCCTGTGGTATCGTTCTGAATATCATCAGAGCCTGATCAGAACTATTCTGCACTGCCATTATCACGCCGAGTTCAAGGGAATCCTCAAGGATTGTGCTCACTATCTATCTGTGTATCTAGTGTGAAAATGTTCTAAGTATAGTGCCTCTAAACCAGAGGATGAGACTTTGTGTTACACAGCAATGCTTACACATAATCCAACTATGGCACAGTCCAATGGAACACAAGTCTATTGAATAACTATGGTCCATTTAAATAGCACTGCGTAAAGGCACATCACACAAGGAAACCGATTAAAATTAAGCAGTGTTTAAAAAAAAAAAAAAAAAAAAAAAAAAAGGCTATCAAATTTAGACCACAGTCTTTTATCTGTCATTAATTAATGGGATCATTAATGACAACAATTTTTAAAACATATACATATACAGAGACAAACTCTAAGTCCTTGTTTATGAATGAGTACCTCAAATGCATGGATAATCATATGGACTTTGCTTTATTTTGCTAAACAGACTATCTGTGATTACTTGATTACTGAGATGTGTGATGATTAACCTACAGTATGTACATATTAATCAAGTTAAGGTGCGGATCCTATATATACATATATATGTATACATATATACAGATATTTTTTTCGAAATTCAATATTGCTTTTTAAAATATAACAAGGGATTCGTGGTATGCAGTCTAGTAGTCTCACACTCTAAATACAGCAAAAAAGCCTGTAGCTTTTCCTCACAGGGTTTAGCAAGGAGACAGTGCTGACGAATAAGGAGCTAACAGTGGTCAAGAGCTTCGTTAATCTGCACCCAAGGACACCTGTTACACACCATGACCCTAAAAGGACACAGCAGAACCAATCAGAATGCAGCAGCTCCATGCTGTCCAGAAAACAGTTGTGAAGGAGGGACAGAGATCTTCATACATCCCCCTTCCATTCAGCCACCTAAACCCCACCTCAGCTGTCTGGCATGTTTTGGGCTCCATCGCACATGCCATAGACAGCATTGCACAGCGCTATGCATTTGCCCCCTTGGCTGGATCCTTAACTAGACCTGAAACATTTACCATTACAGCAGATCTCCTCCCACTCCCACTTCATATTTTCATACAAACAGACAAAATTGAAACTAAAATGTTTAACACACAAAAACACGATACAAATAAAATTGAATTGGATTGAATTGGACCAGTGACTGCAATATTATGCTTGTTTATTTAGGCAACATTTGAGCAGTGTATGAGACATGAGATTGCATCATTGACACCTATTGACACCAATGCAAAATATGCAGATTGAGACTTATATGTATCATGACATGGCTAAAAGAACAAACAAACAAACAAACAAACAAAAAACCCCTGTCATAACTGTCATAACAATACAACTCAACTTTTACAAGCAAATAAAGTCACTAATTCTGCCACAGGGAGGGACTCTTGACTCTTAAAAATGACCAATCCATTTTAGTAGGTTCCTGTCACCAAGATCAGGTACTGCATTCCTTTACTAGTGGGCCCTTTTTTCAACAGCTCTTATTTAGGCTTGTGTGAATACTTGAGCCCGCCCTGGCTCCAAGCCCCCTGATATATTTAAGGAGCATCCCTCACACTCACCCTCTGTCCCAGTGGAAACTCCAGTCTTCCAGCTCAGCTTGGTAAGTGGCTTGTGGTTTATTTTCATGGACTACTACAGGGAAGAGGGAGATGAACAGAGTTAGGATACAAAACCTACAGATCTACATGACGAAGATGAATGAACTCTGATTTTCAAGATTTGGTAAAATAATTAAGCCCTTTTTCCCCAATCTCTTTTTATGAAGACAGGTAGATTGTGTCAAAATCATCTTCTACAGGAAGCCAACTATAGTTTGATTTCATTTTCTAGAAATATACAGAAATCAGTAAGGAAAGGAAAGGAAAAGTAAGTCTGTTGTTTGTAGCAGTTCTTTTGGTTAAAATCGATAAATGTGGACTATAGAAATTAAATCCAAATATCCTATTCATGTCTATCGGGGGTGAAAAAGCAATGATCTGTTGGCCAGTGAAGCAAAGGGATTTATCAGTGGTTGCAGTAACAGCACATAGTGCTCAGAGAAGATTTACTGTGTGTGGACAGCTGAGCCAGGACCTTGCTGCCACTCGTCAGCTGGCAAGCTCCTTCATTTGTGAAATAGCTTCAGATAAGGGGGCTCTGTGGGTGATTACACAAACTGATGCCTAAAACAGTATTCTGCTTAACTATGAAATTGTGATGCTTGACTGGACAATGCAGCCGAAATTTTCCACTTTTGTAGTTTACTTTTGTACTTTTACTATCTTTTTAGTCATTTTTATTACATTGTGTAGTAATTGATAAACTTTATTCATATAGGTTGTCCTGTGTACACTAAAGAAATAAGTCTACCCCAAAAGGAGATGCTCATAGAGTAATAGTGGTGAAAATACTGTATTCTTACTGTTGCCTGTTTCCTTTTAGACCATCCCAGAAAAAAACTAATCATGTGTGACGACGACGAGACCACCGCCCTCGTGTGCGACAATGGCTCTGGTTTGGTCAAGGCTGGGTTCGCCGGTGATGATGCTCCCCGTGCCGTCTTCCCTTCCATCGTTGGAAGACCCCGTCACCAGGTAAGTCAAACGAACAGCACAATGCAGCAACAACATACACTTAAAAGTGCACATTGAAACACTGACTCATGCTTGCCTGTATTAAAGAGCAAAAGACTCAGTGATTTCTAACGGATGACTTCTTCCAAAAGGGTGTGATGGTGGGTATGGGTCAGAAGGACAGCTACGTTGGAGACGAGGCCCAGAGCAAGAGAGGTATCCTGACTCTGAAGTACCCCATTGAGCACGGTATCATCACCAACTGGGACGATATGGAGAAGGTGAGAGCCAATTACTCAAAGACCTCAAGACACAAACACAGACTAATTATTATAACACATCAGAATGTTAATAACACAATAGCCCTTTTATTTGTTTTAGGTATTGGTTTTGTATTTTCTAATTACTAATAAGGACAACCTTAATCAAAGGAATGTAATTTATGCAGTCTGTTAGTCTTAGCTAAATGCATGGCAAGTTTTTAAAAACGTTTTTTCCCCTTTATCTCAGATCTGGCACCACACCTTCTACAATGAGCTGCGTGTGGCCCCTGAGGAACACCCCACACTCCTCACTGAGGCCCCCCTCAACCCCAAGGCCAACAGGGAGAAGATGACCCAGGTCAGTAGAGAGTACAGAGTACACTATACCCACTCTCACTCTCAATACACTGTTGACACTCATGTGTCACTTTTAAATTCTACTGAAAATGACCAGCATTCCATTTGTTATAGATCATGTTTGAGACCTTCAACGTCCCAGCCATGTATGTGGCCATCCAGGCGGTACTGTCCCTGTATGCCTCTGGTCGTACCACTGGTCAGAATCTCCAAAAATAATCCCTGAATAATAAAGCCCTTATTATTATTATTATTATTATTATTATTATTATTATCAGTTTGTATGATTACATGAAATGTACACTCTTTTCCACTGCTTCACAGGTATTGTCCTGGACTCTGGTGATGGTGTGACCCACAATGTCCCCATCTATGAGGGTTATGCTCTCCCCCATGCCATCATGCGTCTGGATCTGGCTGGTCGTGACCTGACTGACTACCTGATGAAGATCCTGACTGAGCGTGGCTACTCTTTTGTGACCACTGGTGGGTATAGATAACAGAATTTTAGGAAATCCTAGTGATTCTCTTCAAATTATTCAAACCATAAGAATATGTATGAGGAATGATTAGTAAAATACCTTAAATAATTGATATGACTAGACTAATTTATTAAACATCCGTATTGCCTTCATGAGCTGAACTTGTGTAGTTTCTCACTAAAATATGTCCTCCATAGCTGAGCGTGAGATTGTGCGTGACATCAAGGAGAAGCTGTGCTATGTCGCTCTGGACTTTGAGAATGAGATGGCCACCGCTGCATCATCCTCCTCCCTGGAGAAATCCTACGAGTTGCCCGACGGCCAGGTCATCACCATCGGCAACGAGCGTTTCCGTTGCCCTGAGACCCTCTTCCAGCCTTCGTTCATTGGTGTGTCTTGCTTGTACAATGCACTTACTTTGTCCCATTGTGCTCCCTGCTGTTGACAAGTTTATTAAGCCCAGTACAACATTTTATCCATGTTAACTACATGTTCTACCGATGTGACGTTACCTGACAGGTATGGAGTCTGCTGGTATCCATGAGACTGCCTACAACAGCATCATGAAGTGCGACATTGACATCCGCAAGGACCTGTACGCCAACAACGTCCTGTCTGGTGGTACCACCATGTACCCTGGTATTGCTGACCGCATGCAGAAGGAGATCACTGCTCTGGCCCCCAGCACGATGAAAATCAAGGTAACAGATCAAGTGACTGAGTGAAGCCAGAAAAGCAGTATGAATCTGTTCTATGCACACTCTGATGATGTTTCTTCCTATTTCCAGATCATTGCTCCCCCTGAGCGTAAGTACTCTGTCTGGATCGGTGGCTCCATCCTGGCTTCTCTGTCCACCTTCCAGCAGATGTGGATCAGCAAGCAGGAATATGATGAGGCTGGCCCCTCCATTGTCCACAGGAAATGCTTCTAAACGCCTAACCTATCTGTCCAGCTATCCCCCTGTCTGCATTTGTACTATTTTGATTACTGTATATACATGTACTATTGTAATAAAGTTAATTACCTGTAAGAGTATTCAAATTTCTCATTGTCTTTTGTTGATGAAAAGGTTTTTAAAAACTTTTTAGAAAGTTCATGAGCTCAGCAGGAAATATTGTTACCTCACAGCTCCAGGCTCCCAGGTTTTATCCTGAGCTTGAGTGACTGTGTGGATTTTTGCATGTTGTCCCCATGCTCACATGGGTTTTCTCTAGGTTTTCTGATTTCCAGCCCCTGTCCAAAAACATGCAGGACTGGCTATGCTAAATTGCCCGTAAGTGTGAATGTGCGTGTGTGCATGGTGTTCTGTAATGGGCTGGTGTCCCATCTGGGGTGAATATTCTTCTGCCTTGTGCCTGGACTGCCACCGTGACCCAGGTAAGACATTTCAGTAGCTCCATAGGTAGCTAGCTAACATTAGCGCACTTGTTTGCTTGATTCAGCTAGGTATCGAGTTTCCTATTATATTTTTGTTTTGTTTTGTTTTGCTATGGTCAGTATGGTAAATTGCACTTATTTTCTGATAGCTATGAGAGAGAGCAATTCACCTCTACTCCAAGAAAACCATATCCTCTGCCACCTCCGTCGTCAAGTATTGGAGCTAATATACAACCCATATGTATACCTCAAACCATCAGATTTATCCGTGCAGAGGAGCAGTGCCAAAGCACAACCCATGTAAAACAAACAAACAAACAAACAAACTCTGCAAGTAACTTGCAAATTTTATGTTTCATCATCAGAGATGACGATAGAGAGGCAAAAGTTTAGTACTGCAGCTTTAACTTCACTTAACGTGGTGCTAATGTAGATTGTACTTAAACTGTTAACTTCACTTAACATTCATATAGTGTACTTTATAGTTTACTGAACGGGAATTGAACTCAGGTCATGGCAGTGAAAGCGCCACCTGGCCAGTGGTCCACTAGGGAAACTGTGTGCTTAAATAATTAAGTTCACTTAACTTATGGAGTCATCTACCCTAGTCATGAACTCTTCAATTTCAGATACCTGCATACTGGCCTTTTGCCTTTTGCAATTATCTACCAATCAGTAGCTACATTAGTGTTCTTGTCACCAAGCAGAAGTCCTTGTATGGTCAATCACATCAAAGGAAGACCAGAGTGAGCTATTTTAATAAATCATATTTTTGAGTTCATAACACTGAACTCTTAAGTTTATGCATTTTGTAGGTAAATAAGTTTATATATATATATATATATATATATAGTTTTATGGCTACAGAACGCAACATTTTAAGTAATCTTTAATCATGATTACTTGAATGTTTAAGTAAAGACAACATTAGGGTTTACAGTGTGTTAAAAATACCATTTATTTGTGTAATGTAAGGAACTTTTTAAGAATAAATCTGAGTAAAGATAGGGGGAGTTGCAGGCCTTGTGTCCTTTTGCAATGCGGGAAGAGGAGATGAGCTGGGTCGCTTAGCAACAGCGCAGTATTCCGGAAGAGAGGAGAAAGAGCCTGTCCTCATCCTCATAGCCTCTTCACTGATACACAGTACACGGTAAAGTCTGATTTTGTTTACACTCTTATAGGCTTCTTTTAATCAGCACAAATCCTAGTCGTCGTTTTGATCTTTAGAGAAATGTGAAACATTGCGCTTGGGTAGTTTTACTCATCTCCTCGTGGAGCTGGATGGGAGGAAAGCAATGTCGTCAGCACTGCGGTGTACATTTTCATGTTGCTTGTCTGGTGCAGATTAAACTGTCACGTATGTTGGAGAAATATATAGCTTCAAATATGCTTTTGTATTGTTTTCTGTGCTGTTGAGAAGAAAGCGTCTTGCGAATCAATACGAAACAGGCCAGATTTGGGATTTTAGGCTATCTAGATCGGCAGATTACCGATCAAATTGTGGTCGAGCCTGTGGTTTCGTGGCGTGGTGTTAGTTGTGTGTCTGTTGGTGCAGTGATGGGCTCGGTGTTGTGGGCGCTGGTGCTGAGCATGGCGGCGCTGGTGTGCGGACGGAGCGCGCGCGCTGACGCGGACATTGAGCGGCTCCTGCACGGGGTGATGGAGCAGCTCGGCATCGCGCGACCGCGCGAGGAGTTCACCGCGCACCAAGCCGCTAATGTAGCAGGCCCGCTCAGCATCCAGGGTAAACACACACACACACACACACACACACCTGTAGGGTTAACAAGGAACATTATAATATTATACATATATAAATAAATATAGGCTAGTGTAATAAAAATCACCCAATATCCTGTTTATAGACCCTACACCGTTCTGTTGAGCTCATGAGAATGAGAATCTGAGTCCAATTATTTATGTTTATATTTATTTATATAAAGAAATAACTCAGATTGTTTTTAAATAATAAGAAACATTACTTAAGGCAAGACAATGCGGATGAATAGGATCATTAACAAAACAAAACAAAACAATATACACTTTAAGTGAACACCTTCAGTCACAGCAAGTATTTTTGTATTGGAGCTGATAAAAAAAAAGACACTTATTCATGCAAATTAAATTTGCATAAACTTGCATACTTAGGAAAGCAGAAAAATATAAATATTCTTTTGACCTGCGATGGACTGGTATGCTATGCGAGGGGAATTCTGCTGCTGTGGTGAATAGGCTCTGGATCCACCACAACCTTTCCAGGAAAAACGATACTGAAGATGAATGACTGAATGAATGATTGAATGAATACTCTTTCGATGTTGTTAGAATTAAAATATTTACTTCACTGTAAAGACAATTTCAGGAGAAAGAGTTTTAAAGAAAACATAAAAAAAAAAAAAATCATTTCTCATTTGTTATTGTTTTGCCATTATATCTATAAACATTTCGACCACAGTATACAGAAATTCAATTAGACAGTTGGCTGCTCAGCATATTCTATGGCCAGGTGTGTATAATTCCTTCATTATTTCACTTACAAGTGAGCAGTTAAAAGGTCTAGAGTTCATTGAAGTGTGGAATTTGCATTACAGTTAACTCTCAATATGAAGTCCAAAAAGCTGTCACTGCCAGTGAAGCAAGCAATCATTAGGCTGAAAAAAAACAACAACCCAAAAACCCCAAAACAACCTCATTAGAGAGATAGCAAAAACATAAGGTGTGGCAAAAGCAACTATTTGGTATGTTCTTAAAAAGAAAGAAGGCACTAGTGACAAAGACAACTGTGTTAGATGACAGAAGAATTCTTTCCCTGGTGAAGAAAATCCCCAACACAACAGTTGGACAGATAAAGAACACCCTCCAGGAGGGAGGTGTATCTGTATCGAAGTTAACAATCAAGAGAAGACTTCACCAGAGTCAATAGAGAAGGTTTACCGCAAGATGTAAACATCTGGTAAGCCTTAAAAACAGGGAGACCAGATTAGAGTTTGCCCAAAACAACACAAAAAAACCCCCGTACAGTATGGACAGATGAGACAAATATAATCTTGTAAAATAATGATTGCAAGAGAAGAGTATAGAGAAGGGAAGGAACTGCTCATGAGCCGAAGCATATCACCTCACCTTATGGTGTGGGCATGTACAGTATCTCACAAAAGTGAGTACACCCCTCACATTTTTGTAAATATTTGATGATATCTTTTCATGTGACAAC
>JANDJT010000148.1:18976007-18996229 GCA_024331685.1 Stegophilus panzeri
TATTTCACTTCATGTGTAATGAATCTAGAAAATATGAAAGTTTCGCTTTTTTAATTAAATTATGGAAACAAAATAATTTTTCCACAATATAAATTTTTTTGAGATGCACCTGTACATGTGGATTTCCTCTCAGTTCTCCAGTATCCTCACGCCTTTAAAAACATGCTAGTAGGTGGTTACACTAAATTACCCCTAGGTATGAATGAGTGTGTGAATGGTGCCCAGAGATGTCTTTCCTCTTTGTGCCCTGTGTTCCTGGGATAGGGTCCAGAATCAATGCAATTCTTACCAAGATAAAGCAGTTACTGAAGATGAATTGAATATTATTTACTTCAAAAAAGTTTTCAGAATTTGCTGTCAACTTATCATTAAGCTACAAAAACTTTTTTTGCATGACTTTCCTTCATAGCTTATTGTATTCTCAAAGCACAAGAAAGATAAGTGTACTTTTTTTTTCTTCAAATGAGGCAGGGGAAGAAGCTGCACCTGTGGTGGAGTCAGAGGTTCAGATACTGTTTTGTGGCACCATTGATGGCGGCAGCAGATAGCTGCCACTCCCCCCTGTGGCACCAGGCTGAGCCGTTTGTTCATCGTCAGTTCAGTCCAATCCGAGGATCAGAGGGGCCAGACTGCTGTCCCAGTCATAATAGACAGAGATGGGAGCCCAGGCCTGCTGGATTCAGTCCATCTGCATCTGCCTCTGATAAGACTACACATGCCACTGTTTTCATTCAGCATTTGTGTAAACTGTGGGGCTACTGGTTATGCAATAAAACCCCCAGGATATAGAAGAAGATTACTTAAGCAATCTTCCAGAATGTAAACAGTGTTGTATGTCTGTGTGACAAAGATGTCAAAGAGTCTGAGTAGTAAGTCCTTAATGCATTAAGAGACCTGAATGCAAAAATTGCGATATGCAATGCATTAAAAAAAAAAAAAAAATCTCTGCACAAAACAATAAAATTCCCAGAGTGACTCATTTAAATATCAGAAACTCCCTGTACCACCAAATAGCACAGGAGATAAATGCGAAACGCGATAAATGTCAAAGAGAGAGCGAGCGTAAACTATGTGCTCGGGGCAAACAAACTAAACATGCCGTTGAAAAACAAAACAAAATGACATAAAACAAAAAAGACATGGTTCATTGCAGGCATGAGGGAGGTTCAAACAGTGAGACAAAGGGGAGAACGTGATGGGCCAGATTTGGCAGTCTCTCGGTCGCCCGATAAGGAGGGCTTGTTGAGAGCTAAAGAAAAGAATCTCTGACACAAATCTGCAGGGCCACACTGAACTGAAGCTGATACAGTGTAACAGGAGAACTGCGGTGCATCTGTGCAGAGATAGAGAGCGGCCGTCGGGGAGATAAGCTGCTCTTCCCTCAGATTACATAAGAACAGCGGCACTGCAAGCCTGCGACCCTCAACGACAACATACCCAACAAAGCCTTGAAATCATACAATACCAGAACGCATCAGATGGGCAGGATTAAAGACATATCTAAAAGGCGCCATGGCAAAATCACAGAGACTCCACTTTGTCTAACATGCACATATCATCATAGACATAGACACACACACACACACACACACACACACACACACACACACACTTCAGTGAAAAGGCAAGCTGTATGTACACAACAGAGAGATATGATTACACACAAAATGCACTGTAAATAAACTACAAAAAAGTGGAGGTTAAAGTGGAGAAGGAAAAAATATATAATAGGGAAAAACATATTCAAGCAGGCCTTCAATCCTAACATGGCTCTGTAATAGCTTGCTTTAATCCTAACGTGGATCTGTAATGACTGTGGGCCGAGAGCAAAATGGTTTTCTGTCTATTCTGATTAATGTAAAGTCACAGGGTTGTAACTTTCCAAGTCTTGGGAAAGTGAATCACTGTGAAATACTGACCACGAAACAAAGCCATCAGAGCACTGAAACCTCAAAACACAACTGAGACAATGCAGTAACAGGACGAAAGTTGATTGATTACAGTCATACTAACAATTGGGACTACATATTTTAAGTACAGTGATCAGTGGATCTCATGACAATAGCTAGAATTCCATCCAACCATTTTCTGTACCATGGGGAGCCTAGAGTCTATCCCACTGAACTTTGGGCACAAGGCGGGGGACACCCTGGACAGGGTGCTAACCCATAGCAGGGCACAATCACATACACATTCACGCATTACAGACAATTTAGAGATGCCAATCAGCCTACAACGCATGTCTTTGGACTGGGGAGGAAACCGGAGTACCCAGAGGAAACCTCCAAAGCATGGGGAGAACATACAAACTCCACGCACACAGGGTGGAGGTGATAGGAATCGAACCCCCAACCCTGGAGGTGCAAGGTAAATGTGCTAACCAGTAAGCCACTACGCCCCCCCAATAGTTAGAATTGTTTAACTAAATAAAAAACCCAAACAAACAAAAGCAACAACAAAAAATAGTGCATGGTAAGTTTTATGAGATTTTGTAAGGGCATTGCTCTCACCTTCAAGGTCTTTGCCCAGCTTACGGAGCTCTTTGGAAAGGTCTTCAAACTTAACTTGGGAAGCAAGGAAGACATCCTGAGGCTCAGGCAATGGAAACACACAGTTTTCAGTCCCAGCATTCTAAGGAGAGTGAAAGATTTGATAAGCAAAAGAAAAATATTGTTTTGCATTTCTAAAAAATAAAGTTTAATACAAAAAATATAATTTATTTACCTTATCAAGATTGCGTAGATAGTAAGACACTACATAATCCACCAAACTTATGCGGTTATCCTGTTGAGGTTTTTTGGCAAAGAAACAGTAGTACTTTTAAAGTCTTTATTGAGCACATTGAGTAATCATTCACAGTGCAGGCTGGAAAAAGTAAGTGACCCCTTGAGTTTAGTAGCTTGTAGATCCATCTTTAGCAGCAACAACCTCCACCGAACAGTTCCTGTATCTACTTAAAAAGACTGGCACAATGATGAGGATGAATTTTGGACCGTTCCTCCCAAGCAAAATTGTTTCAGTTCATCAATATTTTTGGGCTGTCTTGATTGAACAGCCCTCTTCAGATCATGCCACAGGATCTCAATAGGGTTAAGGTCAGGACTTGCCCATTCCAAAACATGATTGTTCATCTTTTTCAGCCATTCTTTAGTTGATTTACATGTGTGTTTTGGGTCATTGAGTTGTTGCATCACCCAACCTCTCTTAAGCCTGAGGTCATGGACTGTTGCCCTGATATTCTTGTGAAAAGTATCATGATACAGTTTTGAATTCATTGTTCCCTTAATGACTGCAAAACATCCAAGCCCTAAGATAGCAAAGCAGCTTAAAACCACGATGCGCCCAACCATAGCGTTGTGTATTTTTGCCTAAAAGGTCAACTTTGATCTTATCTGTTCACAGAACATTTGTTTCATCTGTCCACAGAATCCAGAAGTGCTGTTGAACATCCAGGTGGTTTTGGGCAAACTTGAAACATGCCAGAATGTTTTATTAGACAGGAATGTTTTAATTCATGGTGTCCTTATATTAACACCATTCTTGTTTTTCTGACAGTGGAGACATGAACAAAGACTTTCCCATTTTGTAGAGTTTTCTGCAGGTCTTTTGCTGTTACCCTTGGGATCTTTTTGCCCATGTGCTCTGGGTGTGACCTTTGCAGGATGTCCACTCCTATGGAGAGTATCAGCAGTCCTGAATTTTCATCCATTTGTAGCCAATTTGTCTTATTGTGGATTGATGAGCACCCAGGTCTTTAGAAATGCTTTAGTAGCCTTTTCCAGCTTTGCGCATCTCTATAATGTGTCTCATAAGGTCTAAAATGAACGTTGATGGGATCGAAGCATGGTTCACATGAATCAGTTGTTCTTGACGAGAATAGATTTGTCAGTAACTGACTTTATGTGTCTTTATTTAAAGGGCAAAGCACCTGCACAGCTCACACTTCCAATCTCATCTCCTTAATTGACTCCAATTAGTTTTTGTAGAAATTGTTAGCACAGAGAATCATTTACATTTTCCAGCCTGCTTATATAATATAATATAATATGCTTGATAAGGACCTGACAACTTCTACTGTATATGTGTTATTAACTGTGTTTGTCTATTCAACATGACCAACACTCAAGCTTTTCTTGTGTCTTTATATTGTCAGGTGTGCGTCTCAGGTGTGCTCTAATCAGGGTTTGAGAATGTGCAATGCGAGTGTATTGATCTACATTTATATTTGGATCATATTCTTGGAAAAGCCTACCCTGCTCTTAACGTCTTTGAGCTTGGGGAGAATCTCGAGGTCGAAGCCATCTGCCTGGCCTCGGTTTCTGCTCCCGCCATTCATGTAGTTCCCGAAGGCAAGGACCAGCCCCAGCACCTCTCTCACACTGTCTCTCTCCAGTAGACCCTGTCACGGTTTAACACATGACTATAAATATTCATGTCCACTCCCACTGTGCCCATGAACCAGTGGAATCCGTGAACACCAACTTAAAGTTCATGTTGCGCTTGGATATTCTAAGTATGGCATTTGTAGGACATTTT
Source organism: Stegophilus panzeri (assembly GCA_024331685.1). Lineage (NCBI taxonomy): Eukaryota > Metazoa > Chordata > Actinopteri > Siluriformes > Trichomycteridae > Stegophilus > Stegophilus panzeri. The sequence goes on from JANDJT010000148.1 coordinate 18,980,544, forward strand.
ACAATGAATATATGCTAGTCAGAAATAATTATCTAAAAGATCTTGAATTATAAAGAGTCTTGTGATCGTATCATTGATATCAATAATATATTATCATTGAAAGCTACATTGCACCTTGCACACTTGGAGAACCATGTTTGTTTTGCGCTGGATAGATGCAACAGCATCAGTGAACGTTGACTGAAGAATGATACAGCGTGCTCTCAAAGAGAACTGAGGGATCAGAGAGAGTTCATACAGGAACCTGGAAGAATTAATGAACAGTATGACTTACAGTGTTGTATTGAATTTCACAGTTTGATCCCACAGAATGAACACTAAATATTTGGCTGTTTAGCTGAAAATGTAATATTGATATCTTATAAATATCTGGACAATGAACATATAATTTGTGATAAGAGGAATTGGCAGGTCAACGATCCCTATGGTAGCAGTGTAAACTGTTTAAAGGAACACTTGTCATGCAGCAACTTTTCATGTAGTTTCATAATCACTGCCGTTATGTTTTATGTCAAGAGTGGATATGTTACTAATCTCGCTATTTATCTCACTGTTCAGGCTTGTCCAGCAGTCTGACATGGTCTTCATCTGAAGTTTCATAGTGTTTTCTTATTCTCGCCAACTCTTCAGGCGGAGCTCTCTGAGGGCCATAAAAAAAGCACAGCACCCAACAAAGTGAACTAAAATCACCTGAAAACAGGACTATCCAAATATGTAGCTATTCAGTTATTAAATTATGTGGAGAAATAATTTGTGGATGATTTTTAAACAGACCACTTATTCCTGTGAACCCTATGAAAATACTAATTTAAAGCAATGAAACAACAAGCTACTTCTTGACTACTTTATAATGCTAGGTACTACTTTTATGTTGAAGCATACTGCAGACATTAATAGTTTACTGTAAAATGTAAAGTGTGTGAAATTTAAGTCTATATATTACTTGTAACCCATATAACTTGTTAGTGACATTAGTCTTGGAGCTTCAGTGAAAACTAAAGAAGCAAACTTCAGACATTAAACAAAATGTCTTGGCTGAGCAGCTAAATTTGGGGTTTAAATTTCATTTTCGCAGAGCTATTTCTTTAACTACTAGGGCCAGTTATCCATTTTCCATTCCTATTAATGAATAAGCTGCCAGTGTAAACACTTCAGTAGCATAGCACAGTTTATAGTGGTCTCCTCACACCTAATTAACATACATATATGAATTGTGGAACGGACACTTACATTTTCATACAGGGCTTCAATAGCATCCAGATCAACCACAGAGTTGTCCATCATCAAAATTGCTATGAGGGGAAAAGTATGTGTGTTAGTTTCTAGATTAGCTCATTTTGCTATTATCTTCCAAGCCAAATGTTTAAATGTGAGTTCCATGAGTTCAGACTATTAAGATTGGTTTGTGGTGTATTCCCCCAACTATAAACCCATGTTTTTTAGCACAGGCGAACATAGGCTGGACCTACTAGTATTCAGTCTATATACTGTATATTTTAGACAGATTCCTGTTTGAACTAGGCTTTAACGTGTATTAAAATGGAGCATTTAAAAAAAATCTTCCATATTTAACCTCGCTACTGGTACAAGCGTTATAGTTGTATTTAAAATCCCACAAACATACCTGTTTATGACCTCTGTACTTAAAACACTAGTTTGACTGTTAGAACTTGTATAGACCGCTAGGGGGCAGTCTTACATGAAATGATATGAAATACAATGCAAACCAAAGTAGTAAGGGAATACATAAAAAATGTGGAAAGAGAGTGAGATAACCAGCAAGCTGAATGAGGAAGATGGTGTGTAAAGAAAGAAAGAGAGTTGTATGGTCAGTATAAATTGGTGAATCTTGTTTACTTTGAATTCAGGTATGTCTAGGTTTTTAGAAGATGTATGTCAGTGTGTGAGGTCTGAGGCACATGGAAATTTGTCTGGTATTTTGCAATGTGGAATTTGCCATTTGTCTACCATTTTTGTACTACAGATGAGGCATGCATGGCCCACCATGCTCCTGAAGTAACTAGAGTGTGAAATCTGGTGAATTTATTTAGTTTGGCTCTTAGAAATGTAGGATTATGTTAACAGCCGGTGCTGTTTGATGATGGTTGAAGTCTTGGGGATTTATTATGTGGCAGACTCCATGTTCCCGTGCTCTTCTCAGCACAGGAAACACAGACACACCCTGCAGCAAGACACTACCATTCGGGCCATTACTGCGACATTAATGCTCAGAGAATTTTCTTGTGATTAGTTTAGTCCATCATGTTTTTGAATTCTGTTTTAATGGTCAGGTTCCTGTGTATGTGGATGCATACAGTATATACTGTGGAGAGAACGTGGAAAAGCATTGTAGAGGAAGCATGTGAAAAGAAAACCAGTGTTGGGCGATGCAGCAAATTGTTCAAAAATAAATGAACTTTTTCACCTCCAAGTCGGCTGCTGATGATTATGATGAAGAGGAGAGCAGTGTTGAGAATACAGGTACTCAGTGGTACAGCCTAGCTAACTAAATAAAGATAAGGAATGGCTATGCTTTTTTATATATTTATTCATGGGCGTAACCATGCATTCTTTTGGGGGGGGGGGGTCGTGTCCCCCCCAGTGTTGAGGAAATACCAATCTGTCCCCCCCAATATACAGTACAAAATATTTTATATATGTCCCCCTTTAATGAACCCTGCCAACGGATCTGTCTTTTCTTCATCTATTCTATTTATTTATGTCTATTCCTTTTTAATATATTTCCGTTTGTTAGGGAAAATAGGTGTGCCCTCCCAATTGTACATTTGGTTGCGCCCATACTCAATGCAAGTTCGTTGATATATTTTCTAAATATGCGAATTTTCAGCATCAAATTTTGGATTGGGGGGGTACCCCCAATGTCCATACCATGGTTATGCCCTTGATTTATTTAGAATTTATTTGTTTGCGCTAGAATTCGTTAGCAGCAGAAAATCCCTTTCTAATCAACCACATCAATGCTTAATCAAAGAAATGACTGAAGAATACAGAAACAAACTGAATAATTAGTTTTACATTTACTATATTGATTTTGTGGCTACTGTTGTATATGTGAAAACAGGTGATACTTAAAACACTTGCCAGTTATGGAGGAAGCCTTTTCAGAGAAACTGTGTAGTCATGTCACTCTGTCTTAGTGCTTGTTAAAGCACTTTAATTTGTTATTTTGGACAAAAATTAGGGGGCCAAACTAATGCCAATTCGTAGGCTGAGCTTTGTTCCAATCCGCCCCTTCATTTGAGAGCTCATGACATTTTATGCTTCACTTCTTAAACCCCCAAAACTTCTTCCCTGAATATTGATGACTTTGCCACCATCTTTAATGTGATGATCTTCCAACTAATCTGCCCATCTTTCCCTTTCCATGTTACTGCACTGCACAATCCCTCTTACCTTCCCATGTCCATAATGCCTTTTTCTGTAGACTAGATCCTGCTGCTTCTCTTGTTTAGCAAATGTAACAACTGCCTACTGGATGCCATTCTTCCACAATGCTCCAGACCATCCCACAAGACAGCACCTTCATCACTTCCATCATAAATGACTCCATAACATCTGGTCATGTACTCACTGCTTTCAAGACAGCAATGGTTATACCCACCCTGAAAATCACACACTAGGCTCATCAGAATTGAGGTGTGTACAGGACTGTAGTTTTTTTTTTTTTTTTTTTTTAAATTTAAATCTCACTCCTGCCCACTCCTAAAATAATTCTGACCCACTCTGGCTGACACTCATGACCAATTCCGCCTGATCTTCCAGAAAGTTTGACCAATCCCATCTGCTCTTGCAGTTATTATTTTTGTTTATGACTACAATATTTTCTAAGGAACTTCTTAAAATACAGTATAAACAAGTAAAATGCAGACCTCTACCTCAGAAAATTAATGTGCTGTACACAATCAGTTGTCTTTAATTCTGAACCAGAACAACCTACAAGATCCTAACCCATCTGTCTTCAAAGCAGCACACTTCTCAGAAAGAGCGCTTGTGGCTGTTACTGATAAGCTTCATGCTGCTGTATCAGCCAAACTACATTTTCATCTCTATTTGTCTTCCTTGACCTCTCGGCAGCCTTTGACATGGTCAATCGCAAGACCCTCCTGTACATCCTCATGAGTGTATGCTCCTTGTAAATTGAATGGTAAAGAGATACCTAAAGAGATGATCATATTGGGTGACATGGAGGGAATCCACATCTGCCCATGCAGTCTCTCCACTGGTGTCTGACAAGGCTCAGTTGTGAGTCCTATTTTATTCTCCTTTATACCAACTCTATCAGTGAGGTTGTATCCATTTGCCAGACATCATATTATAAATGGCAGCTCATCACCTTAAAAATCCTTGCAAACTGAGCTGTTGTATATCCCTGATAATGTATCCTCACGACTTTGTGTTATCCCTGGATAAAACTCCTGGATCACCTAACCTTGGAGTCATTTTGGACAGCCAACTACTGTTCTGTTCTCTCATTGCTAACCCGACTCAGTCGTGCAGGTTTCTCCCTAAAACCATCAGGAGGATCTAGCCATTTCTCTCCACAACGGCCACTCAGGTCGCTGTTCAGTTCATTGTCATCTTGAGATTGAACTACTGCAACTCAATTTTGGCAGCAATAATGTGTAGCTAGGCATTATTCTTCTTCAGGATTGTCAGGTCTGATGTATAATAAGGCTCTTTTCATGTAGCGCTATTTAATTTCATTTTGTTGGCCAATTAATAATAGGCAATAAAGCCTATGCAAATGGGATGACTTGACTTGTTTTTTCATGTCTAAAACTCTGCTCCGTAATGGCACCCAGGTGGTGGAATGAACGTCCCCTGGGCAAAATAATAGCTGAGTCCCTGGCTTTTTTCATACTTTTAGTTCACTAAGCAATTAAATGAGCACTAATTAACAACAAAACCTGTGACTTGTACTGTCTTTGTTGCTGTAACATCCTTTGCTGCCAAACTTGTCATTACTGTAAAGCAATGTCTCTGCTACCTACCTGGTTCTGTTACTTATAACAACACAGTATGATTAAAACGGATGCATGAACAGACCTCACACATTTCAGAGGAATCATGGTTATGTGATTTATTATGGGAAGAAGTAAATGGATTGGGTTAAAAGACAAGTCTAAAATATTTTATAACATATGCTGAATTGGATAAGCAACAAAGTGTTACTGGTCTAATGCAAAAGAGGTAGAATCTTGGTTAATCGTTCTGTACCAGTGAGAGGTCTCGGTTTCAGGCATTTTATAATTTTTTTTTGATTAATCTAACATATGAGGCCAATGTGGGAAAGACCATTTGGTTATGTAACAGAAGCACTTTCCAAACAAGGCATTTCAATGCTATTACTCAGACAAGGCAGTTCAACTAAGCAGAATAAAAAGCCTTCAAAACCAAAACCAAACTTTTTCTACTGGATACTGTCTAAAATCAACTGGTTGACTTGTCTTTCACTCACCTTCCAGCCCAAACATGAATCCAAGGCCCAAAGACATTTGCTCATTAAATGTAGAATTGATGTTCCTAGCTATGTACTTCATTCGAACTGAAGACTGAATAATGATCGATGGTTTACTTATGTGGGGTGACATGGTTCTTTTGCATGTTGTGTTCAGCTGTGTGTGAAAAAACCACTCACCCTGCTGTATGTCCTTCATCTCTAGGTGGAGACTTGAGATTAAGATGCCAACAGCTTGAGAGCGCTTGCTGTCCAGCACCTTAATGATCTGAAGGGACAGAAAGGTCAAAACACACTTCATTTGTCAAGTATCTTAGAGTTTTTGTCTTAGGCAAGACTGGGAACAGTTAATAAATAAAAATGGAAAACAAACAAACAAAAAAAAAAAACGGTCACACCAAGAGTAACATCACTGAATCTATGAGGTTTTTATCCCAACATAATTACACGTCAGTTTCAGACAATTAATGTCTCTCAGTCAAATTTATTCTGCCTGAAATAGAGAGACTCTATGAATTTAGCTATTAAAATATGATATTCAGCAACAAAACAGTGAAACCATACTACCACTGTCTACCTGAAATCAAAGCAAAAAAAATGTTGAGTGTTTTACTGAAAGTAAAGACCATCTAAATCCAACAAGTGATGACAATCAGTAAAACAACACAAGCACCTCTGAAGATGATCTGAAGATGATGTGAACATTTTGTTTAAATTATGAAACAGATGAACAGTGGACTAGGTTTCTACTAATAGACAGTTAGGTAGTAGATATCCTTTGGCTAATGCTACAAGCCAACAAAAGCTGAGCTCAACATGATCCAACTTAATTTCTTTTATTTATTTATTTATTTATTTATTTTTTACACTTTTATCAGTAAATAATACAAAAGTGATTATACCCATACTTGAAGACAGGATATTTGTACTTGTTTCAAAATAGAAATGTACACTATTTGCGCTCACTTTAGTCATTGATTATTCCCTACATTGGAGGTTTTTATAGCACAAAAACCGTTGATAACATTAGGTAAGGGCTCTTGCTAACCAACACTGGTTACACAATATAATAGTCATCCTAATGTTAGCGAACTTCTTATTGGACTTGGCTACAATATAAAGCCAAATTTTAGCTTGGTAGATGCATTTTATTGCCATTCTATAATACTTAGCTAGGTTGTTTGTTGATCTGTCTAGCTAAGTCAGCTAGCTACTGATGGGCAAGATTAGCACAGTGCTTTATTTTTACAGCTAATGTTGCTATATAAGGATGTAACAGTTCAGTTTTTTTGGTATTTATGGGGTGCAAAAAAATATATCGTGTGGCCCGGCTATTTTCATTCTAAAACTTTAAGGCAACTTAAAAACATAGATACATGATTATGAGCCTGTGAACCATACATTGTCTGTGGCATTACTTTTGCTATTTTACAGAATACTGCCTTGTAAATTACAGAGGGCTGTATAAAAACTGCTGACTAATTATGGTATAAATGTTTTTCAACCATGTAAAGCGTCCTTCAATCACCCTTATCCTGATGATTAGACAGGATTGTATACCTTCTTGGCTTTGTCCGTCTTCTCGTAGGCCTCAGATAGGGGTTTCCTTTTGGCGGGTGAAGCCATTTTAGCAAACAACTCAGCAAACTCATTAGTATTTATTATGGCCGGCTCCTTCAGCAAGCTCCACAGGGTATCATTTCTAGCAGAAGAGACAGAGATGAAGACAGATATCCAGACACTACTCAGGCTTGGTATAAGCCATTATCCCTCCCCCTGTTTTTAACATAATCCTGAATAATTGAGGGTTTTTCTTCTCATTGCAAAAGGCTAGCAAGATTCAGTTTTTACACTTCAAAGACAGCAGCCAGGCAGCCTACCAAATACTAAGCAAAAGCAAAAACTAATGGAAACACACTATTACTGTTTCTGGGTAACCATGCCTGAAAGCACATAAAATCAGTAGGGGGTCAAATACGAGTGCTCTGGCTTGCTAAACTTTTGCTCCCACGAAAACAATTACAGAGCCAGCAAGGCGCTGCGAGGCTAAGCTTGACTGGGTTCAGCTTTGGCTTGCTGGTTGCTCAGTGAGGGAAGAAGGCTTTCAAGAGGAGTCAAATAACAGTGCAATAGCAGTGCGAGGGCCTGGAAACAGGATCCCACAGAAATCCACACCACCACTAGAGGTCCTGGAAGGTCTGCTTATTCTACTACTGGCCCCAAAGACAGACCTCAGGCTGCTGCGGTTAAATGTATACCGCCCCTGATGTCTGATCAGGAAGTCTTGAAGATGTCTCCTTCCTGCTTTCACACACTGATCTGTCTGTCTTTGAAGGGAGTGATGAAAGATGATTTGAAATGTCTCAGTGTTTTTACAATGGAAATATTATTATGTAAGCGTGAACAGGGTGTAGCAAAAATAAATCGGCATGTCAATAATGTAATGTAATATAGATGTTCATTTTGTACAGAAAAAAAGCCTTAAGGAGTCTGCTTGTATCTCAAAGTTTCTACATACTGTAGACCCTTACAACAGAGTATTTCCCTTCTACCGAGGGTTCCAAATAAAACTCCTTTAGTAAGCTAAAAATCCTTAACTATCCAAAGACCCCTTGAGGAATAATGAATTGGATTTTTAGACGTTTCTCACGTGTGTGTTAAATACTACCTGCCGTTTTGAATCTGTATCCGTGTCCAGTAGAGTGGCTTCATTGGGCAGATGGGTTCCACTCTTGCCTTTCGTTGTGGCCTCTCCTCAGTTCTAGAGAGGAATAATCCACCTCCAGTAGGAGGGGTGGGCACAGAGCCTGGTAGGGGTGGCGGAGGACAAAGATCAGCTCTGATTGTTGGTGGAAGTGGTGGTGGAGGAGGTGGACCATTGCCTTGTATGAGTGGTGGGCACTTGTCTGTCTGAGCAGGTTTTGAATAACACTCTGAAGGACCAGGCAGTGATGGTGAAGGCTTTGAAGTTGTTACACTATCAAATCCTGACTGAACAGGCGGCGGTGGTGGTGGTGGTGGCGGCGGCGGCAATGGAGTCAAAGCAGGCTCCTGTTTGCCCAAAAGGCTATGGCTAATTGATGCAAGATCAAGCTTTTTAGGCACATTTGATTGAGGGCAAAGGTCTTTGTTAAACTCTGGCTTCTCCACAGGCTTAATAAAAGTCTCTCGGTCTGTCTGAATGCACACAGTGCGAAAAATGCGAGGTCTGAAGTTGTCTTCTGTTGACACAGCCACATCTCTGAGTTCACCATGCGAGCACTTCGCAGCATTTTTCAAATCCGCAATTACTGCTTGCAGTCTGGACACAGATTCCTCATTCTCCTCTCTGAGGTGGTAGAGCTGGAGCTTAAAGTCAGCCTGTGTAGGATCATTTTAGGGAGCCAGAGATAAGTTTGGTAAATCCGTTCATAAACATTGTTGAGCATGTGCATGACTGAAATAGCTTAAATGACTGAAAAAACCCACAGCTCTTCCCCTCTCTTACAAACTTTATACTTGTTAGGAACATCAAATTATTAGTTTAAGATTATGTCTTGCTTGTAACTTGCCTCTAATGCCTCCACCTCTTCTTTGCTCTCTCTTTTAAGATGTAGAAGAGCTGCCTGATGTTCTGTAAGGACAAAATACCAAACACTTAATTTATCCAAAACACTGCATGTCAGTGATAGCCTTGATGTATGAAGAGCTGTAAATCATCCATTGTGTATATACTGTGTATGTAGTTCACAGCAAAAGTTTGTATACCATTAGGACAAAATGAAGAAGGCAAGCAATACGTTTGGTGTATTAGGTTTTAAAGATGATACAGATGTGCTGTGCTGAATTTTTCTGATATGTTTTGGGTCCACTTGTACCTCAGAGGGAAAACTCACTGCAAATCAATACAAAATTATTCTGACTGATCACCTGACTGATATCCTATGATGAACATTTTTTATCCCGATGAGAGTGGTCTTTTACAAGATGACAATAACCCCATCGACAAGGCTTAATGGTGCACAGAATGGTTTGAGGAGTATGAAAATGATGTGAATCGTATGCCATGTCCTTCTCAGTCACCAGATCTCAACTCAGTTGAACACCAGTGGGAGAAGTTCGATCAACATGATAGACAACACTACCACCCTCATCAACCCTGTTTGAGTTTGAAGAATGGTGTTCATCCCACCAGTACAGTTCCAGCCTTGTAGCCTCTATGCACTTGCAGACATATTTACCCAATGAAACTTAGAATTGTGCTGAGCAACTAATGGATAAGGGTCTTGCTCAATGGTCCAACAGTGACAGTTTGGTCTAAAAAACTAAAAAACTTCTAATCAATAGCTCAGAGCCTTCACCACTGAGCTACCACCACCTCTATGCCAGGGTACAGTGAAGCCGTTCTGTTGATGACCTTACTAGGACGCAGTATTCTTTTAATTTGTCACCTGCCTGTATATATTATAATACCTAGATCTGCCTGTCTGTTTGTCTTTCTGTGCTATAGCATTACAATTTCTCTTCATTGGAACTAATGGGCCCAAACCTGTTCCAGGATGATGGTGCCCCTGTGCATAAAGTGAGGTCCATAAAGACATGGTTTTCCAAGGTTGGACTGGAAGAACTTGAGTGGCCCTCACAGAGCCCTGACCTCAACCCCACTGGACAACTTTGAGATGAACTGGAATGCTGACTGCATCCTCTCTCCAAACATCAGTGCCTGACCTCACTAATGCCCTTGTTTCTGAATGGGCAAATCCAATCAGTGTACCGCCAAAATAGGCCTAAATAAGACAGTGACCACTTTCTAGAAGATGGCAGTACAGTTATATAGGTGAAATGTAAAATAATAAACAATATAAAGATATGGTCATTGATTTTTTTTTTTAAGTCAACAGAAGCTAGCTGTTTTAAAACCAAAGCCAAACAAATACATCCCTTATGTTCAGTGTTCTTTATCAAGTCACACCCTTTAAACACATGTACATATAATACTAAGGCTAGAACGTCTGAGTGCAAGTGTCGGAGGGGAAAATTTCTAAAATGACAGTCAACATGATTGAAGGGCAAGTAGAGCCTATCCTAATTGGTTGGATATCGGTGGTCCACATGATTAGCTTTTTCTCCTGTTTGCAGAGTATGAGGCAGCCACAGAGATGCTCCTTTGAGCAGGTATTTTATTGCCAGCTACCTGAATGTGAGAAGAACTTCACCCAATATTACTAAAAGTGTTCTGACATAAAAAAAATAGCTCACTCCACCTTTAATAAATAGCTTAGTCATATCTGAGATATGACTATTCTTACAGTGTGTACTAAGGTGTGTCTGTAGACTCTGTACCGTGCTGGATTACAGGATATTTGTCTGGTAGACTACACATAGAATGTCAATAGTAGAAGAATGTGATGATGAAATAACAAAATGCACAAAGTTTCCCTGGTTTTAGTTTATATGAGTGCATTTTAATACAATTTGTTTATTTGGAGTCTGAGTATGGAACCACGGATGATATAACTGATTTAAAAAAGTCTCTAACCCTCTGAAGAAGCATTGGATGTGGAGGGTGGAGGTGTATTAGCATTTGTTTGGAGAGTGTTGTACCATAACATAAAAAAGCAAATATTTCACTCTGGACAAACATTTGCTTTACTTTTCTCACATGTCCATACGCATGCATGGCAACCACTTACCAGCCTCTGTGTATTTTAACCCAATTTTCTCCTCCTTGTCTATTGGCTTTGGAGGGGGCCATACAGCCTGCAAACGCCCCGGTGTCCTCTCCTCGCTCTCAGGAGACTGGAGGAGAAGACAAATCGTATCATGTATATTTATTAATACAGCATAACATTTCAAGTAGTCACTTCCTGCAATACTGTATAAATGTAAAGTCAAGGTAAGAGTTTGTAAAAATATAAATGAGTTTAAATGCTATTCAGACAGTTTAATGAACTGTTTAACAGTGTTTATAACATGATAAACCTGGACTCTACAACAAGTTTCATGTAGGCTTCATTTATTAAATTTAATACTTTAGTTTGTATTCATGAATAGAATTTAAACACTAAATAGTAGTGCACAGTGCAGCATTTAGTTTTGGTGTATCTGGTGTATTTGAACAGGTGAAAGCCAAATGCAAACAAATACAATAAGAATAACTTGATCATACAATAAAATGGTTAAAAAGTTACATTAAGAACATGCAAATATTGTTTTAGTTCTGTCCCTCTGGGGGAAAGGTTCCATTAAAGGTCCCATGTAAAATTCTTCAGTAGAATATTTCTCTATCAGAGAAGGTTTCAGTGAGAAACGTTAAATATCTTTGAAAAAGTTAGCATGGTTCTCTAATTTGAAATATGCTTTTACTTGTTTTAATGGACAATGCTAAAGTAATTTCTAAGTGCATACTTTTTCAAAGATGGTCTTGTTGTCTGGAGACTTGCTAGCATTTCTGTCAAAGATAGCTCGGATTGTCTCTGGGTTGAATGCCCTCTTTACAGCATCCAGGTCGATATGGTCTGAAGTGTCCCTCTTAGCTGGTTTAGGGGTAAAGAAAGCTTTGAAAGCATTGAGGGCTGTCTCTGTATTTGTTAATTTGCCACTTTCCTCTGGTGAAGCAACATCAGGACCTTCCACACTTTCCTCTACGGGAGGCATTTCTGCTACTGGGGCCTCGCTGCTAGGTGAGAGTGGAGGACTTGCTATGGATTCCTGTGTTTTTTTTGCTCCTACTTTGCCAGAATCAAAGCTCAGGAGTTGAGAGAGCTGCTCAAGGATGCTCCCTTTAGCCTCACTTTTGGAATGTTTCTCAGAGAATAGTGCCCGTTTAACAGAGGCCCGTTTCATCAGGACAGGACTCTTTGTTTGTTCAAGGGGTAATGCTTTTTTCTGCTGGTCATGCACTTCTTTTTTAAACCCTTTCAGTCCACTAAAGATGAACGATGGCTGAGGAGGTTTCTCTAACTTTAGGCCTGGAGAGAAGGTAACTCTTCTGGTACGCCTAGAAGCATTTTCCGTGTTTGGTGGCTCTTCTATGTTCCCAGGGGCAGAGGGAATACCTAAGGACTCCGAATTGCTGTCTTCTTGTAATATATCATTTTTCTCTTCCTTCATCACTCCCTCTTTGTTTTCTCCCTCTATGTTTTGTACCAGGTTATCACTCTCATCTTTTAGCATTGTCCCTCTATCTTGTCCACCATTCTTCTTCATTTCTAGCTTACTCAATTCTTGTACATCATTGGCTCTGCTCCCCTTTTGTGTTTCATTGAGACTGTCTGGAGTTGTTGGCTCTAATTGTAATAACGCTCGATCTGACTTGACTTTGAGGAATGTATCTCCAGTTTCTGAACTGGACTGCCTGCCTGATTCCACATGACATCCATTACATGTGTCTGGACTTAAGGAGCTCCAGAATTCCTCTTTTTGTTGGATCGTATTATTGTCTGAGTGTGTGCACTTTGTATTTGTACCAAAGTCTCCATTAGGTATAACCAGATTGCTTTTAAAAGTAGACATGCCCTCCTCTGCCTGATCTGAGATTGCTATAGTAGAGATTGGATTGTTCATGTCTGTAGAACTTGTTTGAAATATATTCTCTGTGTATAGTTCCTCATTTTTGTTCATACACGATGGTTCCTGGGTTTTGGTCTGCATATGTTTAGCCTCATTTGTCCACTCTTGACAATTCCCCTCATATTGTGCAGTAGATAATACCTCTTCTTTGGTGATGTTAGTTGTGTTGCCTTCTCTCATAACTCTGTCTGGTAATCCCTCTGCAATCTGTTTGTTGATACAGTCCGAGAGATCTCCACTTCTGTGGGTCTCTTCTGGTGCTGTGTTACTCAGACTATCATCATTATATTCCTGGCTAAATGCTTTGGACAGCAGGTCAGCTTGACCATCTGCCATCCTTTGGTCCCCCTGGCATGCCAAGGATGAGTCTTTCCATGAATTGTCATGTTCCATATTGACTTTCAGGTCCATGTCCAAGAATTCCTTTCCAATATGAGTTGGTGTTTCTTGATTTTTTGCTTCAACTTGGTCCATGTTACTATTAATGTGAGTTTCAGCATTATTATCCTTTATTTGCTCCAGAGATGATCTCTGACCCAGATTGTTATTTGTAGGTTGAATTGTTTTTGCTAAAACAACCTTTGCCTCTATTAAGACTTCTGTCTCAGATGTCATCTTGCTATTAATTTCACTAGAACCATCCAGTGCTTTGAGATCTTTTTCAACAGGTGACTCATTATCAAATTTAATAGTGTGAGGTTTTTGAGATTCATCGTCTTTCTCAGACAGGGAACGAAAAGATGAAAGAACCGGTGTTTCTTCAGTTTTCTCTATACCGTTGAAAAGTTTGGTGAAGTTGTTAAAGAACGAATTAGCAGGATAACTAACCATTTTTTCAGGCAAGGCACTTTTAAATCCAAGTATTTTATGTTTTACATGCAGACTTCAACATTTCATTAAGCAGAATAGTTCCTTTTTATTTGCATTTGCATTGATTCGTTTTTGTTGGCATACAAAATTCATTTCCATTCAAACTTGATTGTTGAATCCTTTGTTAAATAAATGTATTGGACTTCTAAAACTTTCCACCAACATCTGTTATCAAGCTTTTATATGTTTGTTCACCAGAAATGTTCTCCAAACCTTCCTGTTCCAGTATGTGTGTTGTCGGCTTGATATCCTTGATTTGTACTGAAACTTCCAGGAAGATGAGGTCAGGTCAAAATCACACTATGAAAATTATGCAAAATCTCTGTTTGTCTTGTCAGTACAAAGGAGATATACAAAAGACATTCCACAAATGTTTCATTCGATCTGGGAGTAAATGCATTCTCCAACTGATACGGACGCTCCAATTGATTTTTCTTTACCTTCACTCAGTCATCTCTTTGCTCCAGTTTAGATTGAGTTATACCAGTAGAATAAGCAGGTCCTCTTGCTTTTAATCCGTATGTCACACAGGAACCACCACACAACAAAATGATCTTATTTACACATATACACTCCTTTCCTCAGTGCAAATGCTCCACCTTCTCTCCTTTTCCAGGTCACACAATGTTTGCATACACCCTTCGACACATTCAAACACACACTGGCTAGGTAGTAAAGCATGCTCAATTCACTAATGATAATGATAATGAGTTTTTATTGGTCACACATGCATTACAGCACAGTGAAATTCTTTCCTTCGCATATCCCAGCATGTTAGGAAGTTGGGGTCAGAGCGCAGGGTCAGCCATGATACAGCGGCCCTGGAGCAGAGATGGTTAAGGGCCTTGCTCAAGGGCCTAACAGTGGCAGTGGCAACCCCTGAATTTCTGATCTGTAACCCAGAGCCTTAACCACCAAGCCACACACTCCACTGCCCTGCACCGTGCACCGTGGCCTCAGAGGTTAGTTGCATTTTTCTTCTGCCAAGCCAAATAATGAGCCATGTCAACCACATTTATGCAATACTTAAGATATGAAATGAATGTTTTATATATACATATATATAAAGATATATTTTTAAATATAAACCTGTTTTTTTTGGGTTTTTTTTGCAATTGTCTGATATCCATGAGAGCAGAGTATTTTTGTGAATTTTTTTGAACAAGAGATCAATAAGTTAAACAATAAAGACAATTTTTCACAGCCTTCTTTGCTCATATTTTCCAAGGGTGCCAATATTAGTGGAGGGCACTGTAAATAATCAATGCAGGGTATTGAACATACACTTTTACCATCAGTAGCCATTTGCCCAAGGATCATTAAAATGACTGGTTTGTTAAAAAGGCATTCTTGTTATCACCAATAGGACCTAAAAAAAATTTCATTGCTATTTCTGTCATAAGACCATTAAATGTTGAACAGTATAACTACATTATATTGACAAGGAGAAATGTTTATTGTGCTGTGTTTTGATCTAGTGGGCACCCTAGTGTAAATATGACTCAGTCCTTACTACAGAATCATGACAGACTGAAATGAAACCAAATAACCCTTCAAAAAAGTGTCAGTGTGCATAAGAATATTTTCAATACATGACAATGACATCAAACATATTACATTTATGATTTATTTTGTACTGATTTGTGCCATAAAAAAATTGTATCTGTATTTGCACTGGCTTCCAGTGAAATCTCGCATTGATTATAAAGTACTATTATTAACCTATAAAGCACTAAATGGTCTCGCGCCACAGTATCTAAGCGACCTTTTAGTTTTCTATGATCCG
>JANDJT010000148.1:18996329-19020653 GCA_024331685.1 Stegophilus panzeri
TGCTTTGAGACAATGTCTATTGTAAAAAGCGCTATACAAATAAAATTGAATTGAATTGAATTGAATTGAATTGAATTTGATGTTATCACATCATCTATCAATGTAATTCAGTGGCGATGTAAAAGTGAACAAAATGTGTAATAAAAACAAAACAAATAGTCACTATTTGATAGCATTTGGCAGATGGCATTATCCAGAGAGTTTTAAATAAATGCTTTGTAGGTTCCATTAAAAAAAATCCCCATGCTAGTAATCAACACCGATATAATGACACTCATTTGTTTAGATTTTTGGTTAGGTTTTGAGTTGCACTGACATCATTCTCAGTTATAGACTTTACAATAATCAAAACCAAACCAGCGCAAACAATAATTTTTATATGACACATAAATACAGCACAAACAAACATTTTGAAACAATTTATGGCAAAAGTTTGATGCATTTTGTTGCCAAGGTATTTCTATATTGACTTTGTGTAATGTTGTTTCAAGCAGTGATGTTCTCTTACAGTTATTACCAGGTCGGGGGAGATAGATGGGTCACGGGTGGTGCCTTTCTTAGCAGAGATTATTCTTAGGAAGTCATTGTGTGTGTGTCTTCGGGTGTAGTCCACAGACTTGCAGCAGGACACGCGCTGAGCCTCATACAATAACCAAGTGTCCTCTCCTGTGTAGATGAATTGCATGAAACAAATAAACATATTTGATCATTTCTGTCAGAATATTTATAGCAGTAGGATGAATAAATTCAGAGAGGTAAGTCATTAACGGCAGTAGAGAACGATAGTTTGGTTCTATCATCATGGGAATTGCTAGGGCGGCACTCGTTGGATATGAAGAGGTACTGTATGTGCTTTACCTGTCAGTTTTAGATACCATAATCCTAATTTATAATACAGCATATAGCAAGTAGTCCTATAAAGAGTGTCATGTTCCTGGGATAAGCTCTAGATCCTGACCAGGATGCAACAGTTACTGAAGATGAATGAATGAATGAATGAATAATAATAGTAATAATAATAATAATAATAATAATAAAAACCATCATCACTAATTGCTGTAGTGCATCATCTACATAGATAATTACTTATACAAATGTAAAAAAAAAAGAAAGAAAGAAAGAAAGAAAATAACACCTGTGCAAAAACATTACTGTGTGTGTTTTTTCCCCCATAAATACTAAGTTTTATTGCTGTAGAGAACGTTCACAGTATGGTGTGATTTCCATCAATACTCAATTGAACTTATTTTTGTTGGTTTTCTGACACCACTACGTACCTGCTTGTGGCAGCTTTTGGAAATGCAAATGCTGTGTCACTACATGATATTGCTTTTGTCATTTTTGAAAAGACTGATCTAAACCCTAGGACGTCGACTGTTTTTAGATAATGTCTCTGGAAAAACTTCTGTTTCAGTGTTGAATGAGTAAACATGGGGCACTATGTTTATCTCGCATACACTTCAAATAGATTTTAATGCCAAACACAGACACATGGAGGCGTACCTGCTGTGTCACAATCCACACACTAATCTTTCTGTCTGGTACTAATCGCATTAGGGATCAGTGGTGTCTTGAGAGATTTCATTTCCTGAAAGACTGATGAAAAAGAAGCATTATTGGCTTCCTGTACCATAGCTGCTGGTGAGGTAGCGTGGGAAACCTCTGCTCTAAATGAAAGTGCCAATGTCCATTCACATCTTGGTACAAGTCCAGGTAACATCTAGGCTACTGTGACTATGGCTACAAAACAACTAACCTGCAGCTGCTCAAGTGCCTCTGCACAATATATCAACACTATATACTCATAGTGATCTGTGATAGGGGTGTGATAGATATGGGATAAAATGTTGGGGGAGTGGGGAGTTTATTCCTCTTTTACCACAGCAATTTAAAAGAAGGCATATCATACATTTTATTTGTTTATTATTATCTTTAATGTTGAGGAACATGTGCAACAAGTTAGTTCCTGTTATATCGTACTTTATAACACCTAATATAAACAGTGTTCTCAGAAAACTTCACCATATCAAAGATTACACACATTTAAAAAATATTTTATGTGGAACATCCACTATACAAGTCCCTATGTAAATTGTTACCATAGAAACAAAAATGTATTAGAACAAATGCATTCATATAAACATTGCAGCTGGCACTACTGTCAGCACAGTGCTATTATAGAAAATTAATCAACACCCTCTGACCTATCGACCATTCAATTTCACTGTGTGTACAGTATATACAGTATATATACACTCACAATCCACTTTAGGATACCCTGCACATTCATGCTGTTATCTAATAAGCAGCGCAATACAAAAAGTCCTTCAGATACAGGGCAAAAGCTTCAGTTAATGTTCACATCAAACATCAGAATGAAGAAAAAGTGTGATCTCTGTGACTTTGATCATGGCATTTTATATGGTACCAGAAAGGCTGGTTTGAGTATTTCAGAAACTGCTGATCTCCTGGGAATTTCACACACAACGGTCTCTAGAGTTTACACAGAATGGTGCAAAAAAAACAACAACCCCAAAACGAATTGATTAAATGACAGTTAAGTGTGTGGAAACAGCGTTTTTGGAAAAAAATTTTTTAAAGCATTTGGCAGACACCCTTATCCAGAGCAACTTAGATTTATTTAATTTATACATCTGAGTAGTTGAGGGTTAAGGGCCTTGCTCAAGGGCCCAACAGTGGAGGCTTGAACTCATGACCTTCTGAACAGTAGCCCAACATCTTAATCACTGAGCTACCACTGCCTACAGCATAGCTTATCTTTTGATAAAATGGTCAGAGGAAAATGGCCAAATTGGTTGAAGCTGCCAGGAAGGATATAGTAACTCATATAATCCCTATTCACAACCATGGTGAGCAGAAAAGCATCTCAGAATGCATAAAACATTGAACCTTGAGGCTGATGGGCTACAATAGCAGAAGCCCATGACAGGTTCCACTATGGTCAGCCAAGAACAAGAATCTCAGGCTGTCATGGGCACAGTCTCACCCATACTGGGAGATTAGAATAAAACAAACACCACTTGGTCTTTTCCCAGTCTTAATTTCTATTTCATGGTACAGGTATCCATCCACACAGCTAAAAATCAGTTTTTTAACTTCCCCAACATTTTCTATATTCTATAGTAGCATTTACTTTTAAATATGGTTTCTTGCCAATACTCAAGGATCCATAGCTACTATCAGCACATTAATTTATGAATGAACAATTGAAGTTTTTGAAGCGTAATCAAGCCATTTAATTCATTACTGACTACTGGTAATTTCACCTTTAGCTTTTCTTTATAAAATGCAATGAATTTACAAAACCTCTTTCAGCTGTACTGTACAGAGCATCAAGTATATTAATGTCTTTGTTGCTCTTAAACCACAGAACACACCATTAACATTGACAGTGTTAATGTTGGTACTTTGTGCTTTAAAATACATAGATCCTATATTACATAGACTGCAAGGACCCAAATAAAACATTTAGAAGATATAATGCTTTTCCATCTTTACATGATGGCATCTATAATGTAAATTCCAAGAATCATTTAAGAACCATATGTATATAAAATGCATCTGCAGTATGAGGTTGACTACTGTGCTGATTAAGACCCATCTGAGTTATTGAGCTCATGAGTTCAGCACCACTGAGCATTTTTGATCTTTTTAATCATATGAAAAAGACTTGCTTGTCCAGACACAGCGTGCTCCAGGGCCCTTGATTTGAAATCATGAATCGATGTTTCAGATTTTGGTGCTAATCTTGGTCATAACAGCCATCACAAGGCTCAGAATCAGGGTACTTGTACTGTACAGCTCAGTGAGCATGGACTAAAGATAAAAATTCTACCAAGCCTTTTTTCCCCTCAGTGTGCTTGGTTTAAATATAACAGTTTACGTCTTTTCATTGAAAGATACCAACATAATGTGTATGTCTAGGTGTTTTTTTTAGAAAGTAAAAGAAGGCTATGCCCACCTTCAACAAGTGAGATGGACATGACTGGTAATGTAGTCTTCTGCTCATTAACGATCAGTGTTAGAGCAGTTGCAGATGTCCTCACGTTGCTAGAATCCACTGCTGCAGTGTCACTTTGTGTTGGGAACATCCCTTTCCTCTCTTTTCTGTCACCTCTAGGCAGGAATGAGATGCTGTGCTGTAGCATTGCTAGTCCCAAGGAGCAAGGAGAAAGAAGTGGCAGTACACTGCTCATGCTGCAGGATCTGAATAAGTGTGTAAAGGCAGACAGGGCAAATATGTTCTCTGCTCCTGGTTTGATGTTAAATCTGCTGTGTGTTAAATCCACTGGGTTCTTCTGGCAGATAAATATATTTATACATTTTTGGTTTATAGTAACTAGTTCCTGTGTCCAGACTGCATCCAAACTAATGTCCTCCATTTGAGGGCGTCTGGTACGATTAGGATTCTTGCTGTACTTTGCAGAGAGCTTGATAACGCTCTCTATATTTTGGTTCAGATCTTCTTCCAGAACGTGAAGCCTTTCCATGTGGACCATCTTCTGATGGTGCTCTGAGCCATGCGCCTGAGGTATAGATTTGCTGTCTAGGCTTTTCAGTGCATTTGCACTTGAAGGATGCATTCTAAGGTGGTCAAAAGTAATTATGTTGGCTTGTTGCATGACATCCTCCAATTTCTTGTTGAACCCAAACCCAAGAGACAAACAGTTGTTTTTCACTATCTCATCTCTTACCAAAATGCCGAGCTTTGTAGAACTAATTGTTAAGCTCCTTAGCTGGATATCATCTTGTAAATCCCCAAACTCTCCTGTAGTCCAAGTCACACTGTAGACTTCATTGTTATATTCTGACATCTTGTTATTTCAGTCTCCATCCATTTCAGAATGTCTGGTGGCTTCTAGAGTGCAGGAGAAATGACCTTCTGTGCCATGTGATCTGTTGGAGATTACATTAGAAATACACAGTATAATAAATCATTATACAAACGTTTAAAGTCCAGAATGTGAGAGTAGTCCGGCTCATTTCCATCTTTGATGAACTTTGTAAGAGTATTTCAGTGGCTGTATCAGATGCATAGTCATCCATACACTAACATGGCTTTTCCATCGTCAAAGTATTCACTATGCACAGCTTTTTTTTTTTTTTTCCATTCCTCTGTAGGATGTTCTTAAGGACTATGAAGAGATATGGAGATACGGCTCAGCTGCTGTCTTCATTGTTGGACGCTCTGAAACTCCCAGTTGTTAGGGAGACCACAATTCTTGTTGCCCCGTTGATTCCCCATAGCAACCTTGGCTTTGTAACCTGCGTACAGTCAACAGGTCTTTCATTCATTGTGGTTCTGTAAGCACCTCTTCTGACTTCATCTGTCTTACCAAGACCGTTACTCTTTGCTGTTAGTAATCCCTCCTTCTTAATGCTATGACCAATTACGATTTTATTCTCACAAGGACTAACGCCTTCCTGGGAGTAGTCTTGAACATTGCGGGTTATTTGTCCAATTCTTTTCTGATCGGTTTGTACATGTGAAATAGGGTGCGGGGTGCACCATAGTTTTAGTTAACCTGAAAACAAATAGAAATGCTATTTATTTAGAACTTTTTTTCTCTACTGCTGCATGTAACAGTTTAAAAAAATATTTTTATTAATTATTATTTTTTTTTTTACTAAGAACCTTTTTTTTTTTTTTTTCTTTTCTTTTTTTTTAAACTAAGAACCAGTGTTCACAGTTACAAGTACATGGGTAGGTATATATGTGGAGGTCTGAAAAATTCCATCAAATGTCGTTATGGCTGAATTCTGGAAAACGGTCTTGTTTTGACCAAAATTGTATTTTGGAAAACATAAATATATTTGACTACTTTCTAACATTACCTTGGTGTGTACCTGCAAAGTTCACATTGTATATGGAGCCAGTTTACCAATGTAGTGGTAAAAATAGTCAGTCTGCTTAAAGATGTCTAAAGTCTTACTATTTCAAAAACGATTTGATCATGTTGTGGGATAGCTACATGTAATAGCAAAATGGACATAAAAAAAAACAAAACAATGCAGTTTGTAATCATATAATAGAGGCGTGCTTACACATTCTGTACAGATGATAGTGGACATTGTTGACTTAACTGTATGAATTAAATGTTTAAATGACCTAATAAAAACATTAGTAACAAGAACAGAACACTCAATCCGTGATTTCACTGATTTCACCAGCAGTGTTAGCACACAGCAATCAGTTGATTGAAGAGACAAAGATGAGACTCATGTTTAAATGCCACTAGTGACTTTTACCTCAGGATGAATGATGTGGATGATGCTGACATTTCCCATTTTTCCATGAGTAGATCAGGTATAAATGTAGAGCTAGGCAAGGAATCTTTCAGTGCAAGTAGAATAGAATCCTTAAATGCAAATTTCTCCATTTTTCTCTGGGTAAAATGCTCCAGACTTTAAAAAACGTTGGTTCATTTTGGTTAAAATACATGCAAAAGGAGGCAGGCACAGTGGCTTAGTGGTTAGCATGCTTGCCTCGTACCTCCAGGGGTGGGGGTTCCTGTCTCTGCACTATGTGTGCGGAGCTTGTATGGTTTCCCCGTGCTTCAGGGGCCTCCTCCGGGTACTCCAGTCCCCAGATATGTATTGTAGGCTGATTGCCATTTCCAAATTGTTCGTAGTGTGTGAATGTGTGTGATTGCACCCCATCCAGGTTGTCCCCTGCCTTGTACCCCAAATTCCCTGGGATAGGCTTCAGGCTCATCGTGACCCTGAGTAGGATACGCGGTACAGAAAATGGATGGATGGATGGCTATGCAAAATGAGAATATATTTCAGTCCAGGAAAACCTGTAGTTTTCAGAAATATACACTCTACACACCCCTGTTAAAATGGCAGGTTCTTGTGATGAAACCAAGATAAATCATGTCAGGATTTTTCCAACTTTTTCCACCTTTAATGTGATATACAATAGCAACCCACAAATTCAACTGATAATAATCTGGCTGCATAAGTGTTCACACCTTTTTATAATGGGCCATGTGACTGTGCTCACAATTAACCAAACACATTCAAACTCATGTACAAAAGCAATTATTATACACTTGTCCTCAGTGAACTGATTCTGATTAACCCCAAATAAAGATCAGTTATTTCACAGCATTTTCTTGACATATTCTTGGTTTTGACCATATGAAACACCACCGTACATATTTGCCTAGTACAATTCGTGTGAAATTGGGACTTGTGTTGAAAACAATGCCTCCAATTTCCCACCAGATGGCCTTATTGCTCATAGAATGGAGATGCAGCAGTTCTCAGGGCCATGCAGGCTCCATTTAGATGTGTGTACTGTATAGTAATAAATAAATAGCTGCATTGTCAGATGCAAGCATGTAAGCTCAGAAAAGCATTGTTAATTATATTTGATTTAGTGTCAGATCCTGGCCACCAGGATGAAGGAACATGAAGCTAATCGAATGCTTTGACATTTTGTGCTTTATATTCATGCAATGCAAGTCTTCCTGTTCTTCATAGTTATAGCTTGTACGCTAAATGGCAAACACCTTTTTGAAACTGTATCCAACCTGTTAGTAAATGAGCTGGATTATGCGAGTGGCAGTGTCAGGGAATGGCTGGGGCTTTGGTGTGCCATCAGTGGTTAGTGTGAGTGCCAGTCTGTGGTGGCACTGCCTGCTCTGCCCTATATGGCTGTGAATGTAGATGTACGCACATATCGCGCAGTCAGCGGTGCTTCTCTCAGTCTACAGCGCCAGGCTCTGCCACTACAGCCATGGCTGAAGGGGGAGAAGGGGAAGATGAAATCCAGTTCTTGCGAACTGTAAGTACAGAAACACGGTTCTGCTTAACCTAGTTCTGTTTTAACGCCTTTTAAAACGTGTCAGCGTTATTTTTTATTTTTTATTTTTAATAAAAAGAAGAAGAAGAAAAAAATCAGATCAGCACAAAAGACATCAGATTTGAGAGGTCGAGGACGATTTTCACCGGCTGGCTTGATTCGCTGGTTGGTTTTATGCATGTGCACGCGCGTTCTGCCAGTAATGTGCCACTAATGTTTTTAAGGTGAATTAGTACGCGGACTCGGGTGCGAGTTTTACGCGCATGTGACGCACCTGCTGTGGAAAGGTTGTGAATGCGAACGTGGGACGATGCGTCTGTAGGCTATATGCACACAAGAAACTTAATAAGACTTGCTTCTTGAGGCTTGTTGAAAAGTTTTTTCCAATTCATCTCGCTTTGGGTTTTAATGCAAAAGAAATGCTTCCTATATTGGTCTCACGTTACCGTTCTGAAATTAGCCATGTAGAGTAAACCCAATTGAACCCCAGTTCACACTGCATCCGTGGACTAAAGCGCCTTCAATCTACTGACTATTGATTCGACATGCTGTGGGTTTAGTTACAAGCATATATGTTTGATAAGTTCTAGTTCACTCAAGGCATTTTCTATTTCGGTTGTCCGACGGAGATGAATGACATTACATTAATGACATTGGCTGTACATTTCTCTGTAATCGATATGATATGAGGCAGAGAGCTCGCTCGGTTGTAATGACTCTTCGTCGTTTGGTAGCCATAAAAAAAAAATGCTTTAATATGTATTCAGATATGATTCATATTCGTTCAACTGTTCGTGGTGATATGACACATCAGTCTCACTCAGCCAATACATCTGTATATGGTAGTGTAGTTATAAAAGGCAGCTGCTGTACAGTTAAGTCGTAGTTCTGTGTTGGAACTTCCTTGTAATGCCAGACTATTGTGCAGTGAAGAAAAATAATATTCAGCTGGGATTTGATTTTCCACAACTGGCTGAGATCCCCCAGGGTTAAGAACTGTCACCTCTAAGTGTTTGGCATGCTTGCTTGCTGTACAAGCTCACAACACAGAGATTTCATGTTTCAGTGGCATGCTAACAATCTGATGACACTGAAAATCTTGATATAATTCCTGAGTGAATGGTGACTATAGTGGACACTAAACAACAAGGTCATAGTCAAAAGCACTCTATATTTGTTTGGTTGAATGGGGGATTTCTCACATATGCATGTGAGAGGGAAATACCTGGGCTGGGTCATATTCTTCCTCAAAGGATTTCTTTGAAACAAATATAGTGGATATCTGTGAAGATATTTGATACTGTGTAACATACAGCGCTACAGATGTTGCACATTTGCCTTGTGCAAGTAAACACTTGGTAGATAAATCAAGATTTGAAACCAATTTGAGACTTTTTTTTTGATGTAATATTTATTGCTTGTAGAAATTTAGGGTGTACGTTTAGGATATGCGACACGTGCATTGCAGTGGATTTGATGAACTTTGATCAGCTTAATTGACTGTAGAATAATCCACAATGTTGTGTTAAAAGATTCTGACAGATTGTCGGAAGTTCCTGCATGAGGCAGGTGTGCACAGTTGTTACCATGCTGTTAAGGTGTTAAGGTGGGAAAGTTGGCAGTGAAGGGTATATACTCTCGACATGGAAGTACTTGAAGGGTATAAGCAGTTTGAACATTTAGACTGGTGTATAATACATCACATATCTCTTGAGTACAATTGAGTGCAAAGCCATGAAACATTCTCTTGATTTGTTATTTGCCACTAATTTGAGCTATATAGGACATTATTGTAGCACTGACCATTGGGTTCTGTGAGCAATCTCAGAGGTTAAAAACAAATACTTTGCTCAAATTGGTGCAGGCAGGTCCTCTCAGCACCTCTGCTTGATCTTACCTTTAGAGTTTAGCTGTAGAAACATTATTAAACTTTAGAGTTTGGGGCATTACCAGTACAGAAGCACTAGGCTTATTTGGAGTTTATGTTGTTTTGGTAGCCCTATACATTAAAATAGAAGACTGTGGGGTTTAAATTTAGCCTCCTTTCCACCACACACACCCACAGTTTTCTGGCATCAGCCCACACACGGGTCGTTGCATCAGCTAGCTCAGTTAAATTGGCTGGCCACTAAACATTTAAACTAAACCAATTCCTAGCGCAAAAAATAAAATAAAATAAAGAATTGGAGTAGCCAAAGTGTTTCCTTTGAGAAAAATTTGAATACACATCCACCATAGTTTTTATTCAGCATACTGGACATTTCTGTTTCAGAGAGTACACAGTTCCATTAATTGTAAATCACCTATTGATAGAATGTAGAATACGAATACATAATGTGATCTTATGAATATATATTCAATTATTTAGCTCGGAAATAAATTATATACGCACAGTATTAGTTATAGTAATAAATAATAAAAAATAGTTATGAATAGGACAGTCAAATTACACATAACCTATAAATGCATCTCTGTATCAGTTAATGTTCTGTAAATAAACTTACTCTGACTGCATTCAGCTTGATTTAATATATACATACAGTGTGCCCAATGAGAGAAAAAAAAGTTTGCCTCCATAATTCTTTGAAGGGTTTTCCACCTCTTCTGGGTGGCTCTTAATAGCGGTACAGTGTATGATAAACCAGCCACACTGGTTCTATTTTCTGTTTTGCTCTAGTCTCCCTGTAGCCCAAGGTGATCATTTTTCACACCCCAGGAAGGTTTATTCTAAATCTACTATACATGTGCTCTCTCAGATGCCTTTTACACTTTGGTGCTGAGTATTTTTGATGTGACATGAAACTGTCTTGATGACTCTTGCTAGAGTATCTCAGATCTGTACCTGAAGACGAGACAAGCAAAATGACAGATTCATTTTCGAGCTATTCCTGCTTGTATGCGTGTGGTGGACACTCTGCATCTCTCCATTCACACACACAATAAAAAGACAAGGTGTTGAGTGGAGATATGGAGAAATGTGGCTGTGATTAGGAGAGATGCCCAGGTAAAGGCTCAGGGCCAGTGATGAAATCCTACATTATGTGAGCAGACTGTGTGATTGCATCATGTGATTCAATGTTCCCCAGGGCTTCTGACCTTTTCCAGCTGTATGTGTTGAATTTAGTGTCTTTTGCATTGATTAAAAACAGAGTCTGACGTCACTGCCTTGGCATGATCCCTGCCATGGGTTTGGTCCTGAAGGTTTTGGAACCATCTGTGCTGAAGGACAAAATGTCTTCTTCCATCCATCATATTCATTATTGTGGAATCAAGGTTTAATATGTACGTTCCTTTGGATTAAGATAGGCGTTTGCATGCATCAACGGACCTTTTTGAGCTGTTAATCGATGCTGAAAAATGTAGCTGTTCTGTATTTTCAGCAGGTAACTTGTTACAGGATGTTCCATAGAGATATTCAATTATTTTAGCTCTTTCATGAAAAAACAGGGCTACGTTCTGTCTTGTAAAATGCAGTGTATTTTCTGCATTTGATTGCGTGCTGCTTTATTTAGCAATAAAGCTCGTTCGGTTTATTTTCTCATGATGCAAAGGATTAATGTGCCAGATATTAGATACTGTGTGTGGTCAGATCTGGGCCTGTGTTGACAGATTAACTGGCCACACAAGGGGGTGGCCAATGTCATTTCTACAGATCTAATATCTTATGGTTTCCCGTCATAAACAATCATTCCTGAACACAATACCGAAACCGCAATTCTATGAATCTGAAATAAATAATCAATTCTGTAAAACTGTTACTTAACAAATACAGGAGAATCATTATTCACACATTCAGATCGTACTGTACATCTTGCTTTATAGGTTTACCAACTACCATTTTAACATTATGACTACCATATCATTTCATGTTTGATGTTTTTCCTCCACGATTCAGAGAACCTATCATATCAGCACCTTCAGCCACGTAAACCATTACTATGTTGAGACGTTTTGGTCAAAAAGTGAATTCAGAACATAATTTGTATTTGCATTCACGGTTCATTACTCCAGTTTGTGGATTGTACATAGAAAACCTTGGTTACTATCACCACTGCAGATGTACTAATCTGCACATGGATTTACAGTTCATAAAAGTGTTATCAGGAGGCATATTGGTGTAGTGTGTAGCGTTGCTGCCTCACAGCTCCAGGGTTCCAGGTTTGATCCTGAGCTCAGGTTACTGTCGGTGTTGAATTTTGCATTTTTTTCTGTGTCTGCGAGGGTTTACTCTGGGTTCTCCATTTTCCTCCTACCTCCAAAGACATGCTGGTTGGTAGGTGAATTGGCTAGATTAAATTGCGCATAGTTAAGAATGAGCATATGAATATGCATGCACATGAAGCCCTGTGATGGATTGGCAAACTATCCACGGTGTGTTCCCTCCTCACACCCAGTGTTTCCTGTATGCTGACCAGGATAAAACCCTTACTGAAGTTAAATAAATTAAACAAACAAACAAAAAAATTATCTCATGGTCATTTCATAGCTCTATATCCATACCCTGGCTTTAATATTGAGATGCTGCTCAATATCTTTCATTCGTCCGGAGCTTATCCTGGCAACACTGGGTGTGAGGTAAGAATGCATGTACACACACATTCACACACAGGAGCAATTTAGCATAGCCAGTCCACCTACTGACCTGTTTTTGGGAGGTGGGAAGAAAATTGGAGAACCTGGAGGAAACCCATGCAAACATGAGGATAACATGAGAAACTCCACACAGACAGTAACCCAAGCTCAGGATGGAATCAGAAACCTTGGATCTGCGAGACAACATCGCTACACACTGCACCACTATCTCACCCTTCTAAATATCTTGATTAACTGAACCAGGTGTGTTTGATTACAGCTGAAGCTGAACACTTCGGGACACCTGGTATATAGTGTATTTTACTTTTGAACTTAGTTTTGTGCACATTGCGTAACATAGTAAGCTATGAATCTATTTGCTCAATACCTTCAGATAAAAGTACAGGTACAGTCGTATTCCTGTATCAAACATTGTTCCTTGCGTGCAAATTTGGATTGCCCTGTTCGACACAAACTGTTCCTAATAGAAAAAAAAAGCACGTCTTTTTCCATTCTTACCCTACCTGTGTCTGGCACGTCCATTTATCAGTGTCGATAGAGGTCGCTCAGCTGTGCTTGTGAGCCATTTTTCTTATTTCATCAGGCTGTTTTAAAGCAATATGCATGGAAAGTAAGCCTGGGAAAATCCAATTTGTAATCCTGTTGGGCTGGTGAACCTCTGCGGTCTTATTTTCTCTACACTGTTTCAAGACTGCTGTGTCTGTATTCAAATTTTTTACAATATGGCTTTTGCTGTGTCATTCACAGAGTGGAGATTAAAATCTCTCCATTGGAATGACTGAACATATTAGTGTAATGGCATTTTATTCACTGTATAATTTCCATCTTTATGTCAAATCTGAAAGGATGGTCTCAGTTTAAGATCTTCGAGGATCTTATCAGCAATTAAGTAAGCTGGTTGATATGAGCTGGTGGGTGATGGATGGGGTGTAGTTACAATAATGGGAATGCACTCTTATTGATTTAATATGGTAAGAGATATTGGCTTAGTTTTTTTTTAATTGTGTTAAATGATAACCTCAATTAAATAACCATAAGAAAAAAAAAATCTAAATAATAACCTAAATAGATGCAAGGTCTCTTGAAATTACTTATTGAGAGCAATCCCTTAAACAACACAACTAACCCCTAATATATACCTACCTAACAATGTAATAACAAATATATGATTACTGTATATAGCATTATTTTGTTGGTCTTTGGATTTTTTCCCCCCACCCAGGGCAGAGTGTTTTTATTCACAACATGTGGGAAGACTACAGTAAACAGAGGTGGCAGTGATTTAAACTGCATGTAGTCAGCTATCTCATTAATCTGTCAGACACAGGAGTTGGAGCGGCCTGACCAGAGTTTTGCGCTGGATGGTGGACAATATGAGTTATTTCCAGAGTAGAAAATCAGAGGAATTCATTGTTTTCCTGGAATTATCTCTTGTCATGTACATTTAATGACAACCCTTAAAAGACACAGTCAATCCAGATTATCAGGAAGCAAAAAAAGCAGTTTAAGGCTGAAATTAGATGTACATATGATTCTTGTTAGAAACATATTAAGCGCAAAGAATATGCTTAACCACATTTGATCAGGTAATGGTAGTATTTTCACGTCTTGGGTAGTATCACTTCACAGTTGTATGTCATACTGTTATGTGGCAAAGCAAGCTAAAAACCTCTAATGTGATACCACCTCTTATCACCTTGCCTGATATTTATGAGCACAGTCATTCTGAGATGTAGCATTTATATCTTACAGGGAGGTCTTGTAAGTTATGCCCAGAAGAAATATACACTTCCATTTGTCCAACTCAGTTTTTCTTTTTAAGCTTCTGCTGTTTTGAGCATGTGCATACCGTGTATGTGAAAATAGCAAGCTTGAGGCAGATTTAGTATATTCACCTTTTCTCAAGTTCATGTCAGTGACAGGGGCTGGGTGGTGACTTGCGAGCTTGCTTGGTACAGCAACACATCAGAAGCTCTCAGGTTACGGCCTCTCGAGGCATGCACGCACCTGCTCATGTCCTTAAAGACATACCCTGAGGTGGGAGGAAGGAAGAGGGGGGTCTTGAGGAGACCAGGGTCTCTCAGTCACACCTGCTTTTTAAACCCACACGCATGACACTGGGAATGTGACAAGAGCTAGGGCTGACTACCAGCATGATAGCTTGGAGTGGCATAGAGTCTCACTGGATGTGGATCTAAGGGAATTAAAGGCAGCAGGCTGGGGTCACCCTTAGGATGGACCTCCCCCCTTCTCTGGCACCTTACACACACCCCTCCCCATGACCCTATACATAGACTGTGATGCTGACTCTCAGCTCTCTAGCAGATGGCTCTGCTGCCATCCCCTGGATCACTTTGCCGCAGATTCACCAGATTCCTTGGCACAAGTTCCATTTAAGCAAGAAGATAGGGGGCTGGAGGTCCTTTCTAGATGTGGACCACTATAGCAATGGTTTTATAATGACAAATTTGCTTTTACTAGGACATGCAATGTCCTGTGTTTATTATATAAATATTACATTACAACATTACATTATATTGTGTAAACATAGCCATGTTGTATATAACTAAGCGGAGAGTCTTGAGGTATGGCAATTCCACTATATTAGTATTTTATTCTTTTTTTTTTTTCCCCCCACCATAGATCCTGGTTTTTAAAGAGCTAGCAGGCTTTTGTCACGAATGAACTTAATTTAAAAAAAGGTTGGATTAAATTTGGATGTTTAAATGGTTCTAGATTTTCTTTTCTAAAATGAAAACTATGGAAGTACAATAGTGCCAAATGTCCTCAAGGCAAAATGGCATGTTCAATTACATAAATTGAATGAAAACATATCACAAGAACAATACTTGAATTTTTCTGCCCAGCAATTTGACACAAATTGAAAAAACAAACAAACAAACAAACAAACAAACAAACAAACAAAAAACACAGATCAATGCTTGAATTAATTTCCTCTGCAATTCATTGGGTTTGTATATTTTGATTGAAACAAAATTCCAGCATTCAAAATTCAATGCACACACATTCACCTTCCTAAAATACGGTTCCAAAATATTCAGTTGTTAAAATACCATCTTCATTATTCGTCAGGGAATATTTCAACACATACTCTTTGAACCTCACAAATTCAGGCTGCAAAAATTCAGGTCTTAAAATTCAAGTCTTCACATCCGGGTCTCACAGAAAGAGCAATGGATTTCCGATACTACTGTAACATGTTACTCTGGGCCGCCCCCTAGTGGTGGGATCGTGCTGACAAGCCACAAGAGAAGATGAACCTAGTGGACTGGTATAAAGTTGGCTTGACGTTGGACGTTCGGTATTCACAGATATGCGCAAATTAAGGGACCGTCTCTAAAGTTACATACTGGTATACATGTTTCTAACTTCAATAGCATTTGAAGGGAATGACTTGGTCATAAAACCAACTGTAAAGTGTTCATCTAGGTGTCAGCTATAACGCACACCTTTTAGATTTTTGATATTTAATTAAATAAACTGTCAAATCATATCTAAACATTGTGATGTTTTTATACCGTATGGACATGTACACAAATATACCATAGTTTAAAGCTCAATAGCATTTGAAGAGAATGGCTTACAGTCACAAAACCAACTGGAAAGTGTTCCTGTAGGTGTCAGGTATGATGCACAACTTTTAGATTTTTGATAAAAAGGTATCAAAAATGATACCGGATGTGAAGACTTGAGTTTTAAGACCTGAATTTTTGCAGCCTGAATTTGTGAGGTTCAAAGAGAATGTGTTGAAATATTCCCTGAAGAATAACGAAGATGGTATTTTAACAACTGAATATTTTGGAACCGTATTTTAGGAAGGTGAATGTGTGTGCATTGAATTTTGAATGCTGGAATTTTGTTTCAATCAAAATATACAAACCCAATGAATTGCAGAGGAAATTAATTCAAGTATTGTTCTTGTGATATGTTTTCATTCAATTTATGTAATTGAACATGCCATTTTGCCTTGTGGACATTTGGCACTATTATACTTCCATAAAAATCAGTGCAGAGATAACAATATGAAAGCTAACAAAGGTTTTAGAAATGCTTTAAAAGTGTACAATTTTTCACACACTTACTTTTATTTAAATCCGGTGAACCACTTGTTTCAATATGGATTTGTTCTGTGGGATTTATTTCATATCCTGCTGAGTATGGAAAATGATACATGCATGAATTATGGTTTTTAATTCTCATTCCCAGAAGGGATCTGAAAAGCTTCGTAAACATAATTAATTCTCTGTGCTCTACAGTAGCAATAAGCTAATTGAGGTTTTCAGCATCATTGATTGTACATTACGCATGGCATGCGTCTCTTCAGTTCAGAGGTTTTTGATCAAACACCCAAAGATCAGAAGAGCTATTTATTAGAGGTTTTAAACTGGGTCCTGCTATGCTGTAGTGATAATCACTGGATTAACCAGGCATAAAATTAGCCAGAGAATGGCTGCAGTCAAATGCACAAATGTGATTAGTGTGGGAAACACAGTTCACACATTGGTCTTTATGTATGTTTCGAAGAGTATGAATATGTTTTTGTGTATGAAAGGCTTGACAAAAAAAGCATGTTGGCTAAAACAAATTATACATCAGCTGGTTGAAGCATTTTGGCATCTGGGCTCAAAATCATAATTACAGTCAGATGCTCTAACTGAGGCCATTTTACTAAAAGCAGAGTTACATTTAAATGAAGAAATACTCTTAATATTTTACCCATGCATCTCTTGGTATATGAACACCTGTACAGCTGTTCATCATGCAAGTATTCAAACAGTAAATCATGTGGTAGGAGCACAATGCATCAAATCAGCAGGTCAAGTGCCCAGGTTTGGTAATCCTGTACCCACTGAAGCCTTATATTCCTGCTCTTGGCTGATAGGAGTCTTCTGCTGTTGTAGCCCGTTTGCCTCAAAGTTCGGGGTGTTGCGCATTCTGGGTTGCTTTTCTGCTCATCATGGTTGTAAAGAGTAATTATTTGAGTAACTGCAGCTTTCCTTCCTGTCCTCTTCCTGTCTCCTTTGACTTTTCTTATCAACAAGGCATTATTGCCCACAGAGCTGCCGCTCATTGGTTGATTTTTGTTTTTCCACACCATTCTCTGTAAACTCTAGAGACTACTGTGTCCCAGAATCCCTCGAGATTAGCATTTTCTGAAATACTCAAAACAGCCTGTCTGGCACCAACAACCATGCCACAGCCGAAATCATTGAGAGCCAATTTTCCCCCATTTTGATGTTTGATGTGAGCATTAACTGCTGCTCTTGACAGAATTAAGCTCTTGCATTGCACTGATGCCACTCGATTGGCTGATTGGATAATTGCATGAATGAGCAGGTGTACAGGTGTTCCTATCCAGTGCAGCACTAATGATTATTAACCTAAAATGTTTCATCATTGCAAAAAGTCACAGAAGAGATTTGTGGCTTTAAATATTCATGTCACCTCTTGGACCTTCTTGCTTGTCCTTATATCATGTTGATGGCCAAGGTGTATCTCATTTTGGGGGTTGAATTTTGAATGGTAAACTTTCTGAGGCAAGACTGTGCTGGTATGGTTATTACTCTTATAGTACAGAGCCATGGCAACCATCAGTTTGGATTAATGTGCTCAATGTGCTTGCATTACTAAATCAATAACCCTCTCTTGAGTGAAATTGCGCCATCGGCTGTAGTGATGGAGTCACTGTCTGCTACGATCCCACAGATGATTCCTCTTCCTCAGTGAAAACCTCGAGGGAATCTTCACTAGACACTGCAAGCTTCGGCAGCATTGTAGCTGTGATATTTACTTTTTATTTTATAGCTCTTATTTGCTTCAGCAACAAGAAGGTATGTGACTGAATCCAGGATTCGGGTGCCATTAAGCCAGTACAACTCTTAATAAATATACTTGAGTTTTAAAAACATTTGAATGATTGAATCTATGAAAAATTGCATTCCGCTATTCAAAATCTCAGCCAATAATATCTCATTTTTACAATGGTTGCATTTGACTCTTTTTGCAGGGTTGAAAGTAACAGGGTTGAGTTATTTCTTTCCTCCCAAACACACAAATTGACTTAAAATGTATTATTTAATTATTTATTTATTTTTACATAATTATAATTTTAGATAATAATATTTTATTATCTATAATTTGGGTAACATAGTTGTACATTCAAAGTAACCTCGTCAGTCCATAACACAATATCACTGAGAAGCTCTTCAGGATAAATCTTCAGGAAATTCAGATGATACAACTTCCTGTTGAACATGTGACTTGTAGAATATTCCAAATCATTTTGTTGGGGTGAAGGTATTCCGGTCATAGCGTTGAGTGAACGCTGGGCAAAACTAAAATATATATATATTTTTACAACTTATAATGGATGAGACATGCAAACAAGATATTTGCTGATTATAAAAAAAAAAAGTATAGTTACTGTTACAGGTTTTATTAAGGTTTTAAATTATTGATCAGAAACATGCACATAAGATGTTTAAAAAGTTTGTAAATGTAACATCGTTAGGACACAAATGGCACCCAATCGTGGAGCATCTGTTCCTTTGCCTCCTGATGTCTGTAGTGCCCATATAAAGAGACATTTCAATTAATAATAATTGAATAATAATTTAATTTAATTAATAATATTTTAATAAATAAAAGGCCCTGGTCTGTTGCTGTAATCACTTTTATTAATGTGGAGATTGTATTGTGGGGATTTACAGACTCTTGATTGTATGTACTGTATGTTGTTGTGTTGTATTTACAGTGCAGTGTATTTACTATGCAGCCAGTGTCAATGCTGGATAAATACAATAGCTCCTCCTTTGATGGTTTGTAAGTTTGTACGCATATTTCTTTAGCAATAAAATGCATTCCATATTATCTAGTGTTTTGACTCAAAGCTAGGTTGAGTTGAGCTCAATTTTCGGCTTGGAGTTTAAATCGAACATTTGATTATTTGTATCTTATTGCCTTTTATTATTAAAGATATTAAATCTGTACCATATAATTTGGTAAATGCCACTTTTATCATATAAAACGTGTTTTATGTTCTATTTGGATATTGTTGCTGTTGCATGTTATGCTGTCACTGGTGTTTTTGAAAAGTTGATCAACGTGCCCCTTCCCCTCTAAGCGATTTGTCAGATTGTTCTTTCTTTTTTTATTTTGTGTTTTAAATGAGGTAGAATACTAAACTCTGCAGTCTGTGACCCTCTGGCACTGGAGTCTGACATCCCTAACTAATTACGTTTTCAAAGTTTTGCCTTTCAGATTGTTTAGACTAACCAGTTCCTCCACCTGTGTTCCTCCTTGGCAGGATGATGAAGTGGTGCTCCAGTGTGTTGCTACTATTCAGAAGGAGAATCGTAAATTCTGCCTGTCTGCAGAGGGACTTGGAAATCGACTGTGTTACCTCGAGCCCACCTCAGAAGCTAAGGTATGATTGGCAAGATTCAGACGGTTTGTTAAATTAATCTGAATAATGACAAAGCATACGATCACCAGATGCAAGATTCATTGGTATCTCCTCTGAAAGAGTAATTTGGAGAATGATACTTTAGTGAATAATGAAATGAATAAATCTCTTCTTCAGAATGCAGATTTCACATTTTTATATTTCAATTAAAATGAATACAAATCTAAAAACCATTATTATAAAACAGTGAAATTTTTCTTGTACTGTGACAGGGTTAAGGGCAATTTTGTTAACCTGTTCAAAAATACCAGTGTTTTCTTCCTGATATATATCATGGTAACGGGAAGAAATGTGTGTGGTGGAGAACCATGGCAACACCAACACATCTGAACCTTTCTAGAAACGCGAGAACGGAAGATAGCAGTTCAT
Organism: Stegophilus panzeri; assembly: GCA_024331685.1. Classification (NCBI taxonomy): domain Eukaryota; kingdom Metazoa; phylum Chordata; class Actinopteri; order Siluriformes; family Trichomycteridae; genus Stegophilus; species Stegophilus panzeri. Next base: position 19,016,609 of record JANDJT010000148.1, read on the forward strand.
TTGCATATCTATATATAAATACACTATGTTTAGCATTTTATAAAAAGAAGTAATTTTACTGTACTCGGCTTTCAAAAAATTATATAGTGATATAATCGTATTTAGAACTGTGGCCTTAGTGTAAATGTGCTCTATGCTCCCACAGGCCTAGATTATTTTAGCGCCGAAGCCAAAAAAGCATAAAAGAATTGTTTATACTGCATGACCCACATTAATGAGGTAAGGTACACCTGTATTCATGTACTCAAGTAGATGATCTGCTAAGATGATTGGTCAGATTGGCTGGAATTAGTGCTTCTCTTAGTAAATATGTCCCTTAATCTCATAAAGTCTACTTTATTGTTCAGTTATTCATTTTTAAAACATTAGTCAGTAACTATTCAGTCCCTACAGTGAAACTAATAGGAAATGTGTGCAGGTAGAAGAGTGAGAAGTGTAGCTCTGGACACTGCTGAGATATGTATGTATAATATATATATATATATATATTCTGGGAACAATTCAATTCAGTTTTATTTGTGTAGCACTTTTAACAATGGACATTGTCCTAGAAGAATATGGTTGTACATCAGCACTATACTAGCAAAAATGAAATAAAAAATGTGAAAAGGAATTGTTAAAGCATTTCTAAAGTACATGATAATCATCTTAGCTATTATTCTAAGATAGAGATGTCTAATAGAATCTTTTGTGCTGTTGAATCTAATTTGAATTTCATATTCAGCTACCTGTAGTATACAAGTTATATACTATAACCTTATACCTCTCTGTATATTGCTCTCTCTGCAGTATGTTCCTCCTGACCTGTGCATCTGTAACTTTGTGCTGGAGCAGTCTCTCTCTGTGCGAGCCCTGCAGGAGATGCTGGCTAACACAGGCCCAAATGGGGAAGGTGTAAGTAGCCATATGTCACCTCAGTCACTGTTATAGCCATATGTGTAGAAATGCAAACAAGTTTATTATGTCACATAGTTCATATAGTACTGCCAGAGTGCTGTAACCAGTCACGTAGCCAGGAAATTCATTTTAGTCAGGGATGAGGTATTATAGTAAATAAAATTACTGTGAATTGTACAATTAAAATGAGAAATGCAACATGCTCATGCCTTTTGGCTGGAGGTCAGTAGAAGCTGTGATGACACAAATTTGTTTTTTTTTTTAAAAATCATTTACGGCCCAATTTACTGTCTTTTGATATTAATAACGTTGCTAGATATCAAGATATTTATGACAGTTCCACTGAAAAATATCATATATAAAATAACATGCTAGGAAATGGGGGGAAATGACATCTAAAAAAAAAAAAAACAGATCTACCCTTTTTCTCCTCTTGCAGTAAACCTCCAGAACATCACCAGCTATTGCTCCAGTACCCTATACTCGGAGTGTTGCTAGCTGGCTAGTAGCTTTCACAGAGAAATGGAAAAATGCATGATGCCGATTGGTTAATTCTTTGGTTTCTCACTATATTCAAACCTGTAATCCCTCTCTCTAGCTATGCCTCTGGCGGCACCTTTTAGAAACTATTTCTGCTCAATTATTCCGTATTATGATGATTGACTATGCAGTCAAATCAAAGTTTTTCATATCTGTTATAATATCATTGATCCCAACTCACTTAAACAGTATCTATTACTGTTCTATATTTCATTTAAAGGTAGTATATACAGTCCACTCTGAAAGTATTGGAACAGCAAGGCCAATTCTTTAGTTTTTGCTGTAGAATTCTTTTGTTTTTGGTTTCAAGCTCAAAAGATGAATATGAGACGATAGATGAGGAATTTCAGCTTTAATTTCCTGATATTTACATCTAGATGTGTTAAACAACTTAGAACGTGGCACCTTTGGTGACAGACCATCCAATTTTTACGTGAGCAAATGTATAGGAACAGATAGTCTTAAAGTATATAAAACGTAAGATTTGCATATCCCATGCCTGCACATCCCAGCCGCTGACATCACCAAACTGCTGCATTCTGAAAGCTGAAATTCTACTGTCTCATGTTCATCTTTTGATCTCAAACCCTAATGTCTTCAATGTATAGAAAAATCTAAAGAATTGGCTTTGGCCTCCAGTACTTTCAGAGGGAATTATATTCTCTTCGACGCATTTAACTGTTCACTGCCAGGTTCATAGCAGGTACAGGAATTTTAAATGATTAAAGCAGCTTCATGTGCTGTCATCTGGCAGCACCCTACTCGTGTGATTTACATGCTGTAGTTGCATTAAAAAGATCACACCAATATCCTTTCAGCTGTAGTGCTACTCACTTGTTTATGGCTACGGGTAAGTAATTATTCTTCATGATATATATTTAGCACTGTCCACCCGTAAGTCTCCACAAACACTCATTACTACTAATGCCCATGTTGATATCCTTTTGCAATGATGTTTAATTCTGAGCAAGGCTATAAGAATGTATAAGTTACTAAGTTATAGGAGTTACCATATTACAAGTTCTATACAAGGTCTTGTATAGTTCTCCATACACCATACATTCCCACATGATCATCACCAGTTCCTCTCACTAACGCTGCAAGTAAGGTACTTACTATCATAAGGAACCCACTGCTGGTTATGATGGTATTGTACCTCACTCATTAGCTTATCTAAATCAAATCCCATGAACTACCAGAATGGCTTGATATGCAGTTATACTGACTTTGTGCTTTTGCAGCAAATTCATGAAATCTGTTTTTATTAAATAACATTTTTTAAAAACATTTTTTATAAAATGTATCTGTTTTTCTTAAATGCTTCAAATGCTGTTTCAGCAGTTCCCGACATATGGTCTATATATACCAATATCAATATATTGAGTTTTTAGAGGATTTTGGTCAGCAATCTCACTCAGTAACCTTCGATACTGAGGTTTTAAGCCACAAACACTGACGATACTGAAAAGATAGTTATCTTATCTATATATATATTTTTCAGACTGACAGAAATTTGATACTTAGGCTGATAATCTGCCGATGAGTGATAAATTAAAGGAAAAACCAACATAAAATCTTGTTCTGTCTTGATCCATTAAGTACGGTTTTGAGCTACCATGAACCACCGGAATAGCTTCAATGTATCTTGGCATAGATTATACAACTGTACTATATCTGCAGCTGTACTGGAGGAATGAACACCATTCTTCCTAAAGATATTTCCTCAGTTGGTGTCTGGTGGTGGTGGTGCTATCCAACATACCACTACAAAATTTCTTATAGCTGTTTAATTGGGTTGAAACCTAGTGACTGTGAAGGCCATAGCGTATGATTTCCATGATTTTCATAGTCATCAAACTGTTGTTTAATTTGTAAAACATGAGATACCACAATACCAGTGGAGAGGTGATCTAGCAAGTGGACAGGGAGGGAAAAGTTCACAGAACATACTGTATAGACACAATAGTACTCCGAACGCTTCATGTAATACAAGCGTTATACAGTGTTGAATGCTGTCATGGTCCTAGGGCCAATAGGTATGATGACCATGGTACTATGAGGGATTGGAACCATAAAATTTAAGTGTGGGAAGCCTGGATTAGTGAACTAAATAAGCTTCACAATATGTGCTCAAACTCACAACAAACATTTTGCTCAGAACACTAGGTCTCACATAATGCCCTTTAAACAACACAACACAAATATAACAACACAAATACTGATACCAATGAAAAAAAAAGACTTTCTTAGCTTGCCTAATTATATAAATTAGACAGTCATGGAATTTATAATCTCCTAGTAAGAGCACAATTTGCTCTGCTTGTCTGTGGCAGTTTGGGGTCTGTTAAAAATCCAGAAACCAACATTTTGTAGTATCTTGACCTGCCCTATCACTTTTATGATATATATTATTCCATCCATCCATCTTCTATACCGCGTTATCCTTTTCAGGGTCACGGGGAGCCTGGAGCCTATCCCAGGAAGCATAGGGCACAAGGCGGGGTACACCCTGGACGGAGTGCCAATCCATCGCAGGGCACAATCACACACACATTCATACACTACGGACACTTTGGACATGCCAATCAGCCTACCATGCATGTCTTTG
>JANDJT010000148.1:19025260-19040759 GCA_024331685.1 Stegophilus panzeri
TCTCTCTCTCTCTCTCTCTCTCTCTCTCTCTCTCTCTCTCTCTCTCTCTCTCTCTCTCTCTCTCTCTCTCTATCTCTATCTCTCTCTCTCTCTCTCTCTCTCTCTCTCTCTCCAGGCGGGACAGGGGGGTGGACATCGGACACTGCTGTATGGTCACGCCATCCTACTGAGGCATTCATTCAGTGGAATGGTGAGAATGTGCTACACCGATTAAGGACACTGAGGGGAGGATTAGCCCCCTGTTGCAACCACACATCAAATCTTATCATCGGTGCGCGCTGTATAAATTATACAAACAGGCTGAACAGAAATGCATGAACAAAGGATCTGATTAGTCAGTAACCCCTTTTGTTGTAAACCCATTTATTTGCTAGATTTGACTAGATTTTGATGCTGTCGTTATTTCAGTGTACTCGACATGTCTGTGCTTTAGAAATGCTAGTAAGTCTTCCTGTTATTTGAGTTGCAGATGTCCTTACGTGAATTTCTGTCTTGACTATTCCCCTAACAGTATCTAGCCTGTCTAAAGACATCAAGGTCTCTGACAGACAAGCTATCATTTGATGTAGGATTACAGGAGGACTCTTCAGGTATTTCAGATTCAAATACAGAATTGTGTTGAACAACTCAAGGCTTGTTTTGAGATCACAGCTCAACTGTCCTTCGTGACATTCCAACCAAATAAAGAAGCAACTTCATTCATCAGTTCAGTGTCCTGCTCTCAGACACTTGAACACTGAGCCTTTACTATTTTTATGTATTGAGAACCTCAGATGTGTTTATTTGAGAAGGCCACTTCTGACGCGCTTATGTGATCTCTTGATATGTATCTACGGAAATGTCTTTCACTTGGCCAAGTTTGATTTAATCACGGTATACCATCAGATATTATGATTTAATCAAAATTGTGAAATGATTCGAGAAAGGAATTATGACTTTATTACTTTGTTTATGAGTATTTTCATTCGTTTTTCCTTGTCAAAGGCGAGGCCTGTTGGTGGACCATCCATCCAGCCTCGAAACAGAGGTCTGAGGGTGAAAAGGTTCGCATTGGTGATGATCTGATTTTGGTCAGTGTGTCCTCAGAGAGATACCTGGTGAGAATCATTTTACATTACAAACAGTACACTACAAACAGTATTGAGCATTTTTATGTGTTTAATTGTACACTGGCTGGTAAGTTTGGAACAAGTGTAATTTATTTTAGACTTTTAATATGCTGAGAGACTTCTAAATCCATATTGCAGTACTTTTGGTACTTACAGTCCTTTTTTTTGGTACCTACAGTACTTTTATTTTTTTTTATTTTTTTTACAGTACATTTGATAACACTTTACAATAACAGTACCTGAATAATAATGCACTAATACCTGAATTAATACTTACTTAAATATGAACTAATGATGAGTTAAGACATGTGCTAATCACGAACTAATGAAGCGCTAACCTCAACTACGACGCAAGTCTCATGAATCCGTGCGTGAATAACGACCACCTTAAGTACGTTAGTACATGTTTGTTAGTTAATGTATTAGTTAACACCTAGGTGTAAACTAAATCAAACATTCTCTATAAGAAAGAATATGAATGACTGCACATAGTTTCAAATTGTGTATATAATTTGCCATATGCAGCTGTGTACACAAACATCATTGGATTGCGTTGATATGACGTTATTGGTGTTTATTATTGGTTTGATAAGGAGGATCAGTGGAAATTATGAAAGTAATCCAGAGCCATCCAATGATGTTTGTGTGCGCAGCTGCATGACACACACACACACACACACACACAACATAAAATAATTAGACCTGTGTTTATGCAGCATCTGTCCATCTCCAATGGAAACATACAAGTGGATGCTTCTTTCATGCAAACACTGTGGAATGTGCAGCCTACCTGCTCTGGCAGCAATGTGGCAGTGGGTCAGTTTATTTCTTATATTAAAGAATGACAGCAATTCCCCAACTATTCCCCCCCTAATATTTCTACTGCTTTTTCTATAAACAGTTCTGCTGTTGAACATTAGAAACACAACACTTTTTATTAAGGCAAAATGTAATATACATTGTTTGAAGAATCAGCTCACCTTGTGTTCTTTAGGATTTTTACTGGGGGGGCATGTGATACGCCTGTTCCATGGACATGATGAGAGCCTTACTATACCAGGAGCGGATCAGTCCACTGAGCAGCAGAGGTGCGACACTCTTCCTGAACTCTTAGGATTTAAATAGCATCCATTAATTGTATTTAATGTTGCACATTATGTATGAGTCATGAGTACGTACGATTATGCTCCTGTGTGAATAAGACTCGTCGTCCTCTGAGTGCAGTGTATTTCCGCAGGCTGGTGAATTATGAGACCGGGAAATCAGGGTCCAGGGCCAGGTCCCTGTGGCGGTTAGAACCACTTCGGATCAGGTGATTGAACACACACACTCACACACACACACACCCTTTGTGACGACCTTCCCCTAACTCTTACCTTAATCTCAGTAACCAAAAGGAAACCTTTTGGCTCTTTTCATTTTTATTTTTTAATATGAAGCTGCAGTTTTCCTCATGGGAACCAGGCAAAAATCCCCACAAGGTCAAAACTGCCAAAACTGTCAACTCCCCCAGTGATGGTTAAATTTTAAATGACCTACACATCTAAAATTTAATCCATCTCTAAGCTGTCTCTTCCAATTACGCATGAATGAGTGGTTCAGTTAGCAAAGTCTTCTGTCTAATAAACTTACAGTGATTCTGTAAGTCATGACTGGGTTAGGAACGTGATGTTATATCTATTTAAAAAGTTTACTAAATTTACACAATCACTAAGAATGATTTATCCAATGGATGGTGCAGTGGAGCAGCTGTTATAGTTCCCTGAGTCGATCCTGAACTTGGTTTATTGTCTGTGTAGCGTTTTCCCTGTTTGGCCTACCAATAAAATGTTTTTTAACCTCATAAAAATGTTATTTTTCAAGCTAAAACATCAGACCCCCACTATATCACCAATGTGTCAAAGTCTCCATGAAAATCTCTTGATGTATGTGTGCTCCCTGCCAGGTGTATGGCATTTCTTTACATTCACAATTCAGATGAAGTTTTAATGGGTATTTTAACATAATTGTATGGCTATAGAGTGGTGTAGAAATGAGTCCTAAAACCCAGAAAAGAGTTAGCATTTTAGCACTTCCCGTTCCAGTATCCCGAAGTCAATGGGCTTTTTTAAATGGGTTTTATGTTAAATGCCTGAAATAAGGTTTTCATGTTTTATTCTATGGCATAAAATGCATCAGTAATACCCCACTTGTGATTTTTTTTTTCTTTTATCTTTTAATGCGTCTTGAAAAAGACGGTTGTTAACAAGTGGCTAAATGGGACCGCAGAGGTTGTCGGGGACATTAAACGCCATCACACCGAACAGGAAATCTGTTACAGCCTTGTTGGGTTTATACTCGCGTTATTTTACAACTATTCCAACTCAAACTTTCCAACTTGTAGATTTATCAATTGATGATATTTTCCAATTGTAGTGTTTTTTAAAATAAAGATTGAAAGACTTGTCGGTAGATTAGTGGTGGTGACGTGACGTTGAAGTCATGCGACCATGGTGTAGTCCGTTTATAGCTTAACTTTAGTGTTTTACTTCTGCCAATTCAACTAATTTTCTGCAATAATCCAAAAGCCAGTGGAAAAATCCTATTGGATTTTTGTTGAGGGAACCAGGGTGATGCTAACTTCCAAGTCGGCCTACAAAAGTACGTCATCCCTGCAGCACTATTACTTCAGCGAGACGCCTACTGACCTTGTCATTGCATCATTAATATCACATAATGTCACCTTCCTTATGATGCAATACCTGGCCCACGCTTTCTTAAAGCTGCACTACTGAACTTTTGCCTCTCTATCGCCGTCTCTGTTTGAAACATAAAATTGCAAGTTACTTGCAGAGTTATTTATTTATTTATTTTGTTACGCGGGTTGTGCTTCTACACTGCTCCTGGGTGGATGAATCTGATGGTTTGAGGTATACGTATGGGTTGTCTGTGATCACCACATCAGAGTGAATCTGTCATTGTACATTGACATGACAGTAAGAAGTACGTGCTACAAGGCATATATCCGAAAAAATGACGTCTGAACAAGTAAGTTACGTCTCTGCCGCTTTTGTTCTGACCAAATGAAAAAGTAAATGTTTTAAAATAAGTCACGTTTAACGATTGTTCATTCCGATCAGATCAAGTCACACATTGCAAATTATTATTATTAAACTTTGGTTCACAAATTGTTAATGTTTCCAGCATCAACATTGTGTAACTAGCCGTAATTTATGTGTATTAACGTTATCTTTAGACTGCCTAGAAAGTGAAATCTAATCTCTAATTCAGCTCCAATACTTGACAACAGAGGTGGCGAAACCATAGGAAACACGATACCTAGCTGAAAAAAGCGAACAAGTGTGCTAATGTTAGTTAGCTACCTATTGAGTCACTGAAATGTCTTACATGTTCAGCAGAAAAAAGTCCATCTCTGTGTCAGTCTTCAATCCCTTCAGGAGTTTTCGCCACCTCTCAAACCCCATGCCGATATTTATTCTCGTTTTAGCGCGGGCTCTGTCGCTTTCCCTTTTTGACTACAGGCTCTCCACAGTTCGAAGTTACTTGGTTTTCAGACAACAGCTGATCCCCAGATGTCAGCGATGATTGCGTTTAGAATTATCCAGATTAAAAGCAGCCATCAAGTTTAAATTCTAAGCAACTGTTGTAAGAACAAGCTACCAAACTTTTTTATGTACTTGCTCAATAATTGATTTTTTTTGTTCATTTTTAACCAAAAAAAAAAAGTTTCGTACTGCAGCTTTAAAAGCACGACAAAATAATCAGAACGGAATAATCCTGAATTTAAAGAGTTAAATCATTTTAAAGCTGTCGTATTTTGCAACATTTTATGAATGTAAATGTTTCAAATATAAAATCATGCCTTTTTAATATTTTACTTTTATCTCCAAATATGGTCAGACAGTCGGCCCAAATGACGCTTTTTAGATTTTGGAAGTAAAAAATTTTGATGAACTGAAAATGTATTCGCAGACAGGGGATGTTGTAGATTAATGCGATATACAATACTGTGCAAGAGTTTTTGGCACCCTATTTTCTTTAGTACTTTGTTATAGATTTTTTATTTTATGACTTCTACATTATAAAGTCAGTACAAAAACATTTTAGATTCCCAAACATTAGTTTTCTAGCACAAAATTAAATGTCACAGAAAAATGTTTGGATGTCAGTAAAGAAAGCAGCGTATTAAGTGATAATAGACACTTAAGAGACAAACAACACAATGAGGGCTGCTGGGTTTCGCTGCAAAAATAAGAAGCGAGTGCGACAGTCGAAGTCTCCAGAAGAACCGTGTCTGGTTCTGCAACACGCTCGATAACACTTACAGCTCATTTCCTTATAAAACTGCACTAATTCTACTGGAGACTACTATTTTTGGTTTTTTTTTATCACACCAAATATTGACTTTGTTTCATTTACTGCTCTTTACAGTATTTTTTTTTTTAAATGTAGAAACATTTCATTTCAGTAATTTGAAGGCCACGTTGCTCTACAGCATTTCTTTGCATGTGCCTAAAACTTTTGCACAGTACTGTATTTTATGTATTTATTCAATTATCATGTAGGAAAACATCAGACTTGAACACAAAAAATGCATGTCATGTCATTGACCCTCCCCTTTTTGAGATGTATAATGTTTACATCAGCCAAGAACAGGAATCTGAAGCTACAGTGGGCACAGACTCACCTACACTGGATATATGAAGATTTGAAAAATGTCACCTGTCTTGATGAATCTCAATTTTTGCAACATCGTAGGGTGGCACAGAGATGGTAGGGTCATTCAGCATCAACAGCATGGATCCATGGACCCAATCCACCTTGTGTCAGCAGTTCAGGCTGATGGTGGCGGTGTAATGGTGTGGGGAATAGTTTTCTTGGCACACACTGGGCCCTTTAATACGAATCAAGCATCATTTGAATGCCACAGCCGATCTGAGTTATCGTTGCTGACCATGTGCATCCATTTATGACCACAATTTACACATCTTATAACCGCTACTAGTCACCTCAGACTGGCTCCCTGAACAGAACAGTAACAGGTCAGTGTCCTCCCCAGTCATCAGATCAGAATCCAATCGGGCACCTCTGGGATGTGGTAGAATGAGAGATTTGCAGTATGAATGTACAGCTGAGAAATCAGCAGTATTTATGTGATGCAAACATGCCAGTATGGACCAGAATCTTAAAGGAACGTTTCCAACAGCTTGTGGAATCCATGCAGTGAAGAATTGAGGCTGTTCTGAGAGCAAGCCAGTATTCGTATGGTGTTCCTAATAAAGTGGCCGATGAGTGTATAGGATATACAGTATGTTCACTACAGGGAGACTTACACATTTTTTTTTGTTTGTGGGCTCTTATGTTACACAGCTGGAGTGGGAGCCATATCCGGTGGGGTCAGCCCTTCCGCCTACGCCATCTCTCCACTGGCCACTACCTGGGTCAGACAGAGGACCGTGGCCTGGAGCTCGTGGACAGAGAGATATCTGACACTGCTTCCACAGCATTCTGCTTCAGGCCAAGCAAGGTTTGATACGCTTGCTATTAAATCTGCATACGAGTTCACGGTGGGTTTTAAAACTCATGTCACCTACTGTGATAAATCATTTTCAAAATGGGTGATATCAGGAACTTACATGGTGCAGTGTGTCTGTGGTTTACTGCACTAATCTCTCTCTCTCTCTCTCTCTCTCTCTCTCTCTCTCTCACTCACACACATACACATACACCCTGGTGAAAAATACATTTTGGCATACTTCATTGTACTTGCAGACAGACTAGTGATCAGTATACTTCAAGTGTGTTAATGATTAGTTCATTTGAAGTTTTCTATTTTGGAACAGCTAATTTTGTATATTTTAGTTGTAATTTAAATGCAGTAAAGCACAATTTGAAGTGTGTTTAGTGTACTCTTGTGTGCTAAAGTGGAACACCTTCAAGCATACTTAAATAATACTAATAGAAGTGTACCTTAATTGTGTTATAAGTACAAAGTCTTCCAAGCATACTAGCAATATACCATGAATATATTACTTTTGTGAGGCACACACACAGAGAGATACACACACACACACACACACACACACACACACACACACACTCACACACACAGAGAGAGAACCTGCCTGTATCTGTTCCAGGGATGTAATTTCTACAGTATCTTCTCAGTTATTTAATCATAAATAGTGAATTCATCATTATTATAGACATCAATTAGTCATGCTTTTGCTGTAAAAAGCTGTTATGCAGGAAGGTCACTGGCCTGCCTTTCTCTGCTTTTGATTTATCCAGTCTCAACAGCATTTGCTTTTTGCACTTTTGCACAAATTGTTGTCCATTTCATTTAAGGCTTCGAATATTTTTTTTTGAAGTAAATCATGCCAAGTGCTCCAGATGGGAGGATGGAGAGCAATAACAATCAACTGACTCTCTAATTGGTTTATTTCTTGTGTCTATCCTTTGCAGGAGAAAGTGGACTCTGGCCCAAAGCGGGACATTGATGGCATGGGGGTGGCGGAGATCAAGTACGGTGATTCGGTCTGCTTCATCATGCATGTGGCGTCAGGTCTGTGGCTGTCCTATCAGGCACCGGATGCAAAATCCTCCCGCCTTGGGCCACTCAAGAGAAGGGTAAGGAAATTTTACATGTAGTGAAAATGAAGACACCATGCACCTCACCCTATAAGTTCATGAAGTCAGAAACGTAATTCGATCCTACAGTAACGCTCTTACATCACGTGGGTTTGAATGACTGCCCAAGCCATGACCTGAGCTCAAATTAGAGGGCTTGTGAGACAGGCCCACATCAGCATGTGCATGCGTAACTGCGGTAGACTCTGGTTCCACACCAAATGTGATAATGAGGAGGGCATAGTGAGACTGTGTTTTGTGAGAGTGGTCGGGATTAGGCATTCTGACTCAGAGTTTGCTTCCTCAGCGCTGTGGCATGCAGCTTAATTCTGGGACAAAGTCCAGAAACAACAACACCACCACTTCAGAGAACATATTGAACAATGACCTATCTAATAGACATCAAAACCTCTTCGAGCAGGGGTGCTGAACTTCAGTTCTGGAGGGCCAGAGTCTGGCATAGATTGACGATTTCTCTGCTTTAACCCCTGTACTAGAGAAATCTTTAGCAAATGCTTGTCCAAAAACCACTACTTGTCACTTTTTTCACACTGGGTACAACTAACACATAGTCTTCATTTCAGTGTTTTCTTGCCATGGGTTATTAAATAATTAATAAAACATGATCGGGGAATAAAATAATCAATGATGGTGTGGTGTGATACAGCCAAGTTGATTATTTTCCAATAACAGCACATCCCAAAGTATTTCATTCCTGTTATACCAGAAATTGGTATATTTTTAACTTGTTAATGAATGAAACAACTTTCGCAGTCCGTCCAGGATTTTGTGATTTTGCAAAATCGAGCGAACTCTGCAATACTCAGAGAAGCGTGCAATTTTTCAAAATTACGGCAGATTTTCCATAGCTTTCGATTCCACGTGCGTCGAACATGAGCGCGGCTAAAAGGTCTCGTTTACCAACAAACATCACCGCTAAAGACCATGCAAAACAATTTCATGGAATTGCAGTGTTGCCAATTCAAGGTAGTTATCCGCAAAAAAAGCAAAAAAATAATCCACAAATTGCATCGCAAATTTAGAAAAAAACTGCAGCAAAATCAAGCGTTTTTGGCCGCAACGATCCCACAAAAAACTCTGTGAAATCCTGTACGGACTGCCTTTCCCTCCTGAAGGTTCTCCTGTGGTGGGAAATGGAATGGAATGTTACGAAGCACTGACACCCAAGACTCCATGAATGTTAAATAAACATCTCTTTGCAGCAACAATGATTGTTTGTTTTTTTTATTGTAAAATAACAATGCATTTTTAATCCATTTATTACTAAACTTATATTAAAAGTGGAGCATTGTGTGTATATTATGACTTACAGAAAACCAATCAAATTCAAGAATTTAACAGTGCTGTGGTATAAATATAACTGTCGGATTATTTTAAACACCTGTTACGATGTCAATCCCAGCAAGATGTCGAGCCTATGCTTAGGAGCAGGTAACACTTTCACAAAGTTTGGAATTATTACTGATAGCTAGGGCACTGACTGCTGTAGGGCTAGAGAAGATGCTGAGCTTTTTTCTTTACTGTATACACTATAAATGTACTTTTTATGACTTTGTAGTAATCTTATAACGTAGGACTCTACTTGAAAAGATATTCGTCTGAATACTGTAAATAGATTTGTGAGCAAGTGTGTGTTGTATGCAGGCTTTCCTGTATCCAGAGGGCCATATGGATGATGGGCTGATTCTGCAGCTCTGTCAACATGAGGAGTCCAGAGCGGCTCGCATCATCCGCAACACCACACAGCTCTTCACCCAGTTCATCAGGTACGTCTTCATTACCTTGCTGTAGCTGACTGGTGTATAGAAGCATTCTGCACACAGGATTTGGGAGTGCTATTTGGAACCAGAATCGGTTAGTTACAAAGTAAGAAGATTGGTATTCAAATCTTATCTTTTGTTTGGGCTGTAATGTCCTATTAGAAATGTTTAGAGAAAGTGCTTCAGTAGTATTTGTCTTATATGCTTGGGTTCATTTCAACAATAAAATAAAAAAATCCTGTACATTATATGGCCAAAAGTATGTGGACACTTCTGTGTATGTATTGAGTTACGGCATTTCGCCACACCCATTAGTTACAGGTGCACATTGCCATGTAATGTCCATAGACAAACGTTGGCTGTAGGATGGGTCGTACTGAAGAGCTCGGTGACTTTAACTGTGGCACTGCCTATACTATGCGACCTTTACCACACGTCAGTTCATGAAATTTCTGCCCTGGTAGATCTACCCTGGTCAACTGCATGTGTTCTTATTATGAAATGGAAGCATCTAGGAGCAATATCAGCTCCTAGAACATCATCAGTGTGTCAGGAGCTTAATGAAATGAGTTTCCATGGTGAACAGCTGCACATAAGCCTAAGCTCATGATGCACAATGCCAAGCGTTGGCTGGATTGGTGTAAAGCATGCTGCCACTGCACTCTGGAGCATTGGCAATGTGTTCTCCGCTGTGATAAATCATGCTTCACTACCTGGAAGTCCGATGGACAAATCTGGGTTTGGCAGACGCCAGGAGAATGCTACCTACTGGAATGCATAGTGCCAATAGTAAAGTTTGGTGGAGGAGGGATAAAGGTCTGGGACTGTTTTTCAGGGTTTGGGCTCCTTAGTTTCAGTGAAGAGTAATGTTAATGCTACAGCATACAAATACATTTTAGACAATTGTATGCTTCCAACTTTGTGACAGTTTTGGGGAAGGCCCTTTCCTGTTCCAGCATGACTGTACCCCTGTGCACAAAGCACATTGCACAGCAATTGTGAGCCAGGCTTTCTCGCCCGACATCAGTGCCAACAAATGTTCTTTCAACTGAATGGGGCACAAATTACCCCAGACACACTCCAGAAATCTAGTGGAAAGCCTTCCCAGAACAGAAGAGGCTGTTATAGCTGCAAACGTGGACCAGCTCCATAATAATGCCCATGCTTATGAATAGGATGTCCAATAAGGTCATATAGGTGTGACTGTCAGGTGTCCACATTTTTGGCCATATAGTGTACAGTATATTATCGTAGGTATGGCGAGGTCATGTTGACTTGTCAGTAACAAGGTGATAAAATGATCGATACAGCTGGTCATATTATACACTCTCACATATGTGCATATGCTTGCCATCAGGAAAATCCTGAAGCATGTGACGAGTTTTCTACTTTAATAAATGCTCTTTATATTGCTTTGTTTATAATTCAGTTGAACTCAATGGATGTATATTATAATTGGTTACAGATATATTGATGTAAAACCAAAAGAGGTGGGCTAGGTTCGAAAATGAACGTTCGCTCTCTTGTTGTTTGGTGTCAGAGGGCTGGATGAACTGAACGGGGAGAAAGCATCGGGAGTGAGTCTGCCAGTGGGAGAGCTACTACAGACCCTGAACGACCTCATCACCTACTTCCAACAGCCTGACTCAGAGCTGGAGCACGAGGAGAAGCAGAGGCAGCTCCGCTCGCTCATCAAACGCCAGGACCTTTTCAAAGAGGAGGTAAGTTCAGCGCACACAGTCACTATGTGTGCGTGTCAGTGTTCTTCAACCTGGTCTCTATACGCCACATCAGTAGATTATATGCATTCACTATAGACAAGAATTGTAACATCTTTCTCTGTACTGTAGCGGTGCAGTGTAATCTGTATAACATCTGTATCTGCATCTGTTTAGAGCTATAAATATCCGTATCTGTATTTATATTTGGGTGTGGCTTAAACTGTAAGTTTTTAAAAAACTAAATATGAACCACTACCATGCCCCTGGAAACACTGAAAAAACCTAGTTCCTCCACCTCATATCACACAGGACAGTTTTACTCATTTACTTCCTTTATTCTAGCATACTAATCTGATCCACCGTGACAGCTGCTGGTCTTTATTTGAGTTTCAGAACTTGCTTGTGTCAGCATGAAAGTAAAACCCTCCTGCTTTTTTTTGGTGTCCTGTGGGATCCTATTAATATCTATATTTTTATTTCTATTTCTATATATATATCTGTTAATAGCTATATTTGTATCTGTTTAGAGCATATTATCTGTTCAATCCGAATAGTGAATTCGTATTCTTTTACTTCCGTACTATACTGAGAAGAGAGAAGGAAAACAATTTACACATTGACAAATGCTAGAGTATTCCATTAAATATCAGCATAAAAGACATGCATGGCTCCTTATTCAGTCATTTAATCATCATCAGTAACTGCTTTATCCTGGTCAGGGTTGCGGTGGACCGAAATCTATCCCAAGAACAATGGGTATGAGACGGGAGTATACCCTAAATGGGACGCCAGTCTGTTGCAATGCGCGCACACACACACACACACACGTGTGTGTATGTGTGTGTATTTGTTCAGGTTCAGGATCAACCTGGGGTCCCTGGAGCAGCACTATGCACTGCACAACTGAAAATAAAGTTATACTTAAACTGGGATTGGACAATTCTTCTATAAACCTTAGTTGAGGGGAAAAAATGATAGCACCCTAAGATTGGGAATGTAGTGATAGATGATGTTTCCTTATGTTCCTGCCCATTTTAGGGAATGCTTACACTGGTCTCTATCTGCATCGACCGGCTCAACATGTACAACAGTGCTGCTGAGTTTGAGGAGTTTGCAGGCGAGGAGGCAGGAGAGGCCTGGAAGGACATCCTCAACCTCTTCTATGAGTTGCTTGGTAATCATGCAATCTCACACACACACACACACACACACACACACACACACACACTCTCTCTCTCTCTCTCTCTCTCTTCAGTGGTAATGACTGATGACAGGAAGCTGATGAGATTACATATACTTCAATGTATGAAAAGAAACTGACATTTCTTGTTAATGTGAAGGATATCAGATTTAATATAAAGGTATTTACTAGGGATGCACCGAAATTCCGGCCGCTGGAAATTTTTGGCCGTAAATGCATTTTCGGTTTTTGGCCGAAAGAGAAGAAAGGCAGAAAATATGAGCCGAAAATACATGCTGAAAATATGTGCCACCACGTCCTGCCCCTCAGTGCTCGGCATTGGGGAGAAAAGGCAGCGTGCAAGGGAAAAGATACAGGCAGAGCTGGAGTTGATGAATGCATCTGCTGAAGGATTGACACGCAGCACAGAACAAAGTGTGCCAGAGAAACTGGTGCATACAAGTGATGAGGCACAAGCTCCCTCACTTTCTGACATGTTTGACAAGATTCTTCAGGAAAGCACCCCGATCCACAGTGCCACAACAAGCGCAGCACAGATTGCACTAAGGTATTTATCTGCCCCAAGCGCCAACTCTCCAGAAAGCTGAACAACTTTTGTTCTTGAAGACAAACCTGCCACTTTTGCTTCAATAGAAAGCAGTCCAATTTGCTATCGTGTATAGCAATGACATTAAAATTCGCGTAGCCCTGCAAAACTTTGTTCTTGACTTGAGGCTACATCTGTGGTTTACAGTTTTTAACTATTGCTGCTGTTTTGCACAATAATCTTTAATTAATGTGGAAATGCATTTACATAAACAGAATAGAATGATATATTTCATTTTGTTTTGGTGTGTTCATTTCAATAAAAGTGTGATCATTTTATTGGTTTGTAGTTTTCTAAGTGCATCCTTAAATTTCGGTTTCGGTTTTGGCCCAGAATATTACTTTCGGTGCATCATTGTATTTACATTTATATTGGTTATAGCAGCAGCTCATGACCATAGCTTTTAGTGAAACAGGATTACATTAATATCAATGAAGCTATCACACTTGACTTATGCTGTAGGCTACTATCTACTGTAAACCCATAAACCTGTAATAGGCAGATGAGAGTAAACAACATACATTTATGCAGCATACAGTATATGTACCTTTTGTTCAACTTTGTTTGAGGTAATATCATTAACCAGGGTTGCAAGGTTTCAGCAACATTTCCATCCCAACTACTGTACATCTTAGAAACCAATCAGATTCGCCTGAATCTAGCCCCCAAAATTCTGGCATTGGAACAGGAAGACATTTTCTTCTTTTTCCCCAGCCTTGGCATGGTGTACAGTCATTTCTGATATAAGGACATTATCCACTCAACGGATAATCCATGGGTCTATATTAGTGCTTGTTGCAGTTCTCATTTTGGTCACAAGAACCGTGGAAGCTGAGCGGTGCAGGGAGTGTGCTCTGCTCTGTGTTTGCGCAGCACCTAGAAAGGCAAGCAAATCAATGGAAAATCAGTTTATATTTGTTGAATAGAAACATTTTTTTTAAAAATCACTGGTCACTCCAAAGCGATAATAAGTATTTCAAAGGAATTTAAAATGTATGGAGTTGTGAAAGAGAATGTTTTGAAGATTGATATTTATTAAATGGCTGATATAAATGATGGCCCAATCTGCCATCAGTTTTACTAACATAAAAAAACCAAACATTTGTGCATGTGCTTAAAGCTCCTAATGTGCAATGAACAGAAGTAAGCGCATTGGTCGCATTAGAGTTTACTTTGTCTAATATACAAGATAACGCTCTTCTGAATGTCCTCTGAATGCTTAAATTTCATTTGTAAGATTTTTTTTTTTTTTTTTTACATTTATGTCATCTTTTTGCATATATAAAAGTAGATAAGCTTTTATCTGAGCATCTTTGCCAATATTATCTGCTCCTTATTATACCCCAAGCTGCAGTTTTAATTCTCTATCAGCTTGCTGTTAATAAATCTCTGTGGCTAAACAAATGCCTTGTGTGACATTTCGTGGTTTTGCTGTGAGGTCGTTATTGTGAAAACCTGCCACTGTTCACTTTAATTGCCTGACACATTGGTGGGGCCCTCATGGCAACTCTAAACAAGCCTTAGGATCTCTCTCAGTAAAATGTGGAGGTCACCCTCGGGAGAGGATGGAGGGCAGGACTGTGGGCATGATGCATCAATCTGCTGACATCAGCCCATTTTAGTGTCTCTGACATTTACTGGCTTGCTGCTTGGTGGTACACATTTTAGAGTGACACAAGACATATAAGTTTGGATCCACTACTGCTAACTGTCTTTATTTGAACAGTAATGACACAAGAAACCGTTACATAGCTGATACTTATTATTCCACAATAAATTTTGGGACAAATAATCATTTCTGTATTCTTTCTCTTTGTATTAATTTGAAATACAGTCAATATAAACATTTTTTTTTAAATACAGTGCTGTGAAAAAGTATGATTTCTTCTGTTTTTGTGTATCTCATAGATCTTCAAACGAAATACAACATAAAACAAAGACGGCCTGAGTAAACACACAATACAGTTTTTATTTATTATTTTTTATTGAAGCAAAAAAAATTTCTCCAAAACCCATCACCCATGTGAAAAACTAATTACCCCCTTAAACTTAAAATCTGGTTGTGCCACCTTTAGCAGCAATAACTGCAACCAAACACTCCTGATAACTGGAGATCAGTCTTTCACTTACTTCTAGAAATAGGATTTACTCCTACGCTTTGGATCATTGTCTTGCTGCATAATCCAGTTGTGCTTGAGTTTCAAATTACGGACTGAAGACCGGACATTCTCCTGTAGGATTTTCTGGTAGAGAGCAGAATTCATGTTTCGCCTCAATTACTGCAAGTTGTCCAGACCCTGAAGCAGCAAAGCATCCCCACACCATCACACTTCCACCACCATGCTTGACCGTAGGCATGATGTTCTTTTTGTGGAATTCTGTATTTGGTTTACTCCAGATGTAACGGGACTCCTGTCTTCCAAACAGTTCCACTTTCGACTCATCAATCCACAGAACATTCTCCCAAAAGG